>KZ451916.1:1940845-2039659 GCA_002786265.1 Apostasia shenzhenica
ATATGTTACTTTCCAGATCTCATTTATAAAATATTAAAAATTGAGATTAATTCTAATAAAAAATTAAATTAATTCTAGTAAAAAATTAAAATTAATTTGTATTCTCGTTAATTTAATGTTAAAATTTGTGTTTAATTAATCTTATTAATTTGAAAAATTAAATTTAGCTCTGGTCAAAATTAACTATACAACATATAAATAAATTAATATTTAATAAATGAAGAAAAAAGAATTTCATATTCTTAATTAATTATGAAAAAAAATGACTGATTTAATTTTAAAATTAAATACAAATGAAATATTTTGTTTCATTATAATTTTTTTTTTTGTTTTCTACCGAGCATAAAAATTGTGATAGTAATATAGTTAAAACTTAAACCTTGTAATAGTTAGATAAACTCTTTGTCTATTGAGTTAGAAGAATATCATAAATATAACATGAAATATTTATGCCTCTTCTCTCTAAATAAGTAGTTCAATTTAATTGTGAGATAACTAAAATAATTATATTATATCAAAAAATATTTATTTATATCAAGAAATTTAATTTAAAAATAAGTACTGTGATGCTCGTGGTCGAAGAAGGCAGGGAGTGATCGTTGAGTGATGCTCCTGGCAAGCTTCTAGGCCGAATAATAAGTGGTGAGAGAGGTACAAGAAAAAATTATCTCATATAAAAAAAAAGAAAGGTCCTGAGATTTATAAGTAGAATAACAATGAGATGGGTGACCTCCTGGGAAGCACTCAAGTCACGTATTTTTTCTAAATTCAAAACGAATAATATCTCTACGTTAAGATCGCAGAATTTTACAAGTACAAAACAAATTAGTAATATTTCTTCCCTTATCCATATAATCTAAATGCATTTGAATTATTGCAATTTAATTGTGATTTAACTAAAATAGTCATACTGCATCAAAAAAATATTTATACCAAGAAATCTCTAATATTTAATTCACATTAATATGCATCCAATGTTACTAATCACATTAAGTAATATTAATTCAACATTATCGCTCACTATTCACATTTATGTTTTAAATGTATCACCACAAATTTAACATAAAAAATAAATATTTTTAATTATGATGAATAATCATAATAAGTTTTTCATAATTTATATTTTTCATATATTAAGCATATATTTCACTTTTTAATATAGAAAAAATAGATTGTTCATCAAATTTGGAGTCAATCCGTATAAATATTTATGTTAACGAGAAATGAATAGTAAAGTGAAAATTTGAGATGATATAGGCAATTTCCTCAAAATAAAATAATAGAAAGAAAATTATTATTATCATTTTAATAATAAAGAAAATCATTTTTTTAACATAACTAATTTCAAGGCTGACGGCGCTCCACATTGGGTTAACTTCCATGACGCCACGACAATTAGTTAAAAGCACGTGCCGTTTCACGGCCCATTACCTAACGCTACTCGAAGTCTGAAAAAATAAACCCCCAAATCAACCGGGCCACACTTTACTTGTGTGAAACTGGGTGCAGTTTTGGGTGTCCGTTTAAAACGAAAGAGCACCGCTCTTCAAAAAACTCGACGAAAGCCTCGTGGCGCGGACTCGGGCGGTAGCCTGAACCAGATTTAAATTATGCGGCACACGTCCGCCGCGGCGTTTTGGTTGTGCATAGATTTGGTGCTTCCAGAGCTTCCGTCGTCCCCATCGCGCCGGTAGGGTGGCTGAAGGCCTCCTCCACGAGCAGAAGCTTCACAGTCTTCTTCCTATTCCCTTAGGGTTTCCTCCTATTAACTGCCGTAGCGAGAATTCCGGTTTCTTGGAACTGAATTCCCGTTACGCTGCCGACGGAGGTGGCTGCGACGCGATTTTGCTTATTGGATTTGACTGGATCGGAAGCGGGCCGTGGATTGGCCGTGTGAGTCGGGAAAAGGTGGCTAACTCACCGGTTCTGTGTTTGTGGTGCGGTGATGGATTTGGTGGAGGCTGCCAGGGTATCCAATCTTCTCTTTGTTGATGTTCAATTTTATGTGTTTATCAGCATCATGATCATGATCGTCATCCATTTTTATTTACTCTTGCACCATCGAGAGGACTAGCGGGACGCTGGTTCATTATGCTGGTTGCGGGGTGGTGTATCAGGTTGTTATATTTCATATTTTCAAGCAAAAATCCCGATGCCCTGGATTTTGTTTTTTCTTCCGAGATGCATCTTCGTCGTTATATGTTACTGGGAACTCGTGTGATTCTGTACGGAGTTGCACACGAAATTGAACTCAGAAAAACCTAATGATTTAGAATTGCGATGTAAAAATAATTAGACTTTTGGGGAAAATCCCTTTCCATTCAGGTTAATCATGGATTTGCGAGGTTGTTATCGAGATAAAAGAATTTTATTCACGAGAAGCATGACACCTTTGAACTTAACCTTATTTTTTTTTCTAGGAAATAATGTGCAATTTTAGAATTGGCAGCATTAGATGAGTTGAGGTGATTAGTTTTAGGTCAAATGCTTTTTTCTTTTGCATGACAATGAAACATGTCTCCAGTCTGAAAGTGCTGAACACACATATTTTGGAGTTGAGTTGTTTGTTTCTGGTATGAAACTGGGTTCTCAGCGTGTTGTGCCTGTATATTTTATATTATCAAATGTTAATTTTGTTACTCATTGTATTCTTAGTAATATTCTCAATTCATCTCAAATACAATTGAATATCAATTACCCCCATCTAAATTTTTGATGTTTTTGCGTTTGAAAAGGTAGTATTTGTTTTGGCTTGTTAGATTTTTAAGTTCTGAAGAAGGAAACCATGTTTCTTGTGAAGAGAAAGATGATACGAGAATGTTTTGAATGAGTTAATCCCATTTCGTAATAGGTTGCTTGTTTCATGGTTAAATATCCTTGTTCTGTTTTCATGTCTTTATCCTTTTGTTTCAGGCAAAATTAGCACATTTCCGGATAAAAGAGCTTAAAGATATTCTATCTCAGCTCAGTTTAGTAAAGCAGGGAAAAAAGCAGGTAATTCTCTGCCTTAAAGTTTTGTGAAACTTTTATCATAGTTTGTACTGCCATTGTACTCTTGTACAGACTTTAAAATTGAAAGGCTCTTCTTTAATGTTATGATGATAAGACTGTGGATCATGCTCTTTGATTTGCATGCTGCCCCTTTTCTTAAGAATTTTGTTTTGTGAAATCTTTTAATTCTCATTTGTAAAATCCTGCTTTTCATTGCTTCCAAGTTCTTTTAATATTTGATCTATTCAATGCAATAGATTTTTAAGCAGTTATAGGAGGTAATTTGTTTTTTGGTTCTTTCATTGCGTGATGACATTATTGTGATTGCAGACTCTTTGCACTTATTACATGAAAGAATAAAATCCGTTTCAAACTTTGCTGTAGTTATATGCTTGTTTGGCTTAATTATTTAATATTGCTCGTATGGTTTCCTTTCTTCTCTCATCTGATATCTGAACTATTTTTGTTTGTTTGTCTGCTGTTCAGGATCTTCTAGAAAGGATTTCAGCGCTTCTTTCCAATGAAAAAGGTATTTTCTCGGTTCTACATCTTCTATGCTATTTCAAAGTTTACACATGACAACTTTCTCTGTTTGATACTTAAAATTGAATGCTTGTTAATTGATCGAAGGGATAATTATCTTCATTACACAGTAAACTTGTCCTTTTTTTTACTATCTGATATCATAATTTATTACATTATTTAAAAAATTTGAAAAATATTTGTGTTTTTCTGAGATATAAATTTATATTAAAATCCTGAAACTTTAAATTTGTATTAAAATTGTTGTTCTCTTATTCACATTTAATATTCACATTTATTCTTAATCTCCTATCCTATGTCAGTTTTAAGTATTTAGCATTTACTATCCTAATGAAGATATACATCCGACTGCATAACATGTGCAATGTTTCTGTTTTATTTTCAGGGTAGAGCTGTAGGTTTGAAAAGAGCTTCATTTTCTATTGTACCACTTTTAATGTAATATGTATGTGAACCGTTTGTAGTTTGGCCTTTTTCTTCCCTATTCCAGTATGGTACAATGTGAAGTGCAAGTTTTGCTAGCAGTAATGGGCCTAGCTTTAGGTTCATATCTCTTTATGTTGGTTATGAAAATCCTGTCTAAACACATTCATGAGAAGACATTTTGGTGTATTCTTTTTACAGCTTGAAAAGAGCTTCATTTTCTATTGTACCACTCTTAATGTAATATGTATGTGAACCGTTTGTATTTTGGCCTTTTTCTTCCCTATTCCAGTATGGTACAATGTGAAGTGCAAGTTTTGCTAGCATTAATGGGCCTAGCTTTAGGTTCATATCTCTTTATGTTGGTTATGGAAATCCTGTCTAAACACATTCATGAGAAGACATTTTGGTGTATTCTTTTTGTAGATAATACTTTTTTTATTGATAAAATTGGAGATGGGGATAAGGCGAAACTCAAGTTATGGAGAAATATTTAGAGCCCAAAGCTTTTTGATTTAGTAGATCTAAAATTGAATATATAGAGTGCAGATTTAGTGAAGATAAAAGCACTTGTATTTGGGAGATGATAATTGGTGATCAAGTTATTCAGAAAAGTGAGCAGTTTAGATAACTTGGATCAATCATATAAAATGACGGTGAAATAGATGATATTATTAGCAGAATCCAAATGACATGTATTAAATGAAGGAATGCATATGGTGTTTTGTGCTAAGATTGGTGAGTGAGTATAAACAAAAAGATAATATGAGAAATGAGTACATCTGTAGAAAGGTTGAAGTAGTTTTAATTAAAAATAAGCTCAGGGAGAGTTGACTTATATTATTTGGATATATATATCGTAAACTAATTAAAGCTCTAATAAGAAGAGTTATTGAATTTTTTTCATGTATAAAAAGAAAAAGAAAGACCTAAAAGGCTAAAAGGCATGGTAAGAAATCATAAGGAATGACCTTGCATGCTTAGAGTTAAATAAGGAGCTTTTATTTGATAGAGTATAATGAAAAAAATGATTCCTGCAGCTAACCACATCTAGTGGGGTAAATGCTTAGTTGTTGTTTTTTCACAACCTGTTAATGGTCGTTGTTAGTCATCTGGTAGAATTTTTGACCTTATTTGGTTGAAGGGTTATTTTTGAGTAAAAAAGAAAATATTTTATTTTATAGGTTTGATGGAAAAGAAATTTATTTTAATATCGAGAGATGTATAAAATGCTAAATTAGTTAATTTTTTTGAAAATTAAATAAAGTTGATTTTTAAAATTGAAATTTATGATAATTTAAAATACTAATAAATTAATATTTTACCAAAAAAGAGCTGTGAACCAAATAATGTCTTTGTTAGAATATAAAAAATACTGTTGGGTCATAGCTTACTAACTTAGGCCTTTAGGTCAGTTGGTAATCCGATATTTAATATAATATCAGAGCCAGGGGTCTCAAGTTCAAATTTTGGCTACGTCTAATTATTAGCTTAAGGTTTAGTGAAAATATGCTTATGTCGAACTCTACGTTGCAAAGCAAATTAGCTTGCATGTAAGGGGGTGTATTAGAATATAAATTACTCCTGGACCATAGTGATATGAGACAATGTGCAAAATACAATCTTACTCAGAAATCAGTAAATAAAATTAACAGACAAACATAAAATATTATGAAGATAAATGCTGGAGCCTGACGATTACTATATAATAATTAAGAAACCTTAATATCATAGGGAAGATCAATTTTAAACATGTCAGAAATA
Organism: Apostasia shenzhenica; assembly: GCA_002786265.1. Lineage (NCBI taxonomy): Eukaryota > Viridiplantae > Streptophyta > Magnoliopsida > Asparagales > Orchidaceae > Apostasia > Apostasia shenzhenica. The sequence goes on from KZ451916.1 coordinate 1,946,567, forward strand.
AGTTCAAATAATATATGGATAATTCGTCACAAGATTTAAGGCATCATTAATTCGATAAATCAGAGCCGCAGTACGCAGAAAATAGATAATCCTCATAGATAAATATAACCCAATAGCAATTCATTTGCACAATAATTTCAGGTTACACAGACAAGTAAATCAAGTAATTTCGAATTCAGAGTATTAACTGTCCTTTTGAAAAAATTCAAAAATAAATATTAGGTTTGAGGTTTGCTAGAACCAACAATTTAAATCCTAGAAAGATCAACGACGAGGAGACGACAAATGAGAGTCGTGGCTGCTGAAGAAGATTTGTGGAAGTGGTGTGGCGCATGAAGGAAAATAGATGATGAGGGTCGCGCAGACAGTACGATTGTAGGAGACGGAGTACAACGATGGGAAGCGAAATCGCCAATGATGTAATTGGCAGGAGACTTAGCGGGCAAATAACGAGTGAGGCAGGGGCGTCAATCATCAGCGTTGTGCAAGAAGGAAATCACATGGCTTGTATTGGGATGAAGGAGGCGGTCGACACTGCATTTTATCAGTGCACGTGAGCGGTAAGACGAGCAGCCAGCAGCAATCGACGATCAAAAGTTAGCGGAGGCACAGGCACAGGCATGGGATGAGACGACATCGCGAACAAAGGTGACAGGGCAGTGTCGAACGAAGGTGGGAGTCACTGGCGGCGAGGGAATCGTCGGCACCTAGTGAGCTCACTAGCCAGTGGCGAAGGCATCGCAGTCACGACAGAGGGCTAGCGGGGCCGACGAGCGACACTTCATCGAGGTCTTGGTGGAAGAAGTGACAAACGAAAACAGAGAGGCATAGTGATATTCTCAATTAGGGCTAAAAATTATTCTGGAGTCCCTGGATTTTAAATAGACTTGAAACAATGCAATTGTATAAGAAGAGTTGTGGAAATACCTTAAAATGCTTTAAGATATTTAGGGATTTTTACCGAAGGCTCAACTCTTTCCTTCATCAAAATATAACACACTATTTCAAACACACAACGATATTATTTCAGGATTAAGAACAAATAATACTAATTCATGCCTTTGTGTATATTACAATTAAAATTTAAATTACAGAAATAAATGTAAAAATAAAAGAAAATATGACATTTCAAATGTGAACATTTAAAAAGGAAAGAAAGCAAGTAAAATTATCTCAAAATTTAGAAAATTTTCACTCAAATCAATAAATTGATTTAAATAGCGATTTTCAATCCATTTAATCAACCTTCAATCACACATGTTGCTAATTCTGCTGATATCAATCATTCACCCGGATCAACGAACGTGGTGAGATCTCGGATGTCGAGTGTAGACTCTGTTTGGAATAAGTTAATGGTTTGATGGCGTCGTGTTTCCACCACATAGCCTACTAGCTTAAGCTTTAGGTCAGTTGGTAACTATAGATTTAAAACTTTTGTTTGGATGCATTTTGCTTTTATTTTGATATTCATTTGCGCTGACATGATTTTCTTTGCTTAAGTTTAGATGTTCTTATTTTTGTTCTTATCTATTTTATTTTTTAATTCATTTACTCTCTGTGGTTTGTCTGTGGTTATTTGAAATTAATGTGTTTGTGTATGCGTTCTGTATATTATTTTTAATTTTTAATGTAATTTGAAAATTGCTCCTTGTTATTACTGATTTATAACCTTTTGCAGACTTTTTAATATTTATGAACCTTTTGTTCTCATGTCCATGTTTATTTTTTGGTAGTGTCAGAATCTCATTTTCTAGGAACTCCAAGCTCTATTGGAGTGGGGATAGTTGTACAAATAATTGATGACATTTACAGGTGATCTGACAAATCTTTGAAAAATAGACATGCAAGCTTGGCTCATGCAATTCAATAAGTTTTGTCCTTGAAGTTGCTGGTTGCGCTTGTTATTTTTATTTGACTTATTTCTTTTGGTTTCTTTGATGTTCATAGAAAAATGCAAGATTCTGGGGCAACAGACTTGGCATCAAAAAGCCATGGCAGCTCAGATTTGAATAATCAGATGCCCAAAGTGGAGATAGATTGCCACAAGTTGGATATGAAAGTTCGCTGCTCCTGTGGCAATTCATTGATTACTGATTCAGTTATTAAGGTGAAGTCTTGTTGTCAATTCCACACAGTTAACTTTATTTATGTGGTTGCTTTTGTGTGTCGTCATGTAGTTTATGTGGTGGAGGTGGAACAAGTGCATGTGTGTTTGCACGCGTGACCTTTAGCTTATTCAAACTAATTTGGAATTATGGCTTTGATGTTGTTTTATAGCACCATGGCATTGAGAACTTTGGTTTGTTTCTTATTCAAGTCTCAGTTGTCTCTGTTTGCTCAATTTTGCCTTTGTTGCATACTTTTTTGACATTCCTTTAGAAGATCATCTACATAGTGATCATATTATTTATTGCCATTTATATATATGTATATTTATTTATGTATATTTTTATATGCTTATATAAATATATAAGTGTAAATATGCCTAATATGGAGGAACGCTTGCTAGCCCCATAAGCAGGAAAAAGTAGAAGCTAGGTTTGAGTTTGACAATGCCTCCCATGCTAGTGTGGCCTTTTTTTTTTTTTTTGAAAGATGGCCTAAGCCATATTTAAAAAAATAAAAGAGGTATAAGTACATTATCCAACATCCTCATTTAGGATATCCCAAAAGTCAGTGGAAAGGGTTGCAATCATTGTGATAGTATAGCCTTGTTTACCTGCCATGACATGAATCATATAAAAGCTTGCGATCACTATTGCGCAACCACAAAACTCATGAACGCTATTTACACTATTTCCTACATATTTAGGAGATATTATAACTAGCCAAAGAGCTTTTTAAGATTGGTATTTTGGCTTAGAATGCAGTTAATTCTAGATATTATGACATGAAAGATTTATTAAACAATTTTTATGTAGTGCTTCCCTAATCTAAAGAGTATCACTTTCTTGATTGTGAGAAAATTATGTGACGAAGGAATTTATAGTTTTTGTTAAATGTGTACCAAAATGATTTTTGTGGCTCAGCTTTAAGCCTGTATTTTTTTGCTTTGATTATGGAAATCCTGACTGAACATATCCAAGATGAGGTGCCTTGGTGTATGCTCTTCGCAGATGATATTGTCCTTATTGAGAAAACTAAAGAGGGTGCTAAAGTGAAACTCGAGCTTTGAAGGAATGCTCTAGAATCTAAAGGTTTTTATTTTAGTAGATCAAAAACTGAATATACGAAGTGTACATTTAGTCAAAAAAATACTTTATTGGAGATGTGACAATTGGTAATCAAGTTGTCAAGAAGAGTGAGTGCTCTAGATACCTCGGATCAACTATTCAAAATGATGATGAAATAGACAATGACATTAGTAGAATTCAAGCAGGATAGATAAAATAGAGAAATGCTTCAGGTGTGTTGTGCGATAGAAAAATCTCATCCAAACTTAAGGTTAAATTTTATAAAACTATAGTAAGATCAGCGATGATATGTGATGTTGAATGCTGGCTTGCAAAAAAAAATACAAATAAAATAAATATTGTAGAAATGATGATGCTAAGATGGATGTGTGAATATACAAGAAATGATAGAATGAGAAATGAGTATATCTGAAAGAATATTGATGTTGCACCAATCGAGGATAAATTTAGAGAAAGTCGGTTTAGATGGTTTGAACATATAAATCGTAGGCTGATTGAAGCTCCAGTTATAAAAATCGAGTTATTGGATCTGAGGGAGACCCAAAAAGTTGTGGCAAGAAACTGTAATGAGTGATCTTAGTTACTTAGATAAGAATTTGTTAATTTATAGAGCATAATAAAAACAAAGAATTCATATAGTCGACCCCACCTAGTGGGATTAAAGCTTGGTTGTTGTTATACAAGATTGTGCTAACTATAAATGAATTAAGTGAATAAGCTATACTTTAAAATTTTAGGAGAGAGTGATCGAGCATGTAGATTACATCGTAATACTACTGAATCAATTTGGCTTTATGTCAAACAAATCTACTATGGAAGCTATTCATTTATTGAGAGGTTTAATGGAGATGTTTAGGAAGAGAAGAAAATTTGCATTTGATTTTTATTTATTTAAAAAAACTTATGATAAAGTTTTAAGCGAAATGCTCTAGAGAGTTTTATAAAAGAAAAGGATTTGTACAGTTTATATTCAAGTTATTCAGAATATGTAAAGAGCTTGTTACATATATTTAGAAATAAAAGGATCTGACTAAAAAATTTTCTATTTCAGTTGGATTACATCAGAGTTCAGCTTTAAGTTTATATCTTTTTGTATTGGTTTTGGAGAATTGACTGTACTCATTTAAGAAAAAGTGTCTTGATGTATGCTTTTGGCAGATAATATTTTTCTCGTTAATAAAACTAAAGGAAGTAATAAGACAAAACTCAAGTTATGGAGAAATATATTAGAAATTAAATATTTTTATTTTAACGGATCGAAAAATGAATATATGAAGTGTAACTTTAGTCAAAAATAGAAACACTTGCAGTGGAGAGATAACAATTGATGCTCAAATTATCAAGAAGAAAGCGGTTTACATATCATGGATTAATCATACAGAATAATGAAAAAAAATAAACAGTGATGTTATTAACAATATCAAAGCAAGATGGATAAAGTGCAGAAATATATCTGACATATTGTGTGACATAAAAATTTCACTAAGACTTAAAAGTAAATTTTATAAAACAGTTATAAGTCCAGTGATGCTATATAGTGCTGAATATTGTCCTACAAAGTAGAAACATAAAATAAAATAAGTGTTATAGAAATGAGGATGCTAAAGTGGATGAGTGAGTGTACGCGAAAGGATAAAATGAGAAATGAGTATATCCGCGAAAAAATTAGAGTGACCTCAATTGAGAATAATCTTAGAATGAGTTAGCTTAGATGGTTTGGACATATAAATCATAGGCTGATAGAAACTCTAATAAAGAAGTTGGATTATTAGATTTTTCCAATATCAAAAGCGGAAGAGGATGGTCAAAAATGACAGTAAGAAACTACAAAAAATGATCTTACATATTTAGAGCTAAATGAGAATTTATTATTTGATAGAGTGCAATGGAAACAAAAAGATTCATATAGCCGACCCCACATAGTGGCATATAGGTTGGTTTGTTGTTGTTGTAACAATAAGTTTAATGAAAACACTTAAAATTTTATTTTGCTGACAAGCTGCTTAGCACATCAAGCATGTGTTGTTCGTATTAAATTTTTATCATCGTCATTGTGCTCATATATAGTGACGACGATTAGTGGCACTTACATCTACATTATTAAATTTTTATCATCGTCATTGTGCTCATATATAGTGATGACAATCAGTGATACTTACATCTACAAAAATGAGGCTATTGATACTGCTTTATTCTATTTAATTTCTTCTAAATTAATTTATATAGTTTTCTTTTTTGTTGTTCCTTTCTTTTTTTAGTTATTTTTTATTGTTATTATTTCATTTGTTATTTATGGTTTTTTTGATATGTACAGTTCTCAAGTTAAAGGGCCTGTTTGGTCCTCATACCATTATGGTTCATTTATTATAAAAATCGTGCGTGGGGGATTTATCTTGCATATTTTTTTAAATTGGGACTAGTTTGCATTTTCTTTCCAACCTCAGGTCCCAGATGCAATTTACCCTAAAAAATTTATTTTATTTCATATTCTCATCATTTTCAATACATCAATCAACTTTATTTTATATCTTACATAATTTGTAATTTAACTAAATAATTTTATTTCACATGATACACATTTGTGAAGGTAAGACCACAAATTTCATGGCAAGATTAAATTGGTTTTGTTGCCAAACAGGCCCAAAATATACAATTTCTTTTGTATTACAATTTTTAAGAGCTTTTTTTTTTTTGCAGTGCCTTGTGTATTGTTGGATGCATGCCTTATTCTTATGGCACCAATACTTCGCTTGATTTGGCTAATTTGACTTGAAATGTAGAATCAGATGCTTATAGATATTTGTTACCTATTTTAAATAGATCATATTAGTGCATGCCTATAAAATATTGATTTGGTTGATATTTATAATCCTCTCTATGATTATATAAACACACTAGTATGCGAAGTTTTATGTAAATTGACCATACATGGATGCTGATTAGGTTTGTTAATAATATGAGAAGAAAGGGAATTTCACATTTAATCCTTATGTGGATTTCAAACAAAAGCCTTTCATTGTTAATCAAGTGCATGCTATGGTGAACGTTTTTAACATTATTTTTAACACGATAATAACAGAAGACATTCCAGAGTTAAGTCGTAGTTAGAAAATTTAAATGAAATTGCAAAATTTTGGTATGTTATTTGTTTTCCATTCTGTATGCCATTGACTTTTATTCATTTTATTACTGCTTGCTTAGAGTAGATTCTTATAAATATCCACCAAAGTTTGCAGTGTGAAGATCACAGTTGTCAAGTTTGGCAACATTTAAATTGCGTGATGATACCTGAGAAGTTTATTCAGGGTAGTCAACCTATAGTTCCTTCTCCATTCTACTGTGAATTATGCCGACTCAGCAGAGCAGACCCGTATGTTTCTTGAACATTCTTTTTTTTTTAATTTATGCTTTAAGGCCATTGAAAAGTTGTAAGTACTATGAAAATACTAATGACATCGGTCTCTGTCGTGATTATATACTAAATTTAAACTCGCCTATGCTATTAATCTTTCCATTATACTTATATATTTAAATTTTGGGACAATTACCTACGTGCTACAAAAAGTTTAAATATTACCACATGCCTCCCTTTTTACAAAATTTGAACTAAGGAGGCATGTATTTAAAGTTTTATGTGGTATGCATGTAAATGCCCCTTAAATTTTATGTGGCATATATGTAAGTAGTTGTATGTAAAAGTGTATTTGTTGTGTTAAAATTTTTAGAGGTATCTATAAAAGAAAAAATACGGTTAGCTAAGCATAATATTTTTATTGAATGCCAAGGAAGAGTAACCAGTATGTATTCTTTTTTTTGTATTTGATTTTTTGGGTACATCATACAAATGTTAATAGCAAGGTTAGGGTGTTTAATATGTAAATTTTATTATTTAATGACTTGTTAATCTTCCTTCTATATGTAAGGCTTTTTATCTCTTCTGATTTGTTTTGGCTTGCCCAAATCACTGTTTGGGAACTTGCAAATTAAATTAGGTCTAGTTCCATTTGTTTTTGCTTGCCCAACAGACTTATTTGATTATTGGGTGGCAATTCAAATTCATTTAGATATTAGGCCTATTCCTAAGACATATATTTAGATCTTTCTAGTTATTGGAATATATATTCCCAAAGAGGAGTTATAAAGTTAGGACCAACAAATTAGGATAAGGTTATTATGTTTATGATGACGAGAGTTCACTCCAGTGTGAGATATTTTTCTCTTCCATTTATTTATTTATTTGATTTTTCATTAGATTTGATATTTTAAACTAATTTAAGTCAAGGTCATTCATCTATATCCCTCCTTTTGAAATTGTACAACAATTAAGCGTCAATTCAAAAAAGTAGTTGAGGTTAGCTACTTGGCCTGTTGAGACTATATATAGATTACATTTGGTTAAGATCCTGTTAATTTTGGCTGTTGAGAGTTCGTCGTCAAAGTCTACAATAATATATGGCTGAAATATTTTCTTCTTTTTCTTCTTATTATTATTTTGATTCACCCCTTAACACCACAATTTTCCCAACTCTATTGGAAATTGTAGTGGTGTGGTTCGAAACTGAGATTCCTTGGTATTCAAATAAGTTTCTTCCCCACTAGATTAAGAGAACGCCACAAATAGTTTCTTATTACAACAAAAGTAATTTAACTATAGTCAAGTTCCAAGCATGTTCAGGTTTTATTGGAATGAGATCAGGAGTCGTCTTTCCTTTGGAAGCTCCATGGCTAAAATCCAGTAGAAAGTTAACTTAAGAATTTTTGCTTGTGTAATATTGCCTAATCTATTTTTGTCTATACCGCTCTGAGAATCTGTACATACAAATATGAATATTTATACGAAACATATGTACCTTATTATTGCATAAAGTGATGTCCGGTGATTTTGTTTCTGCGGTTCACTATTCCTTGCAGTTATCAAGCTCTGGGGGATTTTTTTTTCAATGTTTTGTTATTTTCTTGCTTTTTCCAGGTTTTGGGTAACTGTTAGACATCCAGTGCTTCCTATTAAGCTATCATTTTCTGACAGGTGTGGTTTCTGTATAACTTAATTTATTAGGTGTTTTCCATTTGGATCTGTTATGATTCTTGATCTATATTTGTTATTGTGATATCTTTTTATTGCGTCTGTGATCTCTGGAATATGTAATCATTGACATATGCTAATGTGGACATCAGTGTACAAAATTTCATTTTATATCTTGCTGGGAGTTTTTGATTCTACAACTTGTTTATGCGGATAAAATGTTGAAACCCATTTTTGGAAATAAAACGTGTATGATGTGATTCTGGTTTTCTATTTTGTTTCTAGAACTAAGACAAACCAGAATGTGGAAAAATCTTTTGTATTGTCTAGAGCAGACAGAGAATTGCTACATAAGTCCGAGTATGATCTTCAGGTCAGTAGCTTTGTGTGAGTTGATTTCTTTGCTTGTTCTTTTATTCATATATCGTCTGCCATTTGTCAAAATAGCTTTTTAACACTATCATATGACTATTTCCTGGATGCGAGGTTTCGACTTGCATCTATAGGTTATCTATATCTTTATTAATAATTCTATGCATTGTTTGGTATCTTTGAAGCATTAAATTCATTTTCAACCACTTATTTGTTTGCTTATTCTAGAGTGATTCTTCCCTTTTTTGTACACATGTGATTGACATAATTTTAAACATGGGCTTTCATGTAGTGTCTAATCCTGTTCTAAATGGAATTTCTTCTTTTCATGGAGTATAAATCTATTTCCCATATTGCTGTCTTTGAGGAAAGGAATGTAGAGTTAGTTTTTTGTACACATGCAAACTAATCTATGGATTTGCGACATTAGGATCAAGTTCTTCCAACGGATTATGACATTGAATGTTAACTGTAAGATTGAAGTAATAAAACTTGGGCTCTGACATTGCAAGTTACCACCGCTTCATTTTTTACGGTTTTAGGAATGATGAATTGTTGGTAATTCCAAAGCTGCTTTGGATATTGACTGTGTGCACGTGCTGCCTGAATTTATGTTTAGCCGAAACTTGTTCCCCATCATGCTTTGTTCCAGTGTCTTGTCCATTTCCCAGAATTTTTTTTTTAATTTTTTGAATGACTTCCTATAATTTTCCTATTTCAATCTAGCTATGTGATACTAGACAAATATATAGATGATGTTTAGATTTTAAAATCAATAATATTTAATTAGCAAGTTATTTTAATGAAAGTGTGAAATATTTTTTAAATATAATTTTATGATAAATAAGATTTCAATTCTGCAAATTAAGCTATTTTGAAATTCAAATTAAATTGGATCTTATGATAAATAAAATTAACTAGACTAGGGCTTCTCAATATTAATTCAATAAATTAGATTTGGAATCTCAATATTAAATTAGAATTTCCTCAAATTACAAGATCAACAATAATTTTGTTCAGATAGAGTTATGATTACACTTTTAGAGACACTAAATAATCAAGTCACGCAAATAATTTTTGTTTGGTTTGAATAATCAACAGTAATAGAGTTCCAGATAAACTTGAATCGAGTTGGACTAGCATGCTAAGCCTAATGGGGTTGTGGGCATACCTAGGTTGCTTGGGGGAAGACAGCAGACAATTGCATTTGGAGCGAATACTATGATTGGCAATAAATGTACGGCGACAACGGTCAACTATTGAGTGGTGCTAGTGTTGGCATCTTCTTGTGTGCCACACCGCTATTGGAGCGGTGAAGATGTAAGCCACAGGAAGGATAGACGAGAGTGAATGCAGAGTTTGGGTGATCTAGATGATGGCACTGGGACGCTGACATGGGTAATGACTACAAATGCGGAGATTGAAGGGGTCACGTGTAGCACTAGTTGTCTGATCAGAGTGATAAAAGCTTGCAGGGTGACATGGATGGAAACCTGGGGAGACAAGCGTAAGTGGAGGCTGTGGAGGTGGGTGTGGGTGGCGATAAGTGGATGTGAGCATGTGTGGAGGCTCGCAAGGTAATTTGTGCGGCAACAGAGTGGAGGTGGGACGTCAACATGATGGATGTGAGTGTTGACGTTTGATGCTAGTGTGACATTTATTAAGTGATATAGGCAGAGGAGAAGGAGAAAGGCATGTGGAAGGTTGTGGACTTCTTTTATATTTATAAGATAACAAGGCTTTTATAAGACTTTTATCAATCTTCATACAATACTAAGAGAATTCCCCTTTTATATAGAACTCCATGACATAGAAACTTGAAAATAGAAATAAATATAAAAAATAAAGTGTTAAATATATCTATGACAAATAAAGAAAGAAGGAAAACGAAATTGATGCAACGAATCTTTTTTTTTTCAAATCAACTATTAAATCTTCAAACAAATCACATGTGTATCGGGAAATAATAAATTAGCCCAAATCTAAATTTTCAATTGGCATCAAACTGATGTGAAAGGAATCAAATGCATGCTGTTAGGTGTCTCCACCAACTCTTCCCAAACTTGACCCTTTCAAGTATAAATTGGTTAACTCATGTATCTCCAACTGAGTTAGGTCAATTTATTGTAGCTCTCTGTATTTCTGAAAAAAAGATAAAATCTCCACCAAATTAAATATTACTGATAATCAATTTTAATTAAGAATTTATTTAATCAACTCTAAAATAAGTGTAAAAGTGAATTTGGTTGTGGATACTCATGCGTATGATTAGTCTCAATAGGAAACAAAGGCTAAGGCTTCATTAGGTATCATTATTGAGTCTTAATAACGATCAAATCTGAAATATTGAAATTTAATCTAATGATAAAACTTAAATTTGTGCATTAAGCTAATCTAAGAAAAATCTAAAACAAATTTAATTTGGGGATTTAATTATTTTAATTATCAGAAAATATATTTCAAAAAGTTCATGCACTTAATTATAATAATTCTCAATTAATTTACGAATTTTATGGCTTACGAAAGGGAATGGTATAAAGATTTAAAAATTAACCTTCACAAGAACCAAATAAGGCATGCATAAGAAAATGTAGACCTAGACTCTTTAATATGTGATAATGACAGAAACAATGTGTGCTGAGTCTATTCGTAAACGTACTAGTTCTTACTGAATAACATAATTAGATCATATGTGAATAGTAGGTTAACGTGATAGTTGAAGTGGTTCTTATCAAATACCATAAGGTCCTTTAGAAGTATCTGGTAACCTGACAACTCACAACCTAGAATTTAGACTAAAGCCAGACTAACCAACCTCTCAGTCTTGTGTGCCCTCTGCAGGTTTTTTTATTTGCTTAGTGTAGACTTGTTCCTATTATTAATTCTTAAAGTTGCACTTGACCAATCAAGCTTAACAACCTCATATTGCTCATGACTCATAATCATTTCAGTGTGTTCTACTAACTCATTATTAGATTTTTCAATTGACTCAATAATCTTTTCCTCAATATATTGTTTTATGATCCTGCCCTCGATTTCTTTCATCTCAAGGTCATATTCTTCTGTGATGGTTGGATTTGCTATGTAATGAGAAATAAGTAGCTTTGTACTTTCCTTGGCTAGAAGAATGAATGTCTTATTGAAGTACCTGACCCTCTTTTCTCTTGAGGGAGAAAGAGACACGTCATTTTCTCACCTGGTTGTACATCGATAATAGGAATTGCGGAGATGGTATAGATTGAGGATCATGTTGTTTAGAAGTTAGTGGTGCAACTGTTGTGATGGAGGAGAATATTTCAGTATTAATTTCTACATAAGCTCCTACCATGTCTTATTAATGCTAATATATAATTATCTAGATAATTTTCTTTGTGTTTAATTGTTTATGTTAGCTCCAAGAGCCTTGAGGTGATTGATGACAACAAATCTATAAATAATGATACTAGCTTTGCTATGAGATGTGTTAGATAAGTTAAATCGGTTGTATCAATCCTAAGGAAGATGATTCTAAGGCTCTGTTTGGCAATAAACAAAAAATATGGCTAATTTTAGTCATTGCCAAGATCATAAATTATTTAAAATAACTTTAAAAATTATTTTATATATCATCTTACACAAATTTTAATATTCAAACTATTACTTTATTTTACATCCTCACAAATTTTAATATAATTAATTCACTTTATTTCATATCATACATATTTTTCAAAATAACTAAAAAATCCAACTAAATCATTTTTTTTTCCTATTACCAAATAGAGCTTGAGAGATTAAAAGATAGCAGGAACTCAAAAAGATGACAGGAGTGGAATGATAAGATTCTTAGGTTTGATGTAAAAACAACAATAACAAAGTTCTTGGCTTTAAGATGATTCATTAAATCACTTAATTTTTATAAACTGCTAAAATTTTATTTGAGTTTTAAGTATAATAAGCTATCTAAAATTGAACTTTGAGTATAATGGGCTAATTAGTCCTATAAATGAACGGTCCGATTAGCTTAAAACAAATCAGAAGTAGGGATAGCAATGGGGTGGGTTTGTGTCAAATTTAACAAGACTCATACTTGGTCCGCTTTCTTTTAATTATTAGTCATATCCGCCTTATACCTACTTCTGCCTTACCTCGCCTTTTTCTATTTTTCTTACTACCCGTAGTCGCCTCTCCCCTCCCTAGCTCAAATATATTGCTAATGATTTGTTTTAAATAAAAATAAAGAGATAATATTTATTTAAATTTTTTAATCTTAAAATTATGTAATTATATTTAATTATTAGCGGGTTATAGGTCGGGACGGTATGATTGAGTCATCTCATGCTATCCTATTTCATTACAGGGCTGATGTTTTAGGACCCATACCCATTTCATTAGGGGTGAGTTGTGGGAGGTTAAACGAATATGAGTATAAATTGCTATCCCCTAATTTATAGGTCTGCCTTTCAGACCAAAATGTAGAAAACTGCACTAGACAACTCAGTAAATAACCTGATAGTCCAATCAATGTTTGGAAACTCCCACAACTGATTCTTAAATATTGAATGACCCGATTTGGCAATCAAACAATTCAGTGCGCTCTCAGAATTTAAAAATGAGAACGTTATGATTTCTATATGGCCAAAACTCTTCCAAAGCAAGCCCGACAGCCATCAAAGTTGGAATAGGTTTGAATTCATATAAATAACTCTTCCTGCTAGATGAAAAGATTAGATCCCTAGTTCCTTTACTTGAACATCAAAAGGCGATCTTATTATTTAATTATTATTAATTATAATAAGCTCAACTCAATGGCAATCCTAACAAGCTCAAATATTCATTTGGATTAGAGTTTTTTTTTTAGGCCAAGAAATTTTCTATTCTGTTTGTAGAGTTCCTCATTGTATTTTTTTCTTCTTCTCTAAGAAAGACACTCTTGTATATTTTTTCTCTTCCTTTACTAACATCAAAGGGTTGATTTTAGGAGAGCCTAATCGTAGCCACATAGGATTGGTTGAGACTAAATCTCTCTTTATAAGGTGAGATCAAATTGTAAAGTTTTCTCCACCTGTGTTAGTGTGAAGGAGGTTTTATTTGGATAGTGTAGTCCTGGGGTAGAGGTGCTCTAGGCACTAGATGTTGAACTACCTAAAAAATATTTATGTTCTTTATATTTATCCTACTCCATTCTTGTGTAGTTTATTGTGATTTGCTTTTTCTACATTTTGATTTACTAAACTATTTCGATATAATATCTAATTCACCCACCTCTTGGGTGATATTTAAGTTTTATTGATCAAGAAACATTAAAAAAAAAAGGAGTTGGCTACATTTTCATCTAATGAGAGTGGTTTTCTAGTATGCCCTATGTGTTTCAAAGTAGCTCTAGGTTCAAAAAATAAAGCTCTCAATTTATCTTTCATTCTAATGATAAAGTGTAACAGAAATACTCAAACTAAAATGAGAATGCCAATAACATGCAGGATACCTAAACAGATAAAATCCAAAATACCTAAATAGATAATATACAGAATACTTAAAATGCCCTAATCTAATCTAAAGCTTTGATACTATGCTGATACAAGACAAATATACAGATAATATTTAAATTCTAAAATCAATAATATTTAATTAGCAAATTATTTTAATTAATGCTTTAAATATTTTCATAATATAATTTTGTTATAAATAAAATTCAATCCTGCAAATTAATTTATTTTGAAAGTTAAATTTAATTGGACCTTTTGATAAATAAAACTTTATTAATTAGTTAGGGCTTCTCAATACAAATGAAATAAATCAGATCTTGAGTCTTAGTATTAATTAAGTTTTCGTCAAATAGAAGACCAACAATAATTTCATTTAGATGAAGTTATGGTCACACATTTAGAGCTAAATTGAATAATCTAGTTATGTAAATAATTTCTATTGGGTTTGAATAATCAACAGTAATAGAGTTTTAGAAAAAAACTTTATCTCAATAGGATAAATTTGAACCAGGTTGGACTAGCATGCTAAGCCCCATAGGGTTGGGGACAGAGTGGGGTTGTGTTGGGGAAGATTGTAGGCAATTGCATTTGTCACGAATTTCATGCTCAATGGTGTAGGCTATGTGTCGGCACTAGGTAGGCGAGTGGCACGAGGGTTTGGTGATGTCACTGTCAGGGCGGTTGAGATGCAGATCATGGGGAGGACTGGCTAGGATTGATGTGGAGTTTGGGTGATTTGGATGATGGCATGAGATCACCGATGTGGTTAGATGCAGAGGTTGGAGGGGTCGTAGGCCGTGCGAGCGATCTAATATTAGCGATGAAGGCTCGCAGGGTAATGTGGGTGAAAAGCTGCGAAGGTTGGGGAAGCAGCCAAGTAGTGATGGGCAGAAACGGGTATGTTAAAAGGCCCTCAATGAGATGTGTGCGAGTTGGGATATCGATAAAGATGGATGCAGGTGCCGGCGTGCGATGCAGATGGGATATTTTGTTAGGTGATGCAGGTAGAGGAGGAGGGGAAGAGCAAGCGGAAAATATGGATTTTTGTATATAAATAGGATAATTAGGCTATTTTATAATTTTTACCTAAGATTAACCTAACCAATGTGTTTATGGTCATTTTTGTAATAACATTTATTGTATAATTTTAGAGAAGTCTTATTTATATAATTATACTTTTTCTTATATATAATATGATTGGCAAGTGTACATACATGCTGATAACGACTTTAATGTGTTGAAGCTATTTATTTTATAGGTATGGTGTGTACTTCTGAGTGATCCAGTGTATTTTAGGATGCATTGGCCTCAACATTCAGAATTGCTAGTTAATGGTATGATGTCTAAAGTTATTTTAGAATTCTTTTAAACATTATAGAAGTGCTCTTTAGATTGTTTTCTCAATGTTGTCTTTTTTTTGCATTCTCTCTTTTCATAAGTGAAAAAGTTGGTTAGCAATTTTCTCTTGGAATGTTTAAAAGCATTCTGCTGAAGATTTCATCCTTTTTGTTTCTAATATGGATGATATACGAAATCTATGAAGTATTCAAGGATGAGCAAATCATCTTTGTTGGCTGGATTACTAGCTTTGATCGCTCTAAGTTATTCTTGACTTTACAGAATGTTTTAAATATTATTTACCTTTTCTATTAGTTGATCTGCAGATGAATAGAGTAGATGGAGTAAAGATTTATGATTTGTCCGTCTTTTAACCTTACTTATCTTTATTGATTTGCTCACAGGTATCCAAATCCGAACTACTAATAGGCCAGGTCAACAGTTGTTGGGGATCAATGGCCGAGATGATGGCCCATTGGTGAGTCGTTATCCCCTTGTGCTGTAATTTCCATTTATATGTGCTAGGATGCTGATATTACTCAGAAACTACTCACTTTCACATTTTTGCTAATTATGTTCTAATATATGTATCGTGTAGTCCATCTTCATTTAGCTTTTTTTGGAGTATTTTTTGTTGGAATCTCTCTTGCCAAGCGTATCGGTTTAATTCCAAACATGAGTTATTTTTGGCCATTTAATTTTTTTAGTTATTGCATAGGTATATCAAAAAAGTTAGAGTTTCATTACCATTTTTTTTTTAATTCTTGGACTAAAAACTTTGCATTCTAGTGTTGTTTCATGGACATCAAATTTTTAACTTGAAAATGAAACGAAATCAAGGTGCATGACTGAAAATCATTTCAACATCTTTTTCGTCAATACATTTTAATGCTTTATTTCTATTTTTGCTGCTACTCCTTGTATGCGTGAACTATCACATCGCTTTGCACATTCTTTTTGTTTTCAGCTTAAAACATGCACCAGAGAGGGAATAAATAATATTTCCTTGTCAGGCTGTGATAATCGTATATTTTGTTGTGGAGTTAGGCTTATACGGAGGAGAAACATGTTGCAGGTATTGGTGTACTTTAATTCACATTGATTTTTATTTAATTTATTTTATAGCTATTCAATATATTTTAGTGCCAGAATATTTCCTTTGCACTTGAGTGTGTTGTGGTTTTTACATGCTCAAGCTATTATTCTGAGTTGAACAATGCAATTTCTTCAAGTTAGCAATTTGTTTTTGGTATTTGGGATTCTAGTTTTCTTTTATTGTTTTTATTTAATTTATCATATAGATGGTTATTATGTTTTAATGCTAGATTATTTCCTTTGTTCTTGCAATGTGATGTGTATTTTTCATGGTTAGGTTAATGAGTTGTAATTCTGGGTTAGACAATGCAATTTGCTCAAATTAGCAGTAGGTTTGTGGTAGTTGAGATCCAAGTTTTTTTTGAAAGTCCTTTTAAGCATAAGTGTCATTAGAACTCTGGAATAGAATTGAAGAGTCTTTTTTTAGGAATACATAAAGAAAAAGGGTAACAGTAACCCAACAATGATCTATATCATTTTAGTTCATTTAATATATAGTAATAGAAAAACATCTTACCGATCAACCATGCCAATGCTTGAATCTGTATTTTGCATATGATCATATTTTTAGCTAATAAACCTTTTCAAACATGCATGATTATTAAGTCTCACCAGCATTTCAACTTGAATGAACTAGACATAAATATCTTTCAAAATTTGCTTGGGAAGTATCACAGTGGAATTGGTTTGCCTGTTTAGGGCTCCCTTATGAAGCTTCAAATATTTTTTCATTAAATTGATGGATTTGCCAGGATTGATATTGGTTATAGATAAAAAAATGCGATAGCGAGCTGGGGTTAGTTTTTTGTCTCTTTAGTGAAGAGGAGGTTGATATTCTTCTGAGATTGCAGGGGCTAGATATTCTGCTGAATAAGTTACAATACTTGTTTCAACTTATGTGATAGTTTTAATTATATATGCTTTTCTTATTTTTGTCTTTCAATTAAACTAGGCTAGGAATTGGATAATTAAATGTCATCTCAAAGTAATGGTCCACAGAATCATTTTACTCTATGATCTTCAGATTTTGTTTTCGATCGACTATTTAGTTAATTATTTTAGTTGTACTATGTTTTCCAAGGTAATATTTATTTATACAGGTACTCAACATGATCCCAAGACAATCTGAAGGTGAAAGTTTGGATGATGCTCTTGCTCGAGTTCGTCGAGCCATTGGCGGTGGGAGTGCTGCAGAAAATGCTGACAGTGACAGTGATATAGAAGTGGTGGCTGATTTTGTCACCATTAATCTACGTTGTCCTGTAAGTCTAACCTATGTATTTGAATTGCAGATGCATGTTTGGTTCACTTTGTATGGTTCATTGTTATTCTTAGTTTGGGTCATATCATGATCCTCTACTCGCTATTGTTTATGCTCAATTTCATCAGGCAACGGAGAGCCTAAATCTCTTGCACAAGAGATCTAAAGAATTCAATAAGGAAACAAATGAGTAAATGATGAAAACGTAAAGGAAAAAAGAGTTGACTTCAAGCTGAGCACTATACTCCAATCTTGGGTCTCCCACCGTATCTTCGTTATCTTTCACTTCGTGGCCGAATTGATGTAGTCAATTGTTCTTAAACCCTCTCGATGAACAATATATATACATCTCTTTTATCTATTGCGAGCTTAAGCTTGGGATTGTCAATTGCTTAGGTCTCTCTTATTGTATACGACTGCTGTGATTCAAATCAGATGGCAAGTTAGGCTGAGGCTTCTTATTCCAATCTACAGGATTATAAAAATTTCTTGTATTTTTTTCTTGGGGTTTTTACATACAGGACATGAAATTTACACGAAATTACGCATTTCACCATCAATTCGTAAATATTACTACTATCACACCATATTCATTTAAATTTTACGCATTTCACATATTTCACATATTTCATATACTTTAACAGTGGTAATATTTATGAATTGATGGTGAAATGCGTAATTTCGTGTAAATTTTATGTCCTGTATGTAAAAACCCTTTTTTTCTTATGTAATCTTTTCCATTTTTTGTTTTTGTTTAGATACAGTTTTGGATTTTCCGATAAAGCAAGTTCACCATCAGAAATGTCACAAGCTTACCTGGCCCACCTAGTGGGCTGGAATGGCTGCTGGTTTGGGCCTGAATGCTAGGTTCGGCCCACCCCCCGGCCCAGTTTGGTGAAGTCAAAACCCTGCCAAGCTTGGCCTACGCCAAGCCTAGCTCGCCCATTGACTAGGTTTACTCGTGAAACACATAAAGAGAGGTCAGAAGGAAATAAATAATTAGGAAGATATTTCATGTGACCAACAAGGCGGCTTAATAGAGATTTGACTATTAGAAAGGTAGTACATAATTCTTTGAGTGCAAGTTTTTATCGAACTACAGGTGTTGGGCCCAAAAAACTTTGATCCATAGCTATAGACTTAACTATGACTATTTCAACTTGATTTTTGCTTCACTCCCAAGTATGTGAAGTTGTGTTGTGCGGATTGCAGGAAGCTAGTTATCACATAGTAGGTAATCTTGTACACCTGTTTAAAATCATTTTTCCCGTATGAATCTTGTACACTTGCAGATTGATTCACAAAGTCCATGGTAAACAGGTACTGGCATTAACCAAGGTTTGGCCTTAGATATCCGTAGTTAAGTCTCATGGTTCCCAAGATCAGACCTTCAATTAAAAGCTTATTTATTAGTTAAGCCTTGTAGTGTTTTTAGGTTTGGTTGATTCCTCAAGAAGAAAAAAGAAGGAAAAATGATTTGAGATTATTTGAAATATAATCCGTAGTTAAGTCTCAAAATTGAGTTTTGATTGTGGTTGCGCCTTAGTTAAGGCCTGTACAAAACAGTCATCTTGTTTTTGTTCCAAAGCCTTTATAAGCTTGAATTAGGCCATTTTTGCTACCATGGAGAACAAAAACCTTAGTTGTTTGAATTCATTTTATAGGAAAAGAAATTCTAACTGAGCCTGAATTACACAATATTCAGGCTTCACTAGTTAAACCTGTATAGTCCATAGGATCTTCAGGCTTGTTGATTGATTGATTGGTAAACCTCATTGTTTGGTGGGATGGGACCAGTTTCAGACTTTCAGTATGCTCTCTCGGTCCACAGAAGCTTTGGCCCACATTATCTGTGATGGCAAGTGGTTAAAGAAATTTCTACTTGATAATGGATTCATGAATTACTTTTGACCATTTTCTCATGCTAATGGGTACATGTGCTGCTTCATGATCATTTTTGGCTCACCTTAGATCTTTCACATTGTGCTGTTTCCTTAAAAGAGGTATATCCATATTAACTGTATAGCAATAGGCTAGTCCTGCAGTTTGTTTTATGTTATATTAAGCCGGAACGTCGTTGCGGGCTTCTTCTTAAAACTCAAATCCTTGTGATAGATATGGTTGGTTCTTACTGATTTGTATATTTTTCTTCCAGCCGGCTGATGTTACCTTGCATTTATGTACTGCTATAAGTCTTTTATGTTACACCGTTTATCCAACTCTTTATATCTGCATCTATGTTTCTGTCTTGATGGAATGCTTGTCTTGTTTTTGCTTGAAGACTTTCACAGTGTCTACTAGCCGTTCTCTAGTTTTTTTTAAAAAATGGCATTTCACTAGTCATATGCATTTCATCACCTGTATTTCCATTACAATAGGAAACAACAGCTTCAAATTTTCCATTTGATTGAACAGGTTGTGGTATCAGTAATGTGAATCATCGATGGTCCTGACAGTAAATTCTACATTAACATTGAGTTCGTGTATTGATGAACATGATTGCATGATGCTTGTATAAGAAGAAACTAAATTTCCTTATATTCAAAAGACTCAGTTCACGATTCATCGACTCTTTCACAACTCTGGTCTTAAACATGAACTTTGATCTCCAGTTGATCCACTGAGCTTTGTTACATTTGCAGATGAGTGGTTCACGAATAAAGACTGCAGGCAGATTTAGGCCATGTGTTCATATGAGTTGTTTTGACCTTGAAACATTTCTTGAACTTAATCAGCGCTCCCGGAAGGTTTTTGTTTATTCCTCTTAAAACCTTTTCTTCTTTGGTGTAATTATTCTTTTGTAATTTTCCTATATTAATATTTTTCCAACTCATTATGATTTCTTTCCCCTTTTGCTCATTCAGTGGCAGTGCCCTACTTGTCTGAAAAACTATTCTCTGGAAAACATCATAATTGATCCTTACTTCAATCGGATCACGTCTATGGTAGGTTCCATGCCTAGATTTCAGTTGAATTTTCTTTCCTGCTGGGTTTTCAATTTTGTTTCTGTATATTTTTGATGACGCAGATGCAAAATTGTGCAGAAGATATGAATGAGATTGAAGTGAGGCCTGATGGTTCTTGGCGTGCTAAGAATGAAGACAAATGCGATGATAGGGATCTATATCTCTGGCATGTCCCTGATGGTTCTCTTTGTACTGCGCCTGATGTAGAAAAGAAAATCAGTTGCGAAACCCCTGGGCAGTTTGAACATACTGATACTTCTTCTGAAGGTCGAAGTGTCTTGAGATTTGATCTCAAGAAGCGAAAGAGTGATGGAAAATGGGAGGTCAGCAAGTCAGGTAATTGTAGGACTCCTGGAAATAATGTGCATGAAAAATTCGAAAATGTTATGCCCGTTAGCACCTGTGCCACTGGAAGTTACAGATATGGGGAAGATCCTAGTGTTAACCAAGGAGTGCTGTTTGAGTTATCCAGCAGCACTGGGCATATGCTTGATTCCTTCAGAGACTCTATTGATCAAACTTTTACTGCTGATAGTAGAGTGCCTTCTGCACCCACAAAAGATCCATATATCATCACAATTAACGATTCTGATGAAGATATGCCATCAAGTTTTGCTCAAACCATTCAAACTGCACCTCCAACTGCCGTTGGCAATGAGATGACTTGGTCTGTCAACGGTTCCATTTTCTCCCATGACCTTGGCCTTTTAACCAGTGAGAAGTACTTTTTAAATAATATTAATGACTTTAGTTTGCCTCCGTGGCCCATTCAAACGATCCCGACAGAATTTCAACTTTTTAATTCAGACAATAATGCTCCAGATGCTCCAATCAGCACACTTGATATGGTATTTGATGTTCAAGGGAATATTTCGCAAGAAAAATGTACAGCTATGCCTGATACTGATTTTTGCGGAAGCCTGGTTGACAACCCTCTAGCATTTGGCCATGATGATCCATCGTTGCAAATCTTTCTTCCTACTCGAGCCAACAGCGAGCCTGTGCAGACTGATGTGATGACACACTCGAAAATATCAAATATTGTTCAGGCAGGGGCAGATGATTGGATCTCTCTCACTCTTGGTGCTGGTGGGCTTCAGACTAAAGCTACACCTACCTGTGTGCAAACTACGAGCAAACAAATCCTTCAAACTGCAAAGGAAATATGGCCTCTAGATGATAATGGTACCCGTCTTACTTTTTTTGGTGTTTAAATCAATACATGCAGCTTTTCATATCTAACCCAAAGGCCCTTGTTTTGTTGGTCAAATCTCTTATTAGATCACCTCAAATATATTAGGACTTTTCAATCAAATACTCATCGTGCTTACTTATTTTTCTTGCAAGGAATTTTACTGGGTGCCTATTGATATTTTTAGCTATTCAAATCATGGAGTTTATGTTCACACTCAATACATATAAATTTTATGTTATATACATTTTGTTGACAATTGTGTTTGAGTTCTAATACCTGTTATGATGGAAGAAATTTGAGTCTTTGGTCCTTCCAAAAAGTTCCTATTCATGATGCAATTACTTTAAATATTACATCATACCATTTGCATTGGGAAAGAAATTGAATATTTATTTTTTAAGAGAATATGCAGGTAACACTTAACACTTAGGCATTTTGAGTGTGTACATTGTAATTTTCATGGTTAAGACTATGCAAATAAGTAAGCTCTGTGAAGCTTGATACATGTACATAAATTTCTTCGCCATTAATTGTTTTCAGTTATGTTTAAAATTTTTGCTAGGCCTTACGTATACTTGATAATGTTTTTGTATACTTTTTTCTCGATTTGATGGTCTTTTAATCCTTTTTATCTTTTTTTTTTTTAATGCAGCTTCTTTGTTTCTGAATATGAGTGACATGGGAACAAAGAACGCAACTTTGAATAGGCAAAGGTCCGGCTCTTTCTTACATCCCAGTCATCAGTTACGCTCCGTACGACCAAGGCTGGGGTTTTCAATTGAAATGGATTCAGATAGCCGATAGCTGAATTCTTTAACAGGCGATAAGGAGCATATTCCCTGTTCATCTCGGCTGCAATAAAGAGGACAGAGATAGTTTCTGACTGAGCATGCTAAAGAATTCGTGGAACACATTGACATCAGGATTTAGCAGTAAGTGCTGATTTATTTTGACTCGAGTTTATTATTTTTATTATTTTTTCAACCTTGAAGAACCTACGTTGCCCTGCTCCTTTTTCTTCAAATTTTGTTTTTAACATCATGATTATAAAAACTGTCTCTAGGATCCAGTTACCTGGGATGTACAGTAGGTTCTTAGAGAAGATGGACAACTGGACCACCCCAAAGTTGTAAGAAACCTTGAAGGGGTGGTTTGAATATCATAGTTTCATACTTGTAAATGGATATAGTAGATTACAAATTATTTCTAAGTGTATATTTTTATTGTCATGCAGTGAAAATTTCTAGGTTTTCAGTTTCTTTGTTTACAACAACAACAACAACAACAACAACCAAGTCTTAATCCCAATAGGTGGGGTCGGCTACATGAATCCTTTGTTTTCATTGCGCCCTATCAGTCTAAGTAACTAAGATCACTCCTTATAGTTTCTTGTCATGTCTTCTTTGGTCTCCCTCTTCCTCTTTGTACATGGGCAAAATCCAATAACTCGATTTTTCTAACTGGAGCTTTAATCGGCCTACAATTTAGTTAGTAGTTACACAAATAGATTTAAATTAGAATTAATATTAATAGAGAAATGAGAAATGAGACTCTCTTCGTATTGTTAAATATGAGATTGATGATGATAGTGCCCTGCCCTCAGTACTAAATAAAAGCTTATGACCTGCTATTATAAATATTTTACTCTTCGTATTATATTTGATTTCGTTCTGGTATGTTTTGTGTAGCATATTTATTGTAGTTTAACTTGAACTATATTTATGTCCATTTTCTAATACGCCTGCGTTCTTCTTTACACACACATCCCTACATCTTTTTTCCCCGATCTATATATGGTGTGCCTGTGTTCTGCTTCTGTGGTAGCTCATTTCAAATGCCTTCATTGATAGCGTTGTTTTTTTTTTATTTTTTAATTGATCATAGTACTGATTTATATTGCTGAAATCCTTGATCTAAAGATTTGGTCATCAACTTAATTTTGAAAATTTCGATATGTCATTACCTAGTTATTCATAAGTATGCATGTCATTATGATAAAACATGACAATAAAAAATTAATTTAGGGAGTATTTAGTTCAGTGCTATTTTAATATCTCAACATCTTAATGTCATTCTTTGAGTGAATTTCATAAGTTTTGACAATTTTTTACATAGATTATTAATTTAAATAATTATTTATTTTAGATGGCATAGCATAACATTAACATAACATTGATCTAAGCTCTCCCTTAATCTCATTAGGGCTACAAACATCTAAATATAACTTCAAAACGATAATCTTATAATTTTTATAATTTATTCAAACTTATCTTCAAATTAAATATTCTTTAAATCATTTTTTTTTGTCTCTGGCATTGACTTCATTGATGTGTGATGAAAATTATAATTAGTCTTGTTAAAAATTATGTAGGGTGATAAAATTTATAGTTGTATTAATATTATAGATGGTATGAAATAAATTTTTTATTTATTTAAATTTATATGGGATATAATAAAATATTAATTTATTAATATTATTTTTAAAAATAAAGTGATTATTTTAGCAAATAAATGCAAATGACTTGAGTTTAATGTTTTTAGGTAATTTTTTAAAAATTATAGAATTATTAGTTGAAAAATAATAAATAATATAATATAATATTACGATAATTTAATAATTAAATGTTTTTTTAAAATATTTGGAAATATATATATTTATATAAAATATGGCTGGAACCACTGGGATGTAGATAAATCTGCCTGTTAAGAATCAGCAGCTCGATCGGAATAAAATTGAATTTATAAAACCTCTACTTGATTTTCTATTTAAACTGCCGAAGGTCCATCTGTCTCCTCTCCAAAGTTGGCGATAATTTTCTATTCGAAGGCTTCAGGTTTGTCTGACGAGCCAGCCAGCCGTGAGCCAGCGACTGACAGTTCAGCTACGTCACATTTTATTATAATATTCCTATTGTAAGTAAATCTATTTTTTTAAAATAAATATATAATAAAAAGTTTATTCGAATTTTTTGATTCTCCATTATAATAATAATAATTATAATTTAAAATACTTAAATTTTATTCAATATAATATGAATTTTTAAATTATTTTCAACCTATTTTTAAATAAAAGCAAAAATAATTTTAGTTCTTTTTGATCGATTTGGGTTTAAGTTTTATTTAAAAGTGATCTGAACTGATCAAGTTTCACTAATTTACATGTTAATATCTTATTTATACTTCACATTATATTGTATTATTATCATCATATGTAGCACAATTCTTCTTTATCCTAGGATTACTCTCCTTCATTTTATTTGAAAATCTCAAAATATAAAAATGACTCGTTATTCAGCTCGCTTTGATTGAGTCAATCGAGCTGATCTCGATTTGTTCTAAAATTTGATTTAATTTTTGGTCAATTTTTCATTTTTGAGCATTAACAGCCATATCTTTGGTGGTGGTCGAGTTGCAAATGAATTGAGCTGAGCCAAGCCTGTCAATTAGGGGTGAGAACAATTCGAGTTCGAGATGAACTAGATATGGCTCAAGCTCGGCTCACCTCAATTAAATTCAAGTTTGAGCTAATTTATTTCAACTTTGAGATCATTCAAACCTTAATTAAGCCAACTTAAAGCCTTTAAGAATTAAATAATTTTAAAAGAAAATTTTACTTATATTAAAATTTAAAATTAGATTAAATACTCACAAGATTAATAATTATAATTAATACATATTTATTTATAAGTAATAAATAATTATAATAAATTATTGAATATAATATTTATATTAAAAAAATAATTAATAATCCATTTTAAATTAAAATCCAGAGTACTACTCCTTATTATTTTATAAATTTTAAAATTAAGCTAATCAAAATTAGGTTTCCCTAATTTTTAAATTAATTAATTTTTTTTAATTTAAAATAAGTGCAAATAGGCTTTAATGCCTTATGTTAATGTCTCATAAAAAATATTTATTTTAATTAGTGGATCGAAATAATTGCAAGTCAGTCTAATAATAAGAGAAAATATTTTTATTAAGTATTTCATTAATATTAGAGAATCTAGTTTATTGTTATCTTAAATTAGAGAATAAATTAGATTAATTTAAAAAATAGAGACTCAACTGCATATGGCTTAAACTGGAGGAACTTAATTGTTATTAATCTTTTAAAATTACAGTCAACTCTTCGCCGCTGTTCTTTGAGCAATTCGCGGCCTCCGGCGCTGCCATCCTCGCCGGTTCCGACTTGCATCGCTTGAGGAACAGCGGCCGAGACGACGGGCACCGCGCCTCTTCTTCCTCATCCTCCTCCTCTTCTTCCATCACCCCGCCGGCGCTGGCGTTACTCCCACTTCCATTGCTCGCCGCTTCTCTGCCGTCTCCTTTGTTTTCTTCGCACGGATTGTCGTCGCCTCGGTGTCCTTCGCCGGAAGCGGGAACGGGGGAGGCGGGGAAGCGGATAGAGAGCGCAGAGGACCGATTGTGTGGTGCGGATCGGCATCTCATCAGTATGAGTGCGTTCTTCGGCGGCGTAGACGACGACGAGACGAAAACCCTCGTTTCTTCCTCCTCCGACTCCCCCGACTCATGCTCTTCCGCTTCGCCAGGGACATCGGTGCGATCCGCATCTTCGCGCTCGCACTCGGCAGCTATTGGCTTTCCCCAATCTCCCCATACACTGGAAGAAAGCGCCGCCGGCGGTGGCGTTAAAGCAGGATCCGCGTCAATCGGCTCCATCCTCTGCCGATGCCTCGCATTCCCCTCGAACCGAAGCCCGATGGGCCATCCCCGCCACATCCACCGGTGATTCACGCCGCCGCCGCCGCCGCCGCCTGCAGACGCTCGCCGTCTGCGGGGAATCAAGTCCAGACAACGGCACCTTATTTTCCTTTTCTCTCCGTGCTGATTTCCTCCATTATAATCCTGTCGCGCGGATCCCGAATTCTTCTTCCCCTTTTTCCTGATTCTGACTTGCCCGATGCAGGTGACCTTGGGCGAGGACGGCTCACCGTTCTCGCCGGCGTCGACTGGCGGAGCCGAGGCCCGGCCGACGCTCCGGCTGCGGGAGGCGAACAAGGGGCTGGCGCGGGAGAGGGAGCTCCGGCTGCGGCTGCGGCTGCGGCTTCCACCCTTCCCTCGCAGCAGCCTCGCGAGGCCCGGCGCCGGCAGCTTGTCGGCCCGGCCAGGACTTGCCGGCACCATCAGAGTCTTCGCCGTCGGTGGCGGCGGCGGCGGCGGTTGCCTCATTCTTGGAAAGCGAGCTAGCTTTGGGTTTCTGCGGAGTGGAGATTGGAGTGCATTGCAGGGCCAGTTGCGTGCGAGCTTCCTCTTCGGCGAGTTGTTGCTGCCACTGCTGAAGATGAGATAATGGCCGTATGGGGAAGGCTGTAGCTCTTTTTTTTAGGCCATGGAGATTTTAGTGGTTTTTTTTTTTTTTGAGATAATTATAATTTTCAAAAATATATGTACTTCATATTTATTTACTTATTAAAATCTATCAAAATTTATTTATGCACTAGTTATTCTCTAAATTTAATTATTACAATAATAATTTTTTTTTAACAAAATCCTGATTAAATCATATAAGTCATAGGTGAAAAAAAATTCAATACAAATATCTAAAGAAATAAATGATTGGAGGCTAAAAAAATAAACATTAAAAAATAATATAAATTAAATATTTTATTCATTTTTTTTAGACTCTCATCTTCTTTTGCTTTTCTCTTTCTCATCTTTCTAATCAATATTCCTTTAAATATTTCTCCAAAAAAAGAAGAAAAAAGAGACAAATTTGGAAAATAGGATACGGGGAGGAGGACAAGAGTGGGAGTAAGCGCGCGTGAGATGATTAAGAGGAAAGAAAAGTATTGACATAGAAATCCATTTACTTAGATGGATGGCTGATCTCTAGCTAGACGACTGCCAATCATAGAGTCCTTTGATCAAATTATCAAGGAGTGGGAATAAAAAATGAAGAATATGAATGAATACTTAAAAATAAAATTAAAGATATAATAGAAAATATGATGGATGAAAGAGAGATTACATAAAGAGCTAACTTTACTTGCTTGATTACAACCACTCCCTTCATTAGCCACGAGCGTGATACTAAGGTGGTTCAGAGAGGAAGTCCCCTACGTCCACCGGTCGATTAGCGAAGAGTTTTTACTAAAGAAAAAAGGTAGTCGTGAGGGCTCGTACAATGCTTATGGAAGAGAAAGAGGGAGAAAGGAAGAGCTCCTCAGTTGGGGCTCTAATACAATGAGAATGAAAGAATCCAGGAGGTTGCTTGCACTCTGGCTGCTCTTGTTGGTTCTCTCCTCCTGGATCTGTCCTCTTGAAAACTATTCAAAGATATTTGTAGGCGATGGACTATGCAGCTTTGTCCTGATTTTTCGGAGAAAAGGAGGTGAGCAAGCTCTGAGCTCGCGCCGCTTGTCGGCCGCCGGGGGGACCAAAAGCAGTAAAAGGAGGATGCTAACTTTTAATATAGGTACTGCTTCTGGGGATTCATGACAGTTGGAGCATGCGGATCTTTGATTTGCGTGTCTTAGAAAAAAAATATCTTGTACGGGGAACGGTGCGGTCGGGCCAAGCTGATTGTGATAGGCACCGCTTTGTAACATCGTCATTGATGTTATCAGGGATGGTCCTGGCTCGTCGTGAATGAGGCTTGATTGAACCCTCGTGTCCGAGGTTTGATCGGGGTCTAAAACCTGTGGAAACAGATAAATGAATTAGCAAATAAATAAAAGCTAAATGCCAGCTTGGTGCCATGTGTACGGCAAAGATGCAGTGCTGGAACTACGTGTTAACAACATCTATATTTGGTTGTGAAAGAGAGATTTGTCCTCGTGTATTCCGCATATGCTAGAGTAAGTGAGGTTGTTATATGTAGGACCCATCACTATCTAGGTGAGTTGCAGAATACTTCAACAATAAAGGCTAATAAGCGTGACCATTGGTTATCCTACTGGAAAGGCTCCACAAGGCAATATTTTTTCTATTTGGTTTAAGGTCATTTTGAGCGTAATTTTTTTTTATATTACGTAGAATATGAAATAAAATTGATTGATGTATTGGAAAATATAATAATGTAATATAAAGTGAATTTTGTAAATTAAAATTTATATATTGACAATAAAAAAATAAATTTTTATTTTATTTTAATTTTTTACAGAGGCCAATCTGGTCTCCAACTAAACAAATGTTAATATTCAGGGCTTTCAATTGATTATTGATTTGTGGACCTACTAACTATTAAAATGTCCTTGATGGAACATGTAGTTTAAATTGAGTCACTCTTTTTTGCATTAACGAGAAAATATAGTATTTTGATCAATCAATTAACTACGTCTATCAAAAATAAAAATAAAAACTACATCAATGGATTAGTAATAGAAAATTATTTACATGTATCAAATTGATGTTATTGTTGTCGAACTATGATTTAGCTCTTCTAGGTGCATTGTTCAAGTTGAAGTCTTCGACTTTTCTACTGCTTTTGTTTGATAGTAACCTCTGCAGTCTCTACCAAATCTTTTCGATGGATACCTCTCTAGACAAACTTGACATTTCAAATAGAAAAGTTGATCTTGTACTACCTAGTTTGAAATGAACTATTACAAAATGAGCGACGTAACGTGGGAATAAACCTTTCATAATTACCATAAGCCAAGTAAATAGTTGAATAAGGGATAGACTCAGTTTATCATTTCTTAAACTTAAAGAACCTAGTAGGCTAAGCCGCCCGCTAAGAAAGCATCATTATATTCTTTTTATCTATTAGAGAAGAATTGCAATTGATTTGTTCAGCTGAATCCCAAGAGATATATCTGTTTCTTACACCACTGTGTCACACTAATTGCCAACTATGAATTACTGAAAGAACGCTAAAGTCACTAAACAAAGCTAAAAGTATTTTCTTTTTAATCTTTCTCTTCATCTAACTTCTCTTTTGATATAAGAGCCAAGTAACTCCTCAAGAACATCACCTATGCTCATTAATGTGGCCAAACTATTTCAACTTTTTAGGAAATCATTTGGCTCAAGGTTGCTCCACCTTAAGTTATGTTCATAAATAATCAGAACTACCAAATGAGGATAGTAGTTCAACCGTTTTCCTTTTAAGTCAAGGCCCTTATCGAACAAACTTTTATTTGATAAATTTTCTTTGACAAAGGTTCTTCATCTTTATGTTGCGTTTGATCAGATGAATGACCATCCCAAAGACAATTTCTTCAATCCTTACTCGACAGAGCTTTTTTAACAAACCTTGTTCAACTTTGTCCTTCACTCACCCGAGAGGGATCCTCAATGACTGAAAGAATTTTAAAATTTGAGCAAACTAAATGAAATATAAATTGGCAAAAAAGTAACCTACTTACATTAAATGAATTAATAAGTAGGGACTTATGTTTCGTCCAATATCACAGATCCAAATGTATTTTAGCTCTTTTTGGTTGCTTGCTAATTATTTTACGAGTATTGCTATATAGCCCCAATAAATGACCACAATATTTAATGGACAATAATTCAAGAATTTAAAGCATTATCTACTCGATAACGCATAGGATCTCTAGATAAATCTTAGAACCCCTTTGTGCTCATTCTTTTTTAGCTTCATAGCATTTTCCTCGTTTTATAGAGTGAATCATTTCTTTTATTCAGTAAACTAGATATACTTTGGGTTCATCCTTTAAATATTTTTAGGGAGTATTAAAATATATGATCTCTTTTAATACGGTAAGGTGATTATTTTAATTCACATAATATTTTTATCATTGAGTTTGATTATAAGTAGGTCCTAATTTTATTAATTAATTTCAAATGGGTAGCATGGATTTATATAATATAACAAAATAGGGATTTACGTACAAAATACAGAATTTTCAAAAAATTATAGATTTTACACTAATTTAAAAAAAATGCTAAAAATCTTATACAAAATCTGTGAATAATTTTTATCATATTATATATAATTTATAAATTTATAATAAAGATTTTTATATTATTAAATTAAATTTAAAGTGAATTGCATAAGTTTAATTAATAATAATTAAAATTTATTTTGAAAATTTTTCTTTTAGTTTTTGAGTTTTAAAGTTCAAATTTTAGTGTTAAATAATTTAGAGATTAGAATTTATGATTTTAAATTTTAATTTTAAACTTTAACGCTTAGTATTTCAAATTTAATAATATTTTTTTTAAATTTAGCGTATAATTTATAATTTTTTTAAAATTTCGTGACCTACACGTAAATCCCAACAAAACAAGCCATACCAATAGAATTAGTTAAAACAAAATCCGCATTTATTAATGAATTAGTTGAACCAAAATCCGCATTTATTTTGTGAATTTTAAATTTTTTTAAAACAATTCAATTATATAACTTTAAGTGTATCAAATATATAATTGACGGTCTTTTATTTAAAATTTATCCATTTTTATTCGCATTGCTTGCATTAGGGGTGGCTTCGAGTCTATTTTAATACTAAATTTAAAATTATTTTTTTTTCATTTCTAATCTAGCTTTTCTAAAAAAAAATTAATTTCGAGACAACTTAATTAATATCAAGCTTAATTATAAATTATATTTTTATAGGAATATCAGTCATACATATAAAATATATTTAAATATGATATTAAAAATTTGTTTTTAGATTTTATATTTTTATTTTTAATCTTATCTTTTTGTAAACTATTATAACGTATTTGTGTACAGAAGAATTTTAAATATAGTTTAAAATTTTTTAGTACATGCATTTATATATTGAGTTGGTTGTGAATAAAAATAATTATTTTTTTATTAAGCTAATTTTGTCTTAGAAAAAAGTTAATTTTAAATTAAAGTTGAATAAATTTGTCGCCCTTTCTTTTTTTGAAAAATTAATTATCCCTTTGCTGCATATGCATACACTCAGAACAGTACGAGCCAGATGTGATTGCACTGGCTGGGACCGAGCACGCACGTGATCAGCAGCCCGAAGCTGCCTGCATGTCTCCGGGTAGGGCTGGCAGTTAAGATCCAAAGTTTTTAAAACTCAATTTCAGTTTGAATTTCAATCATAATTTTTTTTGGAGTTAATTTCAATCACAGTATAAATTTATGAGATTACACTGAGGTCTCTGAGTTTAAGACTTTTTATCATACAGGTCTATATTTTTTAAATTATAACATCGGAGTCTCTAGTTTTTGAAAAATTATCATATGAGTCTTTTTTTTATTTTTTTATTATTAAAAATAAAATGAAATTACTATTATACCCTTACCTCTCTCTCCATCAGATTTGGTGGCCGTGACACTGCTAGCAGGCGCGGGCAGTCGCCGCGCCACCCCGCGCGGCTGCCGACGCTTGGCTCGGCCGAGCGACACCTATCCGGGCTTAAGGCCTCCCCATCCGGCGGCCACGTTGGGTCGTGCGGAAGGGCGGCAACTGAGCGCGAAGCTGCCGGAGGCCGCGCGGGGTGGCGCAGCCGCTGGATTTGGTGGAGAGAGATAATGGTATAATGGTAATTTTAAAAGTTTTTAATAATAAAAAATAAAAAAAGACCCATATGATAATTTTTTAAAAATTAAGGATCCCGATGTTATAATTTAAAAAACGTGGACTTGTATGATAATAGGCCTTAAACTCAAAAACTTGAGTGTAATTATTCCTAAATTTATTAATTTTGATAAATTTAATTTCAATAATTTAGATATAAATATTTTTATAAATTTTAAATTTTGACTAAATTTTGAACTAATTTAATTAAAAATGAAATAAAATTGGGCGAACTAATTGGATAATTATATTATATATATATTAAATTTATTTAAAAAATTATATTTTACTTTATAGTAATATTTAATTTTAGAAAATTACACTTCAAAATAATAAACCTAAGAAAGAAATTTATCAAATTTAATTGTTTTAAGTGTGTAAATGATTAGTTTTCAATATTAATGGTGCATGTTTGAAATGAGAATTATTTGAGGCACCTAAAGTGCTATTTACTTTTTTATTTAGATTAAGATTATCTCCTAATCTAAAATTAACTAGGATTGTTTAATTAATTTAATTATTGACTAGATCTAGCTTGACTCACTTTAGCTCACACATTTACGTTGCTTCTAAAAGATAAAAGAATATTTCTAATATCGAATTATAGATATATGATCAGTTTGCTCATAAATTTAGTAGATCAAGCTTTGAAATCTCGAGAGTAAGAGAGAAGAGATTAAAGATAGGGACTCAATATTTCACAATGCTTGTGAAGACGTGAAACATCTAAAAAAAGAGAGCTATTGTCGATGCATTGATTTGCTAGATCTTTGATCAAAAAGGTACATTTTTTCTATCTTTATTATTAGAATCTTTTCTAATATTTCTTGCCGAACAGCTACTCAACACCAGCCCCTTATCGAATAGCTGCTCAACAACAGCATTTTATCGAACAGCAGCTCAACAGCAGCCACTTGTCGAACAGCAGCTCAAAGAGATATCACAAGATCGTACCCTCCGTACTACTGTGTCAACTCAGCATTTAAGACAGTATGAGAGCTCACTCCTTAATCGTCCTTTACAGGAGTATGTGTCAGATGTGACAGACTAAATCCACTATGTCCTCTCCTCTCCAAGCTATAAATAAGGGAGGGATTGCTCTCTCTAAGGACCCTTCCTTCCTCTCTCGCTCTCTCGGGCTGAGCTGCCCCTCTCTCTCTATCCCTCTTGTACTCATTCGGTCTCCATTTAGAGATCAAGCTTTGTAAGAGGAGTTTCGATTAGTGGATTCAAATCGCCTGGACGATGTCGTGGTTTTTTCCCCCGGACACTCGGTTTTGCACGTAAAAATTACTTTCTCATTTATCTCTGTTGTGGTGCATTTTTTGCATCAAATATTTATTATGAATAATTTAAGATTGATCATCAAATAATCTCAAACTTTGAAGGTAAATAGAATCCTTTTGTGCCCTCGCCCTATTGCCATTTAAATAAAAAGATTAATTTTTGAAAGGTCACTGTAGTTAATCAATAATTACTGTTTAGTTCACGATTTTAAAAACTTATTAAAAAAATTCCTATAAATATAATTAATAAATTATGCAATGCAAAATTATTTAAATATTATGCATTTCACACCTTCAGTTAAATCTTGTGAGTATTTAATCAAAACTATCTATTTCACTAGTATTTAAATAGAATGTTTCTTTTTATTCAAATTTTCCTCTTAAATTCAATTTTTGCGATCAATTTGAAATTTTCATCGCAAATTAAAATTTCCTATTCTCCTCCTTCAATCCCAAAATGCCAACGAACGATCTGTGGCCAATGGTCTGTGAGTGGTGAGTGAATTAGGCTCTGTTTGGTAATAAAAAAAAATTAATTAAAATTTTTAGTTATTTTTGAAAAATATGTATGATATGGAATAAAGTGAGTTGGTTATATTAAAAATTGTGTAGAATAAAAAATAAAGTTGATTGATTTATTGAAAATTATGTTAAATGTGAAATAAAGTGAATGTTTAATATTGAAATTTGTGTGGGATGAAATATAAAATAATTTTTAAAGTTTTTTTAAAATAAATTTAAGATTTTGGCTATGGCTAATTTTAGCCATAATTTTTAGCCCATTGTCAAAACAAGGCCGGTTGAACGGGGAATAGGTAAAAAGAAGCTGAAGGAAATGAGAAATATTATATGATATTTAAATAATTATGTGCGTTTTATGTAACTTTTTAAAAATATTAATAAAATATATAATTTTGTATAATTTTTATGTTTTACATATAAATGCTTCTTATTAATATATCTTAATTACATTAACAATTTTGAATAATTTATTAGAATTAAAAATCAAAGTTTTAAAACTAAATTTTGCTTTCGGTCATAAAATAAAAGTATTAATTTCGACAGTTTTAATAGTCGATATAAATAGTTTTAATTTTTTCTATAAATTATTTAAATTTTATAAATTCAAATTAAATTTAATAATAATAATTATTATTATTATTGAATATTATTTTTTGAAAGAAATATGCTTTCGTAGTTTCAGCTAAATTTTAAACTCGATCGAAACTATTGAAACTGCCTAGTTTTTACGGAAACTAAAATTCGGCAATTTTTTGAATTAATTTTTATTAAATTTGATATGAAATTATTAAAACTCGACAGTTTTTTTTTTGTTCTAAAAAGCATTTTTTTTTCATCATTTATTGAATGGCGTAAAAAAACAAAAATTACCCAAAATTGGCCAACAAAAAATCTCAGGCATAGTTGACCAAACCTTAATATTAAAATATTATAATTAACGGCCGATTCGGGCCAATAGGAACGGCCTGCCGCTGCCAGTCTGGTTTCGTTTCGTTTCGTTTCGTATCGTATCGGCGAAACGCGAGTCCCCACCCCACCGGCTCTGCCCCTCCTGACGCCCATCCTCCTCGTTGTCAGCTCTGGCTCCAGAGTCGCGGCATCCGAGGGCCGATTCCCCCTCCAGCATTAATTTTAGCTACTGCTCAGCTTCTTCATCCGCGCGCCTGCCTGCCTGACTCCTCCCATGTTCCTTGAGATCTGATTTCATTTCACATCAAAAAAAAATTATTATTGAATTCAAACATCGTACCATCTCTTCAAATATTCGAGCATAAATAACATATTATACATACACACGAGATTCATCATTAGCATCGATTAAAAAATAATGCATATTTAAACACCATTTATTTCTAATTTTATTTTGTAATTTTCTATAGCCTCAATTGAAGCCTAATAAATCTTCTAAAAATATATTTAAAAATATTTTATATTTATTTCACATCATATATATATATATATATATTTGTTTGACTAATTTAAAAATAACTAGTTATATTTTAACCTGATATATATAACATCACACATAAAATTTAATATTAAACTTTAACTACATTTCACATCACACACATAATTTAAAATAAAAATATTAACTTTATTTCATATCTTACACATATACTAAAATAATAACTAAATTATACCACAGTTTTTACATATTCTAACGTAATAATTAATTTCGTTTCACATCATTCAAATTTTTTAATGAACAATATATTCATATAAGTTTAAATTTAATTTTATTAAAATTAAATTTTACAAATAACAAGCATAAATATTAAAAATTAATTTTATTTCACATTACAAACATACTTTAATAAAAATAATAATTTTATTTTATATTCAGCATAATTATTAATAATAAAATAGCTTTATTTAACATCACAATATTAAAATATTTTTTCTTTTTTTTATCTTAAAAAAACTTTAAATATCTCTAAAATATATTCCAACTAAATAAGGCATATAAGCATTTTTTGGCTTCATGTAGGTATTATGTTCTTCATGTATGAATTTTATTATCTTGTACAGTACCAAAAAAAAATATATTCTATAGATATTTTTTCCATTGTATTTATGTCTCATATTTATTACATGCATTTTATACTTCATATGAGCACTTTGATGTTTGTATAATTTTTTTAGACTTAAAAAATAAATTTTATAGAATAATTGCATGTAAGATCAACAATATTATATGATGCCGAATGCTGGCCTACAAAGCTGAAACACATTATAGCGATGAGGATGTCAAAATTAATAAGTGAGTATAAACAAAATGATAATATAAAAAATCAGCATATTTATAAGAAAGTAGGATTAACCTCAATTGAAAATAAATTCAGAGAACATCGATTTAGATAGCTTGAACATATAATTTATAAGTTGATAGAAGCTCTAATAAGAAAATTTGAATTAATGAAATGTATCCATATAAAAAAGAAAGAGAAAAATAAAAAATTAATAAGAAACTAAAAATAAATAATTCATGTAGCTGATCCTACTTAGTGAGATAAAAATATGACTGTGATTATTGCATGTATATAAGCAAAAAATATATATATATAAAATAAAAATAATAAATCCTTATACAAACTAGAAATAACATTAACCGGTGTTTCTAGCATCATCTTTCTCACATGGTGCTATGTGTACAAGCATTTAATATATATACTTGCAATAATTGACATAGTGCGCTATCTAAATCAAACAAGCAATACTTTAACTCTGACTTCTGTTTGAGGATATTGTCTGTAAATATTGAACTTAGGAGTGCCACTTATAAATATTTGATTTAGAGAGTATCACTTATAAAAAATATTTTTTTTAAGAGTGATTGACATAAATTTTCTTAATTTTTATTATAAAATAAAAATGATCATCATTGTGAGACTTAAAAAAAGGTAAAATAGATAATATAAAATTAGCTTTGACTAAATTTATTGACAAAGATAGTGTCTCATCATGATGTTTAAAATTAAACTCAAAAACATTTTTAAGATTATTTGATATACATATGTGATAAAAAATAAAATGTGTTATATTAAAAATTATGAAATAAAATTGATATTTATATTAAAAATAAAGTAAATTTTTATATTAAAAATATATAATTTAACTAATAAATAATTTTTTATTATTATTTAATGAAGTTATTTTAATGTAGAGTAGGACTAAAATGATGTAAATCATATAGTGGGCTTAAGAAACAACAAATATAATTTGGGACGAATAAATCCCATTAAGGAACATCAACTGCGATGATTTTTTTAATTTAGTTTTTTGTAATTAATTAATTAATAATATAAGTATGATTAAAAAAAATAACAAATGGAGTATGTTTCGGATGGCGTTAGGGTTATCGTTAGTTAACAGAAGTCGTCCACGCCCCGAGCGACTTCTGTGACTTCTTTTTTTGAAAAAAGAATTAAAAAAAAATAATTTAACTATATAAAAATGAATTTTTTGTAAATAATTTTATATTAATATAATTATATTACATAAATTTCAATTATATATTCAAAGTGAAGTAGAAAGAAAAACTTATTTGTTAGGTGAAAAAAATTCTCTAAAATTAAAATATTATTTCTTCTCTTTAAATATTATTTTTATTTAAGAAAAGAACTGGCATACCGGAACTTATTATTTAATAATAAATTATAATTTTTTATTATTATCTTAGTACATTACTTTGCTTTTTATTTATAAAAGAGATGCTCTAAGGACATCTTCAATTTGGTGAAATGAAATTAACTATTTACAAAATAATTAACAAGAATATTTTGTGTCACAAAATTCGCTAACCCTTGAGCGACTTCTAAATTATTTTTTAAAAAAAAAATATTATTTGAAAAATATTATTTTAATGAACGTGATAGAATTTGTTAGATATAAATTAAACAAATCCTATTGCTCTCATCAGTTACGGATATTAAACGTGACAGCTAACTTTAATAATAAATTTTTATTAATTAGTTAAATTTTTAATGAGCGTAATAAGATTTGTTTATTTTATAATTAATAAAATTTTTATTTTTTTCTTATAATTTTAAATTATTGTTATTTTATTTTTCATAATTATTTTTATTTTCTTATTTATGAATTTTTAAAGTAAGATTTTTCAAATAATATTTAAATTTTTTTAAAAAAATAACTTAAAAGTGGCCCGAGAGTTGGCGATTTTTGTAACACAAAATATTTTTGTTAATTATTTTGTAAATATTTAATCTCATATCACCAAATTGATGATGTCCTTTTAGAGCATCTTTTTTATAATTGAAAATCAAAATAGTGTACTAAAGTAGCAATAATAAATTATAATTTATTATTAAATAATATAATTTATTATTAAACAAAAATGATATTTGAAGGGAAGAAATAATATTTCAATTTTGTAGAATTTTCTTCACCTATAAATAAGTTTTTCTTTCTACTTCACTTTGAATATTAATATTTTTGATTGACTAATTGAAATTTATATAATATAATTGTATTAATACAAAATTATTATCAAAAATCTGTTTTTATATAGTTAAATTAAATTAATTTTTTCTTTTTTTTAAAAAAAAAGTCACAGAAGTCGCCCGCGCGGCGGGTGACTTCTGTTAACAATGATAGCCCTAACGCCATCCGAAACATACTCCTTTGTTAAATTTTTTTAATCATATTTATATTATTAATTAGTTAATTAAAAATAACTAAATTAAAAAAATCATCCATCAACTGCCTTGAGTTTTTTTAATTAAATTTTAAATAGAATTTTCGAAGCTCTTTTTTAGAGTTTTTTTTATGCGACATTTTTTTAGAATTAATCTTTGAGTTTTGATATTTTTATATTTAATCTATAAATTAAGTTTTTCTAAAAAAACGTAATAAATTAATTTCTAGCATTTTCACATTTGTTTAATATCTCTAATTAAATTTCAAGACAGCGCGCCGCGTCCTGAAGATGGCTACCGTCCCCGTCGGGGAGCAGTCGCCGGAGCTGCCGCTGCCGCTGCCGCCGACACCGCCTTACGCTTTCGGCGTACCGTGGCCCGAGCTCAACGATGGTCTCTTCTATACCGACGTCATTGGATCATTGCATAACGGTTAGCTTTTCATCCTCCGTCCTCAAGTCTCCCTCGATTTTGAAATTGCTAACCCTAACGTCTACAGCGCGAACATTGATCGACTTCTACTCCTCCAAATACAAGAACTCGGCACCAATTCAAGGGTATCTCCACCTCTTCAAAACCCTAGAGACTCTCGTTTAAATTTGTTGTTAAATTTGGGTAACTTTTTGCTTGCCGCCTTTGGATCAGATGGCTTCAAAGAATCCAGAATGGGCAGGTTCGCAAGATTTTAGACTGTTTATAGTCTCTTTTTTCCCTATTTTCTTTCCGAATCCTTAGCTGGTTCTTCCTCTCAGATCACCATTGACGGTAAAGTGGTTACCGATCCAGAAGCAGTTCTAAGGTCCTCTTAACGAAACTTTCCTTAAGTTTTATTGTTAGATTTTAAATTAGTCAGTAACGTTTTCATTGTTCATACTTCTTGTTTATACATACTTTGAAACGAAAATTTCTATATTTATGTCCATGGCACCATGCTTGCTCTATGAGTCGATTACCTATCTCTAATTAGGGACCTCAATCAATCCTTTGGGTTTGGCAAAAGGGATATTCCAGTTAATCCTAGAGATGGGAGTAAGGCTTCATTTGGTTCACACAAAGACATTGAATTGACAGAATTGTCTACATTGTTCAGCTCAGAACAAACTTCTTTAGGGAAAAAAGAGAAAGGACTCCATATTGGACTGGATGCATCTATTGAACTAATATATGAAATTAAACTCTTGTTCTTAGATGCATTTATTGAACTAATCTGCAGCTAAAGGGTATTTAGTATATCTATTTCTTACATTTAGGATGTGATTATTTTTCATTATGTAAATCTGTTAAAGAAAATGCATGAGAGAAAATTTACATTTTACTGTCTGTCCTACAAGTCCCAGTTATTTTTTAGTTCATCAGTACTTTATTCGTTATTCTTTTATTTTTTTTCTGAACAAATAAAGCTTATTTATTTTCTAAAGTTCAGATGAATATGCTTTGATATTGAAATTCTTAAATGCTGATTCTTTGTGATAGTTCCAAATTATCATATTGTGAGTGCATTTTATCTTCCTTTATTTTGTATGTTCTGCTTGTATTGTGTATGTTCTGTATTGTACCAGATTCAATGCAGGAAAAGTAATGATGCTATGGATTTAAAAGAGAATCAAATTAATGAACTAATTATCACATGCAAATCATCAATCAAGCCAAGTGTCCACACTAGAAATTACAAACTGGAATTTACAAATAGAGGTAGCAATACATAACCAAACTTGAATCAAAATTATGAAGTTTTGGTCAACTCAATTATTAGTTTAGTTGGGTTTGAGTTATTAATTTTGACATGTTTAGTGAATTTGTCCCGTTTGGTTTGCACATAATTTGGTGGGTTAGGTTCTTGTTGACTTGTATGTAAAATTTTTTCTATAAACAACTCAGATTGTTCATGTCACCTGTGGTCATCATGATTGATGGATTGTTAAATATGGATTGACAGTGTAAGCTTGACAAATATAAATGCATATGAGGAGGTCTTGTGTGTTCATGGTGGTAGTTTGAGATGCTAGTGGACATTAATTGATGAGATAGAGCAAAGTTGATGTTGATAGGTGACCAAATGCTTCTAGCATTTGCTTGAGTAGAGTCTTAACCTCCTTATAAGGATTATGCAATTTGGATGTTATTAATGAAAGTTGCAGTTGGTTGGTGGCTTTAGTCAAGATTAAGCTGGTTGGAGATCTGACACAATTGGCGTTTAGCACATGTGGTAATAAACCATCATACTTTGTCTATGGAGGCATTCTTTGTGGTTGACGTAAAGTTTATCTTGCACAATAAACTTCAATTTCGCAAATTTGACCTATCAACACTTGACGTGTCATAAGACTCAAAGTATTGGTTCTTGTCAACTTCCTAATTTAAGTTACCTATCTTGTCCAACATTGAAATATAGTGGCTTCCACCCTGAACTTGTAGAAAATCCCCTTTTGGGAGTCATGGTACCCGACGTGCAATCGAAAAGTAGGCAAATCTCAGGCCTTAAATTATGCCTAGGTCGATCGATCTCAATCTTTGCAGCAAGGATATACTAGCTGACCTCAATACAAGCCATTCTTTTATCAATGTGTCTGACCTAAGAAGAAGTTAGTTATAGCAGTCAAACACATGATCCATATCAAATTCAAAACATAGCATAGATTCTGTTTAGACCTAGTGGGCATGCATGATGAGTTGCAAACAATGAAATGATAATGACTAATGATCCGAGTGACTAATGACCCATGTAAATGATGTCATCCTTGTCACAATTACTATTGTGAGTGGATGTTGATGGATGGGAACTAGGTAAAGGATGATGCATAGAGGAGATGGATGTTGCAAGTGTTTGATTGAGTGTCTTCTTTAGATTATGAGGATGGTTGGGCTGACATCTATGGTTGTTGATGCAGGGCTACATTGTCAATAGGATAAGTTCTAAGGTCAGCAGTTGATCATCATTTAACTGGAATGTGAGTCAATTTGATGGTTTGAGGATGAAGAAGATGTGTTTATGTAAGAGACTTCTACTACAGAGGGAGGCCATGATAGAATTGAAGGATCAAGGCAGTTGTCTCTACATAGCTGATTTTTTTATTTTTTAGTGATTCTCTCTCTAGGTCACATCATTCCATTCACTAATATCAACTCAATTTTAGTTAGCATTCATTTTGTTCAACCAGGTTCACCCAACAACAACAACAACACAATTAATGACCACATTCAAATCATTTTTAGTATTCTCCTCCCTTTTTTCGGAGATCTTCTTACATTTATATACAAAGGCTTCTATAGCCCGACAATGGAGATTGCCAAATTACCTTAAACATCACTCTTTTATTTTATCCTCTCTAGGTGTCATGCCCACCTTTTCCTTGATGCAGTCATATTTAGTACTGTCTAATATAATGTGAACACATTCATCTACACATTTGCATCTTAGTTATTCTAATTTTATGTATATTTTGGCAATTAATTGCTAACACTTACTCATGTAACATAATTGGTTGGCATTTTTGCCCATTAACTTGATAGAGATCATCCTTTCACATAAAAGCTCATCACACTCCATTTAATCAACCTGTTTTGATTATGTCAGTAAATTTTATATTTTAAAAACATTCTCATGTATACTTTCATTGATGCAGGGTAGAATACAAATGCAATATATAAAATGTTGAACACCAATCAAATCACAGTTTATCAAAACTAATCACATTTATTTTTGAAGATCAATTATGCAATAATAGAGAAATTTTAAACAGACTAATTAAGCCAATTTAAAATCTTAATTAATTATGCCAGTAAATTTTGATTTATCAAGTTCAATTACAAGCATTAATTTGATTCAATTAAATCAAACTTACGGAAGATAAATAAGGTTAGGCATCTCAAAATTATTTATCATTAATTAACTTTCAGATAAATATCAAATTCCTCAATTTGAGCGAACAGAACAATCCAATCAAAGGAATTATTGCATTTGAAATTACTTTATCACTCTTTCAAAAAAAAAAAAACTTTATCAGTGATCATTTTGAAGGGCATTATACTTCAACTTAGAGAATTTTCATAACAATATATCAAACAAAAGCAGCCATATCAACATATTAAGGGATTGGCTTCACGCACGATTTGGCTATTCCATGGGTTGGCTTTCAAGCATGTGGAGTGAGAAGGGCGGAGCTAGATGTTTAATTCAATGAACTCATTGGCCAATTTGTTGCAAAATTCATTTCACTGAATCAGTGATTGAAAGGAATTGGTTTTTGTGCGATGGACTACACGGTGATCTTGCAGATACCATCAAAACTGAACTGATGATGAAGACTTAGAAGCTTCATGGGATCCATAGATTTGGATGGCTATGCATAAGTGGGTATTGGTGCACGATGACGTGTTGCCGAGAAGATCCACAGGTTGAAGGCATTGAATTGATAGATATCGAAGCTCATAGCCAATGTGACATTTACTTCAAAGGGTTGAGATCTGAATTAGGAGACAATGTTGGCAAATAACAAATTCAAAGGTAATAAAAGAATGGATCAATGGATGAGGTGGTGACGTTCTAATAAATCAATGTTGACAATGTAATATTTTGGGAAATTACCCATGTTACCAACCATGCTTGGGATGTTAATTATATAACTAGAATCATATGC
The DNA here is from genome assembly GCA_002786265.1 of Apostasia shenzhenica. Classification (NCBI taxonomy): domain Eukaryota; kingdom Viridiplantae; phylum Streptophyta; class Magnoliopsida; order Asparagales; family Orchidaceae; genus Apostasia; species Apostasia shenzhenica. The sequence goes on from KZ451916.1 coordinate 1,990,066, forward strand.
TAAACTTAAACTCAAAATTTCAAATTTTACTAATGAAGGTCCTTTTAATAAATAATAATAATATGGGCTCCCAATCTACTTGGGATTAGCTACATAGAATTTTTCTTCTGCATTCAGTTCTATGTAAAATAACATTTTCCATTAGCAAACGTGATTCAAACCTTCAAGGTCACTTTTGTGATCATTAGGAAAAGTGATTCAAGCCTTCAAAGTCACTTTTCTAATCTAGTCATTCTTTTTCTAACCCTTAACTCTCTTTGACATTTTTGATCCTCTCATTTTTTGTGTACAATGGTTTTTATAGATCAAAGATAAAAATAAACATATTTGTCTTATAAATTTTTGATTTTACATGGAGGCTAATATTACTTTAAAACTAAAAGCATGATATAAGGCTAAACAAATAACCAGATCAAAAAAATAACCAACTAAATGAGAACTCGATTGAATCAACTCAATTTAAATGAGGGAGAATAAAAAAATTAAATAAGGTACTCAATTAAATAAGCTATCTTAAAGAGAAAGTTAATCTTCATTGATCCACCGAGGTTATCATACCAAGAATAGTAAGAAAGATGACAAGAAGGGAGGGACGAGAGGAAATCAACTATAAAAAGAAATAGGAGAGAGAGAGAGGAGTTGAAGAGAGAGAAAAATAGGAAAAAGACAACTAGAGATAGAATAAAATAAGAGGAGAGAGGGGGAGGGACAGGAAAGGTTCTTTATTGTTATGCAAAATTAATTTATAATGTAATTATTATTTTGGGTAAATTGCATTCGGGCCCTTGAGGTCATGTGGGTATTGCAAATTGGTCTTAATTTTTAAAAAAAATTTATTTTGATTCTTGAGGTTGTAAAAGTACTGTAGTTTTTGTCTCTTTTTTAGAATCTTGCCTTTTTTTCACTCTCTTTTTGTGATAAAAAATGAAACTTGATCATTTTTTGACTAATTTGAATAATGTATATATTTTAAAAGACTATTATACCCATTTATCTTCACCCTTATTTAAAAATTTAATAAAAATTTAAAATTTAATTTCTCTTATTTCTTATTTTCTCCTCTTTAATAAATTATAAAAATATAGAAATATTAAAATAAAAATTATATTTTAAAAAATCAAAACATTAATAATTAAGAATAATTATAGTATAATATTAAAAAAATTAACAATGATGTCTTAATTGAGACAAACAAAAGTACTTTTACAATCTCAATGACCCAAATTGAGGTTTTTAAAATATTGAGACCAATTTGTAACACATTTTCGACCTCAGAGGCCTAGATGCAATTTACCCTATCATTTACATATTTATTAAAATTATTATTGTGTAAATAACAACATAACAAGAAGTCGAATTATATTTTACCTTATATTTATAACAATTATTTACATATATATATAATGATGGTGTCATATCTGAATTATAAGAAATATTTTTCAGTGAGTTTATCCAAGATTCTTTGTAATTATTTAAATCTTTATGCATATACACGCATAAATATATAATTTTAATAATAACAAAAAGAATTGTAGGTGCAATTCTATTCGGTTCGGATTGATTCTTTGCAAAACTTGGACCCAGACCGACTAAAGTCTATTTCACAATTTTTGGAATGAAATCAAGTTCTTTGTACTTGAACAAAGAAATTTGGTTCAGGTCTGATTCTAGTTGTTGTTTAGCAACAAATCAAGGGGAAATTTCTAGACTTTAAGTTTTGTACAAAAGAAATTTAAACTCTTTAAACTACGTTCATCATTATGATATGAATCCAATAAAATTTGAATAAAATATTTATTATATATTTTTAAATTTTTTTATATAATAATGAAAATATAATAAGATTAATAAATCATGAAATTTTTTTTATTTAATAGTTTTTAATTACTAAATCAGTTATTTGGGTATTCCAATTCTTGAATGCTAGAACCAATAATTGAATTGAATTATCTGGTTCTGGAAATTTTTGGGACCCTAACTGAACTAACTTGAATTGAGAATCAAAACCAAATTGTTTGAAGGAAGCAATCTTGTTGAAGGATTTATTTGGAGAAATTGCTAAAATATTTGACAATATTATTGTTTATTGTAATGGTCAAAGTGCGATATGTTTGACCAAGGATCAATGTTTTATGGCACGTCGAAACATACTAAGATCGAATATCAATTTATTTGAAAAATTATTGCTTGTAGAGGGGCACTAGTTGAAAAAATATAATTTGATCATTTTTTTGACTAACTTGAACAATGTATATATTTTAAAAGAATATTATACTAATTTATCTTCACCCAGTAGATATGTTGGCCCTTGCCTACTTTGAAGTTTGAGTTTTACTTGAACTACTTCTCGATGTGTGGTTTATGTCTTTAGGGACATTTATGAGAAAATGGTTGCCTTCACAAGAGAATGCTTTGTCAATGGGGGAGATTTATTAGATGTGACTTGAATTTTATTTCGTTTCTGCAATTATTCATTGACATTATGCTTTCAAAGTAGTAAGGGCAGTGAGTTTATATGTGTCCAATCGTTTATTCGACAGCTCTCTTCGATTACGTTGTTGTTCGATTAGCTTAGTCTTTAGATAATGACAATTGAGACCTTGCAAGAATCTTCAACCACCTTCCGGTTCTCAACGAATGTGTAGGGGGTAGCATTTTGGGAAATTTAAGTACGTTTCCATTATTTCTTTTCTGCTTCTGTAAATAAAGGAGGAGTGCATGGAGTCCAATGAGCCTTTGCATTTGTTGTTGAAAGTCCGAGTTTCATCTTCTCCATAGTATTGTTCAAGACCTTCATTTTTTTCTTATGTGAGCATGTGGGGTGTTCTATTTGAGTGAATGAAGAGCTCCTTTCTGTTCCGGTTAATAAAATGAATTTCTTTCCTCTTTATCTTCTTTTTCGACTACTGATACTTTTCTCCTCTATCCCGACAGTGGTTTTTCCCACAAGGGACCACTTATCTTGGTGTTTGTTATCTACTTTTTTATTGTTTTGCTTCTATGATTGTGGTAGCTGTTTATTGGTTTTTTATTTTGATGTCTCAAAAATCTCTAAGCCAAGTCTTTCACTGTGGCTACCAGAGTTCAAGAAATATTTAGTTCATTGTTTGCATCTTTGTTTTGTTTATTTGATGAATACATCTTTTACTGTTTTGTATGCATTTTATAAGACTATTTACTTTTTCTCTATCACTGCCTCTTGTTTAAAATATATTTCTCAAATGAGAACCATTACATGTTGAATGCCTGTAGTGTTGGTTCAGAGCTTGTCTATCTTCGATTGCCATGGAAGGAACCTTCTGCACCCTTCAAGCTAGAAGTTCTTTATGAGGATGAAGACATGGTAAACACCCTATAGTATGTTACCTTAGATAGTTAGCTGGATTTGCATTCAAAACTTTCATTAGGCTGATCTGAAGCTGCTATCTGTAAGCTATATTTCTCATTCTGCTGAGCTGAGTTACCATAAGATTGATAGTTTATGTTATAGTAATGGATGTTGTAAATAATTCTATTTTTACCTACGTAAGGTACCTCACTTATGTTGTTGAAACACAAAAAGGATTAAGTGATGATTACGTTGGAATAAGGTAAAGATCGGCCTAAATTGATAAAGAGATGTCTCGTGCCTGTCTTTCTTAAGGAATAAAATGAGCGGAAGATCATATCCATGACTCCTATGAGTTCACCCTTTTATAATGATGATCTATACCTTCTAAATCCCCATCTCACGAACACCTTACAATTCAATGTTAAGATACAATTCTAGAACACTTAATTTTTTGCAATAAATTTGGCCCAAAAGTTTTCTTGTGTAAGACATGCATGCGATAGGTTAGAATGCGTTGAGATCAAAATTATAGCACTTATTTATCTAACTTTTCTATGTGGAGTGAACCCTATCATCTGTTGAAATTTGGAATTCATATTCTTCAATAGTCACATTGTGGTATTTGGCTTAGTAATAAAATTATTTCCTCTTAAGACTTTTGGAAAGATAGAGGGAAATAATAAAAGAAAAAGTGTAAGAGGTAACCAAAACTAAAAAAAAGGAGAATGACTGAAAGGGTGATAGGCAAAATATGGACATCCAAGCGCATGCACCATTTGGTTGAAAGGCCACATAAGTCTTGAAGATGTGGGTAAATAGCATTTTTCGTGCATTATTCCAGGTGGCTATCAACAAGCCATCAGGTCTTCAAGTTCTACCTGGGGGACTCTTCCAGCAGCGTACTGTCTTAACACAGCTTCAATGGAAAGAATGGACACGAGGTATACATTTTTCTTCCAGCCAAGCTGTTCAAGAGCCATATCCTGTGCCTGTTCACCGTCTAGGAAGGGGAACATCAGGTTTATTGTCTTTTATACAAAGTACTTAACGTTGTTTTTCGTACTTTGCATATTGACCTTGAGCATCCGTATTATGTTTTTTTAACATCATAATGTATTACTACTGAATTGCTCTATGGATTTATTTTAAACTTGCTGATCTTTTGCCTTGAATCTGTAAAAAATCCTTCTTGAGATGGTTCATCACTATGCCCTGCTTTCTTGATAATTTTTTTATCAATTTTTGTCCATTGTAATAACCCTAACTGCTTTGGGCATGTTACCATACGGAGAAAGTTTATTGTTCTATTTAACCAAGTTCAACACTTTGTGCATTTGATCCACACTGGATAAAGATATCAAGCTTCTTTCCAGATTATTAGCACTCATTGATGTTAGGATTGTCTTTTCCTTTGACTGGGTAAATTCTTTGTTTAAAGGGTGTACCTTTGGCAATAGACAATAGCTAGCCTTTCCTTCTTGTAAATATCTAGTCCTTATGGCCAATGAGAAATCAAAAAGATAATACATGGGATATAAACGTATCTTAATATATGCCTTTTGCTGGTGTGGAATTGCAATTTTTTTTCTTTTTGATACCCAATGTGATGCTCCACAAGAGAATGAAGATGTAGGTTCAAAGGTTAGCAGATTTGATTAACAGATTAACATCAAGCTAATGTACATGGTTTTAGAGTTAATTTTGTAATAATCAAGAAATTAGTCAATCCCATGAAAATAATTGGTTATATTTTAAATAAATTGGACTAAGGGAAATTACAAAAATTATTAACTCAGATTATGACATAAATTACATTTTCAACAAATTAAAAAAGATGAGAAAGATTGATTAAGGATTTCACTATTTAAACCAACAGTATTTATTTACGCTCAATAATTTAAGGTCACTCAATAGAGTAATTTCCACCAGAATCCAGATAACTAACCATTTCTATTTTGAAATCGAGGACTAGAATGATTTAGTTTAGGGCTAATATATTTAGGTCAGAGAAACTGAGAATCTGAATGTGATTTTCCTTCAAATATGGAGCAAGGGTTTTTGATTCTTGCGATTGTGTGTGCAGGTCGAATTGGGCAACCCTGCTGCTAAAATTGTAGAGTAGTTGGGCTGCCTATGGAACCGAGCAGGTGGGTCATAGGGTTGGCACAACCTAGCTTCGTTGAGTGCGTAGTAGGTCAGCTTGTGTGCGCGGCGAATAGTGAGATGTGTGTGTGTTACAAGTTGATGTGCTGAGTGCTTTGTGCTTTACAAGGATGACGTTAAAAGCGCAATAGGCAAGCAAAGGTTGTGGATTCGACACATGACTAGTGGAAAGAGGTGAATGTTGAGAGGGAGTGAAGGATGGAATTGATTTGGAGGGGACAAGCTATTCCTACCTAAGGTTCAAGCCTTTCCCTATTTGGGATATTGATTCAGTTCAAAAGGAGACAATCCATAGGGTGAAAGTAAATTTTATTTCATTTAGCATTAAGAGAAATACGATATAGGGAGATATTTATATACAACTCTATACCGACTAACTCAATAAAAAAAATACATTATACTGTAATTTTTTCACACAAGTGAGGAGATATTAAACATTACATCTAATACAACACATGAAATAAGAAATGAGTAATACAAAATGGCTCCAAGAAATAAACAAAAATCAACCCAAAATGGAATATCCCCTTAATAAAAAACATTGTGATATAAGAGGGGAGGGAATATTCATCCAGCTATGTTAGTAATCCATGACAACCAACTTTTCAAACTTGTCTCCCATCTATTAATTGATTCAAGTCAAATCGTGCAGTCACATTTCTACCTTCACGATAAACTTTGACAGGGATATATCGACAATCCTCATAAAAATTGTAATTTTTATTATAAAAATAAGGAGTAATTTCACTTGGGCACTTAAGGTATGCCTTTTATTCTATGCAATTTTTTAAAATATAAAACATGTCATCTGTTCTCTATTTTGCAATTGATGGTCACTTGGGTACTCCAATAATATTGTTTTTAAAAAATGGGTAAACAGACTAAAATATTCTTGATATCCTCTTTCCCTCCTTCACGCTATGGTGGATGGGTTGGTAGCAATGAGTTAGAAGCATGAGAGTGGTAAGCTGAAGGCGAGGACAAGCTAAAGGTGGCAGTGAAAGGGAGGTGAAGGTTGCGGGGTTGGCGACAATGAGCTCGACAGGTTGGCGATGAGTAGCTTGGCTAGTGAGCTCGAGGCAACTCTGATGATGAGCTTGGCCGGTGATGATGACAATGGGATTGGCTAATGGCAATAAGTTGGAGGCAGTGACCGAGGGCTGGCGAGGGCAGTGTGCTAGAGGTTTGAAGAGGGGGGAGGAAACGTGAGAGAGTTTAGGGTATAATGGTAAACGTCAATCAATTTTACTTAAAATAGAATATATAATTTAATTGAGAACTTGATAGAATCTGTCAAATTGGACCTAGGTGGAAGAGTTTTTGGGTAGGAGAGGGCCTATGTGTACGTTTTATCAAAAATATACCCAAATGGCATGTTTTATGTTTTAGAGGCCCGCATAGAATTAGGGTTGTATGTTTGGGGATTAATTTAAATTACCCAAAATAAATTTCGATCATAGTTTGTATGTCATTATTTTGTTGAGTTTGTTCTTACTTTGAACTTTGTTTCCTATTAATTCTGGTAAAATATGACCCTTTATATGATTTTTAATGCTTTCTGCAACTATTCCTAATCTATCTCACTTCAACTTGATTCCCTCACCTTAGGGATGCATTTCTTTATCATTTTCTGAAATTTCTCAATTGTTTTTTATTTAAATTTCAGTACTTTACAAGTAATGTTAGTTTTCACTTGAGCTGTACACTTGTTTATCTTTTTCAGGTATACTAATTTGTGCTAAATCAAAGCTTGCCAAAAAAGTTTTCGCATCCTACTTTTCTGAGGGCACATCAGTAGTGGGACATAAATGGTGCAGGTTATAATGCTCAACTTTGCTTGTAAAGATTGTGTTATCTTTTCTTAATGTTAGTTTAGCTTGGGAGATGTCCTTATTTGTTTGAGATACTTTTGGTGATATTAAGATGCTCAATCTTATAAGGTTTGTGCTAAAACTACTGCAGAGCTAATGTTAGTTTTGCTTGTAAAGATGCTCAATATAAGGTTTGTTAGTTTTAGCACAAATCTTATATTAAAATCTCTGATAGCTAACAACAATAATAACTAAGCCTTTATCTTACTAAGAGCAGCTACATGAATTTTTTATTTTTATTGCATCCTATCAAATAATAATTTCTCATTTAGCTCCAAATATGTAAGATTATTTCTTATAATTTCTTGTCATGTATTTTTTAACCTTCTTTTTTCTCTTTTTATATTGGTAAGATTTAATAATTCAATTTTTTTTATTGAAGCTTCTATCGGCATATGATTTATATGTCCAAAGTATTTAAGCTGACTCTCTCTCAGCCTATTTTCAATTAAGGCTACTTTAATCTTCTCGAGAATGTACTTATTTTTCATCTTATTATTTCACATATACTTGCTCATTTATTTTATCATTCTTATTTTTGTGATATTTATTTTATTTGTATGTTTTTGCTTTGTAGGCTAACATTCAACACTATATATTATCACTGGTTTTACAATTATTTTATAAAATTTACTTTTAAGTTTAAGTAAAATTTTTCTATCACGTAATACACCAGATATATTATTCCATTGTATTTATCCTGGTTGAATCCTGTTGATAACATCACCATCTAATTCACCATTATTCTGTATGATTGATTCAAGATATTTAAATTGATTTCCTTTTCTAATAATTTAATTTTCAATTATTATCTTCCAATTACAAGTGCTTTTATCTTGACTAAATTTGCACTTTATATATTTAGTTTTTGACTAATATGAACATTTTTAGATTCTGTGGTATTCCTCTATAACTTGAGTTTCGTTTTAACCTTATCTCTAGTCTTATCAATAAAGAGAATATATAAAATGCAAACCTTAAGCTTTAATAGCCAACTAATCTATAAGTTTAACTTTATAGTTGTGGGCTAGAAATAATTTTATATTTTTACTCATCTTTAATGTGCAAGTTTATTGGTTTTGTAATGTTTATTTAGTGCGAAAGGTATTCCTTTAATGAAGACATTCGAGTGATAGATGATCCAGATCGTATCTTATAGTATGCTTTCTGATTGATAATGTAAATTATTTTACATATATTAATATATATCTTGTTTTTTCAAATTTAAATTGGCTAAGTTTATTCAAATGAAATTTTATTAATTTGATTTAGTCATATTGGATTATATTATTTCAATGGATAAATCTAATTAATTTAAATTAGTTAATGTTTTTTTAAAATGGAATGAATACGATCGATGAATGAAACTTGCCTTGTGTACAATTTTTTAAGATGAGTTAGCTCATGGATTTCAGAAGTGATCAATATCCCGGAAGAGAAGGACATAGAAACCTTAAGTGAGAATTTTAGAAATCCTAGTTATTCATTAATTGTTTTTCCATATTTTCTCAATCCTTTAAATTCTGGATACTTTATTTTCAATGTTCTGCATTAATTTTGGTATCAGAGCGTATATCTTGTAGTAGCTTTAGTATCAAAATGTGTTATCCCGCATTAGTTTTAATATCAGAGCGCCTTGTCCCATATCACTCTCTCTCTCTTTATAGTGGGATAAATGACACTTGAACCTCACCTTAGAGTCTCATACCATGTTAAATTTATGATAACCAATTGACATAAAAATACTTAAGCTTGTACGTTACGACTTAGGAGTATGTTTATGTTCTCAATCCCTTTACTTAGCTAGCTACATGTGGTTGTTTAGGCGTGGAAAATATTTTCTAATGCTCTGCGTGCTGAAGTTGGGTAAAGCTGCCTATCTATTCATTAGACTTCACATTTGATCCATTAGAAATATCACGATGTGTTGCGTTGCTGCTTCTTATTAGTTATATGTAACTTGAGGTTATGTGCATTCTAAAAAGCTTAATCTTGCTATATAGATAATACATACTCAAACCATGATAGTTTCGTATCTAACATTCCAAACTCAAAAACATGTAATTAAGACACCTCCTTCACCTTCTGTTAGAGTTTGGTTGACGAATGAAACTGCAGTGTTGGTGTTGACTTCTTTTTTATTCAAGATCTTGCAGTTAACACACTGATGTTTTGAGATTGTAGTTGTGCTTGTCATTGTATTGGGAATACTTGCTTTCTCAATTAGAGGTGTAATCATGCTTCTTCATTTGAGCTTCTTTAGTCCTGTTTCTTGTGCTAGACTTCACCCATCTACGCTCCCTCCTTGGCACTGGTTCTACCCTCTTTGCCTTTCCCTTTGTGTTGCGCCACCTCTATTCTACACTCCCTATTGTTTCCTACTTTGGAGCATAGCCCATCATTGTTCCTCCATTTGCTTTCTTCTTAAGGATATTGCGCACTGTGGTTCAGTGTTAGGGTATGAAGTTGGAGAGGAAGAAAGGCATCAAAGTTAGGCAAGTTGTCATGCTAAAGTTGCCGCAACCTGATCTCAACTGAAAGCAGAAGTTCTTGTTTTCTGCAGTGGAAGGGTGAAAACGAATTTAATTCTAGAATTTGCACTGCTATAGATTAAGATGCCAAAACCTCATTGATGTGGCTAACTAAGGTAGAGGACAATGGATGTCACGACAAAGTTGCCATAGATTGCTGGAGGTATCAAGCTGGTTGGACGGAAGCATGTTGGACTCCAGTGTTTTGCCTGCCACCTGTCTAGTTGAGATGGATTTATGGGACCATTTGTAAATTCACTCTTTTCATAAATAGAATGTTTTATTTCTCATTCGTTACTATACTACTTTAAAGTCTTGTTTGGTTGGAGCTAAATAAACCACCAATTTCTTCTAAAAATACTTCCATCGATATTTTATATTTATTTGGCAACATACATAATTTAAATATTTAAAATCAACTTTCACATCCTGTATAAATTCTAATCTTAAAAATTAACATTATTTTATATCATACACACACTTTAATTAAAAAAATCAACTTTATTTCACATCTAGCACAATCCTCAATAATAAACTAACTTTATTTCACATCTAGCACAATCCTCAATAATAAAATAACTTTATTTCACATCATAATGTTAAAATATATATATATTTTCTCTCTCTCTTTTTATCTCAAAAAAATCTAAAATATCCGAAAACCACACTCCAATCAATGGAGGCATAAATGTGGTATCTTTAAGTTCCATGTTTGGACGAGATGTGAATGCTCAGATGGTTGAGTGGCCGTACTACATTGGACTACATTGAAAATGATTGTGTTAGGAGAGGATAGGTGTAAGGTGTTTAGGTTATGTTTATTATCGACCCATTGAGACTCTTGTATGTAAATGTGAGGGGGTCCAAGAAGGAAGATAAAAACTAAAATGGTATGAGATGTTGTGGTTATATGACCCTGACTTACATGGATATACCGAGAGTAGTACTTCAAGTCGAAGTGAATTGAGAAAAGGAATCCATGCCTCGGCCTCATGTAGTTTGGTATTTAAGGCTTTGCTGTTCTTGTTATTGTGTTTTTATGTATTTAAATATGTTGTGTGCTGTGAAGTGATTTGGGTGTTTAATAATGTAAAAGGTGAAGTTTAATGTTTTTTCATGTAAAAGACCTATAATTTCACTACATATAATGATTTATGTCACTTGGAGTTCCTGCACACGACTAAATTATTCATTCTATTACACTGATGATGTAACTGGAAAAAATATCGTGATGCTTATCTTAGGTATTGGATTATCAAGTTGCCTTTATGAAATAATGTAGGACGATTTGAGGATGTTTACCTTTCAATTTCAATCACTTCCTTCTATGTAAAATATAACTCAAATCCTACTGTTTTATTGCTGAAAAGGTGAGTATATGATGCTATGTTATATGAAATGATTCCAAGTCTCTTTTGTGGTTTCGTGGACTCCCTAATCATGGCCATGCATACTGAAATCAAAGTTTGACGATGAAGATTAATTTTGAAACATTGTAGATATTCAAAATTTCAGAAAGACTGAACCAGATCCTCCTAAAGTTCGGAAACTATCAAAGATTTATCGTGCACTTGTGACAGGGATCCTTGAACATAATGAGGTAAATCAAATCATTTATAGACATTTTCATGGTATTGGCCTTTAGCCTTGCATTTTATTTGGTCAGGGCCACTTGATTCAAGCCAGTTTTTTTTTTAACAAAAAGCATGTTGGCATGTGTTTTATATGCTCACATTTGTAAGTCCGTCTTGGTTGTTCTTTAATATGAGGACACTGTTGTGAGAACCAAAATATAGTTGCATTCTTTTTGAAACACAGTAATCAATGTATCTGTTAAAATGAGTTTTACATAACTTCGACCTGTCTGTCTATCATGAATGTTTGATTATAGTTTGTTTAGCATTTATGCTTTTGTTTCTCATCTTTTTGTAACACTCCAGATATGTCATTTGTGCCCATAATTGATATTATCATCGGCTGTGGGGTTGTGTTTGTTGTGAAGTGCTTAAAGGCTTAAGCAATTGTAGTCAGGTCCTACTGAACATACAATTAATAATGGATAATAAGTTTTCCTTGCTTATAGGCAAATGAAAATATGTTTATGTTTTCAAAAAAAAATAATGTTTTTCATTGTATTCAGAATACGATATTAGATTGTTTACTATATTTTTTAAAATGGATTATTATCGCTAATAAAAAAAGGGATTATAATCACTATGTATTTAAAAACTATATTTGATGCTCTTATTATTCTATCTAATGCTTAATTCTTTCTAAACTATATAGTCTAATAAAGAATTTTCCTTTTGAAGTTTCCTTTGGGATTGTAGGTGCAAACATTTCCTTCATGTACAATATTTATTTCACTTGTTTTGATATTATTATTATTATTATTATTATTATTATTATTATTAGGGTAAATATCAACTAGGTCCCTGGGATTAGGGGGTAATATTAAATACGCCCACAGTTTTAGAAATCTTTCAATTGGGTTCCTGAAATTGACATTACTATTTCTGTTAGGTCCTTTTTATAAATTTTATTTTTTTCATCCCCTTTAAATAAATTTTAAAAATTAAAATTTAATTATAAAATGATAAAAATACTCTCTCCCTTCTCCCACCCATAGTTGCCAAACCCGCTCCGGTTGGTTGCCGCTCACGACCCTTCGCCCTTAAGCAACCACTACTCACAGGACCATCTGCTCGACCGGTCACCCATGTTGCAACTACCCGCACGCGGTGGCAACAACGACTTTGTGGCCACGGTGGGGGAGATGGGAGGTATAGTGATGGGTATAATAGTAATTTAAGATATATATTTTTTTAAAAAAAAATTGCAATAGTAATATCAACCTCAGGGATCTCATTAAAAAACTTTTGAAATTATGGATCTACTAAATATTACCTCCCAATCTCAGGGAACTTGATGATATTTACCCTTATTATTATTGTTGGCAATTCTATCTTATTAATTTGAACTTGCAGTGGTTTTTTCAACACTGAGTCATGCAGAGCTCAAGGTTGATAGAATGTATTGAACAAGTCTAGTACTCGATAAGCAAACACACATGCTTGTCGAAATTAATAATTTTGGATCCGTAGCATTTAAGGTTTAACAGTGGAAATTTCAGTAACAAAGAAAAAGAGCCTTCCATAACAAAAGTGAAAAGCTTACATTGCAGAAGGGAATTGGGGGTGGAGAATTGGGTATCGCAACTAACCATATTCAAGGGACCCAATTTAAACGTCAGGTGGCAGCAAACTTTGTTGCGGTGAATGCTACTTATTGCCTTGCAAGTAATAGCAATGGAACTGGGAGAGATGGTGAATAATATAAGTTCCAATTATGTAATATGTATTACATTTGGGAGTAAAAGCTTCATGATGTAATTGAATATTAGAGTTTTTGCAAAATATATCCATTCATTTCTAGAGGCTATTCCCCTATTGCAGGTTATAATTGAGCAACCTATTGGTCTGATGCATTATCCAGGGGTTGCCACAGGGCTTTATGTTGCGTCCTCTGAAGGTTCTGTTCCTTCAGCTTCACTTTCCTTTTGTCTACTTAGCAACATTTTTTTTTCTTTTTCTTTCCAGACAAATCAAAAGCCGCACAGAAAATGTGATCAAATAGGCACAAAGCTTTTTCATTAAATTTGTCATTGCATAACATGAATGCTCCATTCTTTTTCATTGTACTTTAAATCAAACACAGAAAAGTTATTTGCTTGATATAGTGCAGTTTATACGCCTGAAAAAGAATGATGCATTTCTCAACATTTTAATAGGGAAACCTGCTTTAAGTACAGTACTAGTGCTTGAGAGAGATTTTCAGCATGGCCAAACACTAGTGCAGGTATTCATGTCGATTATTTCATATTTGTATTTCTTACATATCTTGGTCACCATTACTTTAATATGATAAGAGATTGACATTGTTCTTATGTTTAATAAGGAAGAATGTTTGATACAGTCCTAGAAGTTGTAATTTTTGAAATAGCTACTTGTCAAGATCTAGTCACCGTAACTTGAATTAATTAGGCAACACAGTTGGGTTATTGGTAATTGGTTGTGAATAGACCTGGGCATTGGTCGGTTAGCTCGGGTTCGTGTCGGGTCTATATCGGGTCATAAAATCAACTTATATATAATTAACCCACCTCAGCTCACATAATGGGTAAAAACATTGAGCCCAAGCTCGGCCCGAGTCAGGCTCAGGCTGGGCTCGGCCGGCCCGAAACTGCCACCTGCAACTGGCTGCATCGTGGGTGTGAAACCGCGCTCTTTTGTGGAAGGACCGTCAGGTCCAAGGACATGTCAAGCGCAGAGGGCTTGTCGCTCATTTTCGCGAAGGGGCTGTCGAACACTGAAACAATGCGCCCGAGTCTCGACCGCAGGAAAAGCGATGAGGAAGTTAAGGCTCGCTGGAGACTTGTTGATGGGGATGTGGGAAGCATACGGAAAGTCAGATCTGGCAGGGCACTGGTTGGCGAGCGGTGGTGAATTCACGTTGTGGAAAACCACGTGCTGTTTTTAGTCCTCTGTGTCAACTTTGCATTCACGGCGTGGTCCAAGCACGAGGCACTGGATCTGCAAGTAGTCAGAGGGAAGGAGCAACCCCAAAAGCGACACAATTTCCACGCGTCACAGCATTGGCTGAGATTGTCGGCGGAGCACGCTTTGTCGCTCCACAATTCCTTCGGCAAGCAACGAGAATCAAGCACAGTAGCAAGGTCTGGCCGCTGTGCTACTGTGTAACGCCACCGCCCAGAGCGGGGAGATGAACAACGCTGATAGGTTTCAGGGCACCCTAGAAGTGCTGGAGTCTCTTGGACTACTGTACCTCCAAGGATGTCATCGAACCTTGTGAACCTTGCCGAAGTCTTGAGCCGCCGCCTGGGGGTCAGTGTCTCTGGGAAAACGCCTTGGCTGTTTGTCTCTTCCAATGTGAGTAGCCAAAGCTTTCTGATCATGAGTTGGGATTGCCCCAAACTTCGGGAGACACCGCTAGAGAGGTGAGAGGAGAGAGGTTTGGCCACAGGGGAGGTTTTTTTCCCCTCTAGTGTGCGCGACATCTGCCCCGAAACAAACGCATCACTCGAGCCGGGTTAGGCTAGGCCCTAATGTCTATGCCCAATCTCGAATTTGATCGAGTCGGGCCGAGTCTGGTTAAAGTTGTGATATGAAATTATTATTGCAACCCAAGCCCTAAATTTTTTGGGCTGGGTTGGTCATGTTAGGTGGGTCCCCAAGCCTATTCCCAGGTCTAATTGTGAATATCTAAGATTAAGATGATGTTTCCATTAACACATGACATTATTCATCTACTTGTATGCATATTATTACCCTTATAAACTTTTCAAATAATTTAAAAGTTTTTAGCTATTACATAATCGAGTTTTCTCACTTATAATAGTGTTACTTATTTTTGCTCTTCCTTTAACACTAATTACATAGCTGCAGTTGTATATTACTTTAATTTGTCTCTACATCATCTCTTCCCTTATCTTGTGCTGAACCTATGAAAATGTAGATAAATAGGTGGGAGTCCACTGATGACTCAGTTGATAAATCTACTTAAATATTCTACTAGAGAAAATACAAGTAATAATAAAGTCCACTCAAATATAGAGCAATATTCTTGATGTTTTCATGTTCCAATTGAACACTTCTAATTTATGATCAAAGGAGAAGATTCGTTTTTTGACAAGCCTATGCAAATCAAATCACAGTCTACTAAGAGCATGTGTTACATGAACATAATTTAATTACTCCATCTCATTTATGAGCTCTGTTTTTCACTCAATCATAGTTATACCCCATACCACAATCCGGGTGCACATATCAGCACTAGAGGTCAACACCATGACCTTACAATGCAATCAAGTGTTTTTCAATTTTGTGAGCAGCCACATGACAAGTAACCTCCCAAAGGGGAAAATCTTCTAAAATACCAGTAGTTGTAAATATCACTTGTGATATTTAAATCGAGGTTGACAACCTTTGACCAATAATAACTAAGCTTTTATTCTACTAAGTTGGGTCAGTTACATGAATCATTTATTTTCATTACACTATCAAATAACAAATCCTTATTTAGCTCCAAGTAAGCAGGATCATTTTTTATAGTTTCTTGTTGTATCTTTTTTGTCCTTTCTCTTCCTCTTTTTACATTGACAAGATTCAATAATTTAATTTTTTTTATTGGGGCTTCTATCGATTTATGATTTATATGTTTAAATCATCTAAGTCGACTCTCTTTGAGCTTATCCTTAATTGAGGTTACTTTAATCTTCTTGCAGATATATTTATTTCTTATCTTATCCTTTCACGTATACCTATTTATTCATCTTAGTATCTTTATTTCTGCAACACTTATCTTATTTGTGTGTTCTTGCTTTGCAGGCCAATATTTGACGTCATATAATATCGGTAGTCTTATTATTATTTTATAAAATTTACCTTTAAGTTTGAGTGAAATTTTTCTATCACACAATATATCTAATGCATTTTTTCACTTTATTCATCCTGCTTTGGTCCTACGAATGACATCACTATCTATTTCATCATTATTTTGAGCGATTAATCCGAGGTATCTAAGGCGCTCACTCTTCTCATTAAATCAAAATATCAGCATGATGGGTAAAGTGACTTAGATAAAAGAAATCCAACATGACATCATGACAACATAGCATCTCGCAGCGACTAAGAACATTGAACATTGCATTACGTACCACTCCATGTCGAAAGGCATAATCAAGATAAGATACACATTGCACAGCTTGCTTGCCTCTTACATTCAGGAGCTTAGTGCGACACAAACAACAATATCGATCTCCACAAATATAGTTATTAATGAAAATAACTAATTATAACCTGAAAAAAGTATGATCAACGATAAATTCTGAGCGTGATCATTGGTCAGACATTGGAGCACCAAAATTTGGAAAGTGAGGAGCATCGAGTCAGCATGTGATCGGGCTACAACCTAATCATAGGAGTAGCCAAAGAAAGAAGGGGTTTAAGTGGGGCAACTACTTTTGCTGATAAGGTTGCGAACATAGTACCAGATCACATAGATGAAATTTTTTCATGCTTTCAAGTTAGTGGCAAAACAATTGATAGACAATCCACATGACAAAGAATATGAGCTTGAAGGGAAGCAGTCTGATAACAAGAAGCATAAAGGGCATAGGAGATCACATCCACAACTAACAAAATTCCTAGGTTGCCCAAACAAATAGGCAACATGGTTAAACGCCATTACAAATGTCCAAAACTAGAGTTTTCAGTGACGACAATACGCTCACGATAAAGACGAGAGTCTAATCAAATTTTTCCAACAAAGGGAAATGGTCTAGCTGTATGGGAGTATGCATAAGCTTAGGCATGCCTAAACATATTCAAAGTGCAACAGCTCAATTGTGCTCGCTAAGAGAGAAAGTCGATCCATATGGGTTGCCTTATTGACGACACAATGTGAGCCAAAGCAGTGATAAGTGCAACATCATGTCTATGACCACACTAAGGAGTAGGATTAAAGAACAAAAGGGTACATATTGGAATGAGCAAAAGATGAATGTAAATACAGTTTGGTGGAGCCACTATTGCAAGGAGAGTATAATAGCATGTTAGAGAAAGGCAAATGACATGGTGTTGGTATGCTACGAACTATGACTACTTGCCACCTAAAAACACTATCAGCTAATGCAGCATCAAGATAGAAGCCTTAGGAGGTCATGGGGGGTGACTTTATGCTAGTTAAAGCGGAAGAAGCCAACAATCAAGAGGGAAGGGACGTCACAGTGGATTCAAGCTGATAAGTTGTTTGTATATTTTTGAATATTAATGCAAAAGTAGAGTATTTCCATCTTAACATAGATTAAGAACATTGACTAGGTTTATTATTGTTGCCTCTTATTTGGAACATTTATAAGATGATGACTTGTATGTTTTCAGTTGTTTTTACACATTCAATGCGTTATACTAAATTCTAAATAACATTATTAAATTGGTTGTATGTTGTCTCATAACTTCCAATTGTTCTCTATTCAGAGGAATTATTAACTTTAGTGTCTAATTTATAGCCATATTAAATGATGTCAGACTTCCAGAACCAAATTTGCCTGCTTTCTTATGATCATGGTTAACTAACAATGATGCCGTGGAAGTGGCATTAAATTGTTTTCACCAATGCATAGCCTTTAGTGCTACTATTACTTCACTATGGCTCATGTTGATCTATAGCAGGTTGAGATTCATTCTGGGCGGCCACATCAAATTCGTATTCATCTTGCTTTCATTGGACATCCACTTGTAGGTGAGTTAACGACTCTCATGGAGTGCTAAATTTCAGTGTCTGAACTAATACAATTCTACGATGTAAACAATGTCATTAAGAATCTTAGCCTCAAAATTGGTTGAGGCAAGCAACGAGTTGTTTAATTTTTGTTGTAAGTTGCTCATCCAAAAAATGAAATAATAATGACTGCACTTGTAGCAGACGATTGTGTATATATTACTTATTAATTACCTATATTGATCAACGGATTTGTAGTATTCATTGATCCTATATGACTGATTAATTTCATGTCCGATAACACTGGTGAAATGCTCAATTTCATTCTATTAGTATTTTGCTGCTATCTTCAAATTTTCTGCATTGTTGAGGTATTTTTCAAAATAGTGTCGTCAATCAAGAATGTGCCTGAAAGTGGCATAAAACAAAGTATTTCATTTAAATAAAAGCATGTGGGCTTTAAATTGATTGAGAACTCCATAATAACTATCCATAAGTTCTTAGTACCTACGAAACTTGAGTGATGATATGCTCCTTACACAGTGGCAATAACAGCGAAAGCCTTAATCTCAAAGTTGTTGGGGTCAAGGACATGGATTTTTTCTTTCAAATCCTTCATTATTCAACTAGCATGATGCTTGCAGTAAACTGCATGAAATTATAGACCTTTTCAATTTCTATATACGATTTCGTATTGTATCTAGCTTTCAGCTAGCTGTACGATTGTTATGCCATATTAATTTAGAAATTATGACTCAGTATATATAAACTATAATGTGAAAAAATTATGACATTATATTAATTAAAGCTTGTTGCTTATGTAAAATGATACATATTAGTTATACTTATATATAACTTTTAAGTTAAACTATGAAATGCTCGGAACGTCAAAAACTTGTATTAAGTATACTGATCATAATTATAATGAGTTAATATCATAATAATGAACTAATATCATTATGATTACATAAGTAAATAAATTTCCATATGAGAGAAAGAGCAGATAAAAAAAAGTGTAAGAGAGGGGGACAGCTATAGAATTTGTTTTGCTAACATTTTTTTGCTTTTATATAATTGTTTTTAAATAACTAAGTGAAGGCTAAGATTGGAAATGCAAATTTATAGGGGTAAAAATGGAAATGGCAAAGTTAACCAGCCTAGGGAACTAAGTTTAATATAATATAGGAAATGCTCTCTGTGAACTTATGCTCTTTAAAGATCAATAGAAAACACCTCAAAATATGTTTGCTCTTCGGAGGTTTTTTGTTAGTTGTTTTGCACAAAGATATCCTCAATAGCTTCTTTCCTTCGGCATAAAATTTGTCAGTTCTCTGATGTCAAATGGATTTCCCTTGCCCTTCATTCAGCACACTTTCCCACAAATTGAATGATTTGGAAGCTTGATTTCATGTTATTACCTTGCTGGCAAAATAATGTTTAGGAATTAGGAATCTTAGGAAAAACATTGTTGAGATTTTTAAACTTTTTCTTCACAGAAATGTTTTCAAACTTCTACCTTTTTCTAGATCATTACTGATTTATTGCACCTTTAAATCGTATTTTTGATAAAGAGCTCAATGTCCTGTGGCAGACAAATTTATTCATTTTCCTGCCTTGCAACAGGAGATCCTTTATACCAAATTGGAGGGCATCCTAAATTATGTCAATCTGATTCTATGGATGATAGTTTTGCTGAAGACGGGTGAGAATATGATTCACAACTTTATATGCTATTTTTTGTTGTTTACCTCATTCACCCCATTTGCTAACTTTTTTAAAGTTATGTTTGTTTAAATTTAAATTACAATAATAAAATTTTGTTTGGGATATATGTAGTATGTGAGAAGAAACATAATTTTATGCTGGATATGTGTGGCATATGAAATAAAATTATTATTATTATTTTTTATATTAGAGTAGTTCCTTTTAGGCCATAGGGTCATAGCTATTTATTAAAAATAAAGGGAATGTTGTAAATAATGCATTAACTGCCACCCTCGCAAAGTAAGAATTCTTTGGCACAAGATCTCCCTTTATTTTGATATTTGTGTATGTAAATTGGGTAAATTTTATAGCATCGTATTGGCAGCTTCTAGAGGGCAAGGGCACTAAATAGATGCTAATAAATAAATTTAAAATTTAATTTACTTTGATATAGATTTTATTTATTGCAATTATATCACAATTAAGATAGCTCAGAAGTGCAAATTAGTAATGTGATAATCAACAAGTGGAATCAATATAAATAATTACATACACATGAATAATATGATACTAGCAAGATATAAAAGTGCAAGTAAATGCAGCCAAGATATTATGTAGTTTAGCTTAATCCAAGCCTATACCTGCCTCAAAGTAATCCAAATTAGGCTGCACATTATGTTTGAAACTTGAAACTTGAACCTCGAAACTCGTTCACAGTTTACCCAATTCAAGCTCGACTCAATTTTTGTATGACTTAATGGTGGGGACACGGATCAACATTCAATTGGACGGCCCGGATGATGCCATGTGTTTAAGCAAATTTCAAATTCAAATTAATTAGAGTTATTGGAGATTTTCTTATTAACTTTATTTAGATTTAATTTGATTCAGAGCAGATTTAGAAGATTTGAAGACTTGTCATATTTGGAGCTGATTTTATTTTACTATAATAGATTTAGTTCCATATTTGTTTTCATTTATTTAGTATTTTATTTTTTGTATTTAATATTATATTTTTAAATTTCTTCATGGGATCTCTATATAAAAAGATTGCCTTGTATTGTAATAGGAAGTACTATTTGATGAATGAAATTATATTTGAGTTTTCTCGCAACCTAGATCTGGGTTACGAAGTTGATATTCCGGTGAAGAAAATGGTAAGGTTAGTTTTTAGTGAGAATCCTCAAATTAGTTTTGTTATTCAGTTTCTAAAAAATAAATCCTCTCCATCCGTTGGTCTCTATCTCTCTCTTCGGATCATCTCCGAGCTTCTCCAGCACTTTGCACATTCGCACACTTTCAAAGCTCATTGGCCTCCGACGCCTGTTGTTTCCTCATTCCCCACTTCTGACATGGGCCTACTTCCGCTACCCGCTGCTTTGTCGACCAGTGTGAGGTGACTTATCATTTTCTTCACTGCTCGGTTCGCTATTTTGCCTGAGAAATATGCCACTCAAGCATGCTGATCCAAGCTCGCTGCCTTACCTGCGTTGCTACTACTTGAATTTCTTTACTTAAAGTATAATTTTTTTGCTTAAAGTATAATTTCTTTATTAAATCAAATTAATCTGATTATTTGATTTCAATATAAAGTTATTCTCCTGATTTGGACTACTTATTGGGCTTTAATTGCACGACCTGACATTTATTTGAGTGATAATTACTATTAGATTAAATGTGAATTATTTGTCCTAAATTCCTGAGCCTCGAATTTGATTTATTGAATTTAAATTTACATTCTAATCTAATTCGATAAATTTTTCTTTATCAGACGATCCAGCGTAATGTTAATTTTAAACTATTTTTGATTTGCGAGATTTAAGGATCTTATTTATTAGATAATATATTTAGAAAATATTGTGCGGGTGATTAAAAATAATTTGCTAATTAATTTTGTTGAATATAAATATGAAATATCATTCATATCTTTTTGTCCCGCATCACTTGAAGTTAGTTCACTCTAAGGCCCTGTTTGGCGCGAGGACTAAATCAGGATCAAATTAAGACCAAAATGATACCAATTTAAAAACATAATAATAATAATAAATAAAAATTTTTAATCATTCTACATAAATTCTAATATAAAAAAACATTATTTTACTTCAGGTACTTAATAATTTTCAATAAAAAAATTAATTTTATTTTACATCCTAAACCAAAATACTCGATTCGAATATTTTGATCTAGGATGTGAAATAAAATATATATTTTTATTAAAAATTATTGAGTATGTGAATAAAATAATATTTTTTTATAATAAAATTTGTGTAGAATGATTAAAAAAATTTATTTATTATTATTATTATTTTTTTTTAAATTAGTATCACTTTGGTCCTGATTTGGTTCTCGCGCCAAACAGGGCCTAAGTAAAATCAATTCAGCTTGTAGTTGAGTTGATATCTGTATAATGATATTTATTTAGGCTTTCTCGATTATTATGGTATTTTACGTATTTGAATATATTATATAAGGTATATATTGAAGAGATTAATATATAAGTACATACATAATATATATAAGTTTAGCCCAAAAAATTATATTTAATATACATTATATATAAAATAAATATTTTTATTAGAAAATATGATTAAAAATTAAGTTTCATTCAACTCAAAAATCGATTCGAAATTGAATTGATTTTAGTTGACTTAAACTCAAAAAGTTGAGTTTGAGTTGAGACTAACTTGCTCGAACTCAACTTGTTATCAGCCTTAATACAATTCAATACACTAATAAATAAATCACTTCTTTATATTGGGTAGTGAAATACTTAAATTGCCCTGTCCACATAGAGGCCATTCTCCTCACTCATGGGTATACAAGCATCTCCTATAGATTACACACCAATGATCCTCCTCTTCACACGGGGGAATAATTCTCTCCTCTATATCAAACACTAGAGGCTCTTTTCACATCTAGTGTTAAAGATCCAAATTTCCTTCCCTAGTCACCTCAACTAGAGGCCCTTTTCACTCAACCAAGTGAAGGATAAAAGAAAACCAATCCAAATACAAAGATATTACAATAAGTTCAATATACAAACCAAATACAAAGATATTACAATAAGTTCAGTATACTAACGTCTCTCCTTCCTAGGATTGCATATTCGAGCACTAAGAGAGATGAGATCACTAAATAAGCACTTAAACTTGATATCTTATAATCTTCTGTTGATCACCTTAATTAAATTTTAATTACTCTTGTTAAATAGGATTAGTGCACACTTAATTGGGTTCAAAATATTCTCAAGAAGATCATTAATATGCCCCAAAATTACTTTCATTTATATAGAGAAGGTCTCCAATAGCTAGTAAAAGTTTTATCATATTGTGTTTGATTGACCATTTGATCAATTAAGCAATTGGCTGTAGAAATCCCAATGATCACAATTCAAACCCATTTAATCGATCAATAGGTATTGATCGATCAATTGGTCAATTATACAAAATGGCACTATCTCTGGTTGATCATCTTTGATCAATTGCTTGATCATCTTTGATCAATTGCTTGATCGATTAAAGCTCACGACTTTGCAAAAACTCATTTTAGTTAGATTATTTCAATCCACTTAACCTAAAATCTATCCAACTAACCTAAATCAATCCCATGATCGATGAAATACTATATCCATTAGTTCTCACAATTGGTTGGTCAACTCATTTTTAATCAATATAAACTCAATCTAACTAATTTCTAA
This sequence comes from Apostasia shenzhenica, assembly GCA_002786265.1. Classification (NCBI taxonomy): domain Eukaryota; kingdom Viridiplantae; phylum Streptophyta; class Magnoliopsida; order Asparagales; family Orchidaceae; genus Apostasia; species Apostasia shenzhenica. Next base: position 2,013,664 of record KZ451916.1, read on the forward strand.
TTATTCAAATTATGATCCACACAAATCTTAGCTCTAAAAGAGCAATCTTATATCAATTCTACCAAATAAAAATATTAAAAAAATAAAATTAATCTTCAATTCATTTCTTTTTGATCTCCAAGGTTCATTCATCATACTTGATCACTCCAACACTCCATAAATCATGCTTGATTCACTCTTAAATTTCTTTTTTTTAATCATGTGTGACGCACCAAGTCAGCAATAAATCTCCAAATCTATTATTAGATTAGACATATCATTAGTTTTAAACTAACATAAATATGGTAACAAATATCAGAACACATATTAAGCACTAATCAAAAATGGGAACCAACAAATTTTTGGAAGATCCCTATAGTTTCAGGTACTAACGGAAAACGTTCACATTTTTTTAATCTTTCATTAGGGCCCAATACTTTCACCATTATAATGGCTAAATCTCACAGTCACTTCTCCTTTCAATAGATGATGAAATTTCAATTGTTCTCCTAAAATATTATCATCTCCTCTTCCTCTCTTTCTTCTGCCTATTTCTCTCTTTGTTGTTGATCTCCTTTCCTTTCCTCTCTCTCTCTCTCTCTCTCTCTCTCTCTCTTTCTCTTCCATTGAGGGTATTTTTGGCGGTTATTGTCCCTCGAGATTGATTCAATGTAGCCTTTTATGTTCTCAATGGATTTATCGGTTAAAATCTTAAGAAAAATGTTAGTGGGGACAATCTTTGTAAACAATGGGCAATGTCGACTTCTGCATGTAGTTGGTGGTCGCTGGAGAGCTCGATATCGTCCTTGCTATCGTCTGTTAGTGCGCCAAATACTTGGGAAAGATTCACGTTGTTGGCGGCAAGCTTTACGTGGAGGCAAGCAACAGAGGCTTCAACCATGAATGTTGGCAAGAGGATGAAAGACTCAACCCCTCAGACTTTGTACATAGACTATAAGGTCCTTATTGTTAACTCACGAAAGTATTTGGATCCGAATGAAAGATTTTAAAAATTGTGGATCTCGTTAGTTGCCTAGTTGGGTCAGATTATGGGGACATGCCAATAATTTACCCAATTAATTTTTTTGTTGAGATTTTTGTATGATGTATTTGAGTTTAAGGTTATTTGATAAATGGCCCAGCAAAGTAGTACCAAGTTATTTTTAAGTTTAACCTTCATGTGGTGAATTGCAAAATCATCAAATTATGGAGTGCAATTTGGTGTACCTATTAACTATACTTGAAAGAAGAAGGTTGATGTAGAGTGAGTATGGGGGAAGGAAATGAGCAAAACAAGGTGAAGAAGAAAAGGAAGAAGCAGAAGGTGAAGAGACATAAGGAAAAGAGAAAGAAAAGAAGAGAAGGAGAGGAAGATAAAGAGATTTTTTTTTTGGGGTGGGGGTGGAGTAATGTTCTTTATTAAGTTTATCTAAATCTATAGAGTACTAAACTGTGACTCAATTTACAGAAATTATCCACACAGGAAAAATTAACTGCTTTGCGAGGCTAGTGGGATGGTTATCTATTGTTAGGCTTCTCTTTATTCTATTCTGCAAGTTCGGTTATTGTGATTCCAATTTTGACGAATTGTTTTATATAATCTTTTCCTTGTAAGTATATATACACATGATTCAAAATTGCTTTTGGTTGCCCCTATATATGTTTATCTTACGAGATTATTCAATTTATCACTTCCTTGTGCATAGATGAGTACTGATGAATGGTGGCTGGTTACCTTTAGTTGTTAATGTATTTGCTTACATGATTTGATAGTGAGTAGTTGTAAAAATAATGACTCTAGCTGCCACATGCTCTTTCTAATCTTTATGCTTTCAAAATGCAGAGGTATATTCTGAGAATTTCCTACAAGCCAGTGTGCTAATTCTTACCTACGAAAATTAGAAGTTTTTTGAATATTCCATAACTGCATTATCTAAATTATTGATTCCATCTACTAAAATGCAGTTTATTGTTATACATTTCGGTTCTATTTGTTTCCACCTCTTCTGTCTAGGGGTTACCGGAAACCAACAAGGCCTGTGCCAGGAGATTGTGGTTATCACCTGCATGCTTATCAGCTTGTTTTCTTTCACCCATCCTTGGACAAGGTACACCACATTGAATTGAATGTTTTGTGGAACAAAGTTCTCATGCCAACGTTAAAGAATATCATGATTGGGTGCTTTACATTGTACGCTAGTAATACATATTTAGGTCATAGCATTCAAGGGGTGAGGTATTGCTGGACATGGTATCCTCTTCCTTTTCACGCCCACTCATATCAGAAGCCTGATATCCTTTTTGGAGACCGTAGTTGATATTAAAGCTGCATATTGGACCGGTTCTTCCCGAAACTGGTCCGAAATCGCTCGTCCTAATAAGAACCGGTTCAACCCATAACCAGTTGAATCAGATCGGTTTTGTCCGGTTTTGGAGTGTAGAACCAGGCCGATGCAGTCCTTCTCGTGTAGGATAGGGGAACTAGTCTGGAACCGGACTGGTTCAATTGAACTGGAACTGGACTATCAGGGCTGCTTACTAGATCAAAGTGATTCCGATTTGGTCTGACTAATTTCAGGTTCGGTTGGACCTGGAACTGATCCAACCAGTTCTAGGATCGGTTGGACCTAGAACCAGTCTAGTTCAATTCCTACCATTTCCAAACTAGGTCTGAAACCTGTAGGTGCAGCTTAAAACCGCATCAAGTTTGATCCGGTTTAATGAATCGGATCGGACCGATTTTTGGTTCAGTTTGTAAGTTTTTTTATTTATATTTTTAAAAAAATATGTACATATAACAAAAAAGTTTAGTTCAAAAAATTTCATTGTAGAATTTTTTTGTTGAAAAAATTAAATAGATCAAGTCATTTTTTTCACTCAAAATGACATTTCAAATTGAGCAAAAGTTACAAAGTTTCAAAATTAGTTTTCATTTTTTGAACACAACAAACTAATTTTCATTACACAATAGTTTTTTGTTCTCTTCTTCATCCTCCAAATTGTTATTCTTGAACTGGTCCACAGAATTATATTGTTGATTCTGTGATTCGGTTGCAACAAATCTTGTAAACAAGCATGCGAATAGTGGCAGCAGATGAATTGCTTTTGTAATCTTCTATTATTCTCCTTGTGGTGGAGAAAGCAGATTTAGATGCTACAGTTAGTGCTTTTACTGCTAGGACATATCGAGCCAAGGCAGATAGAATGGGATACTATTTTGATGAACTTTTCCACCACTCTAACAGGCTCATATCATCATCAAATTGTTTTCCGAGATGTATGTAGAACTGCAATCTTTCAAATTTATAGGGGCTTGATTTTGTGTTGTAAATCGCTCACCAATATGTGCTTTTCCTTGTCATTAGACCTGTTGCAGTAAGGTATGAGATTATTTTGAATTATAAGTTAAACCTAACAGCAAGTTGAAAAGACCCAAGTACATTGCTGTTTACATAATTTACAAAATTCAGCACTCATATAAACATGATGGTATGTGTGTGGGGGTAGGTGCATTTACGAAGCATTTGGTTAGATTTCATAAGTTTAATAAAAAAATTTATCAATTAACTACTGTAGAGGAAAATCAACTACAACTAAATTCACAGAGTGGATGTAACATCCTGTATTTCAATGTAGAGGTATTGTTCACTTTGGCTTTAGAAAAACAGCACGACTTGAGCGCTTCCCAGGATGTCACCTATCTCAGTGCTACTCTAGCTCAAGCACGCTTAACTACGGAGTTTTCCATCATTAGCCTCACAGTTTTGTCCCAAAAGGTGCCTCTTCCATTTGAGATCACGTTATTTATTTATGCAGCTCAGGATTTTCCTCCCTTTGCGATGAGGGACGATTCATTTGTATGCCCCTCTCATCACTCATTATTCGGTTTAGAAGCCTGCCAGGAGCCGCACTTTGCTGCAGTGATTCTTTTCTCTTAGGACATCACCCGACGATCACTCCTCGCCCTCTTTGGCCACAGGCATCACAGGCCCACCAGCTTCCGCCTAGTTCGTCCTCAAACCACATCGTATTATGGGAGATTGGTTCTGATACTATATTGTAACATCCTGTGATTTCAATATAGAGGTATTATTTGCTTTGGCTTTATGAAAATTGCGTTACGTTAGCACTTCCCAGGAGGTCACCCATCACAGTGCTATTCCACCCAAAGTACGCTTAACTAAGGAGTTTTTCATCATTAGCCTTACGGTTTTGCCCCAAAAGGCGCCTCTATTATTTTGAGATCACGTTATCTACTTACACAACTCAGGATCCCCCTTCCTTTCCAATGTGGGACGATTTATTCCTGTGCCTCTCTCACCACTCATTATTTGGCCTAAAAGCTTGCCAAGAACTGCACTTTACCTCAGTGATTCCTTTCTCCTAGGACATCACCTGGCAATCACTCCCCGCCCTTTTCGGCTACTGGCATCACAGGCCCACCAACTTTTGTCTGGTTCTTCCTCGAACTACATCGTACTGTAGGAGGTCGGTTCTGATGTTATATTGTAACATCACGTGATCTCAATGTAGAGGTACTGTCCGCTTTGGCATTAGAAAAATTGTGTGGCTTGAGCACTTCCCATGAGGCCACCCATCCCAGTGCTACTCCAGCTCAAGCACACGTAAATATGGAGTTTTTCATCATTAGCCTCACGATTTAGCCCCAAAAGGTTCCTCTACCATTTAAGATTACGTTATTTACTTATACAGCTCGAGATCTCCCTCCCTTTTTGATTTGAGACGATTCATTTCTATGCCCCTCTCATCACTCATTATTCGGCCTAGAAGCCTGCCAGGAGCCACACTTTACCTCAGTGATTCCTTTCTCTTAGGACATCACCCGAGATCACTCCCCGCCCTCTTCGGTTACGGGCGTCACAAGCCCATCGGTTTTCGCCTGGTTCGTCCTCGAACCACATCGTACTATAGGAGGTCAGCTCTGATATCATATTGTAACATCTCATGATCTCAATGTAGAGGTATTGTCCGCTTTGACTTTAGAAAAATGGCGTGACTTAAGCATTTCTCCGGAGGTCACCTATTCTAGTGCTAGTCAAGCTCAAGCACGCTTAACTAGGGAGTTTTTCATTATTAGCCTTACGATTTTGCCCTAAAAGGTGCCTCTACTATTTCAGATCACGTTATTTACTTATGCTTAGGATCTCCCTCCCTTTTTGATGTGGGATGATTTATTTTTATGCCGCTCTCATCACTCATTATTCGGCCTAGAAGCCTGCCAGGAACCACACTTTGCCTCAGTGATTCTGTTCTCTTAGGACATCACCCGGCAAACATTCCCTGCTCTCTTCGGCCATGAGCGTCACATTGGATCTATGCCTTAGTCATTCAAGAATGATAAGGCATATAGAGGTTTAGTTCGATTCGTTTCTCGAATTGAACAACCTTTCATAATATGTGAAAATGAGAGTTTCTTAGAATATATTATTCAATATTTACATCACAATACAATCATGTTTCTAAACACATACTTAAAAAGAATTGCACATTAGAACCACAATATATTCCCTCTTGTTTTAGACAAGAGAAAAGCACCTTTAGGCGAGCAATCTACGACAGTCAAGCTTCTACAAATTTGAATTCAAAAAATAATTTGATGATGATATGAGCCTATTAGAGTGGAAGAAAGGTTCATCAAAATTATCTCGTTCTATTTGCCTTAGCTCGACATGTCCTAGCGGCACAAGCGTTGACTATAGCATCCGAATCAGCTTTTTTCACCACAGAAAGAATAATAGGAGATTACAAAAATAACTTATTTGTTTCCACCCTTTGCATGCATACTTGTCCATAAAATTGATTTTGTAATATCCCATGATCCAAATATAAGCTGTTATTCGCTTTAATTTTTGAGAATTACATGACTTTAGTACTTTCTGGGAGTCACCCATCTTAGTACTACTTCAGCCTAAATACGCTTAAGCATACTTAATTATAAATTTTTTTATTATTAGCCTTATAGTTTTAGCTCAAAAGGCTCCTTCACCATTTAGGATCACGTTATCTACTTATATAGTTCAAGATCTCTCCTTTTTTATGTGAGATGATTAATTTCTGTTCTCTTCTCACCACTATTTATCGGGCTAGGCCTGCCATGAGCTGCATTTTGCTTCAGTTATTTCTTTTTTTAAGACATTATCTGGCAATCGCTTTTCTCTCTCTTACACTGTTGGCGTCACAAACCCACTAGCTTCCACCTAGTTTATCCTTGAATCACGTCGTACTGTGGGAGTCGGCTCTAATACTATATTATAACATCATATGATCCAAATGTAGCAGTATGGTATACTTTGGCTATAAGGAGTTACTTGACTTGAGTACTTACTGACAGGTTTTTCATTCCGGTACTAATCTAACTCAAGCATGCTTAGCTATGGAGTTTCTCATCATTTGCTTCATAGTTTTGCCCCAAAAAGCACTTTACCATTTAGGATCACATTAACTACTTCTACAGCTCAGGGTCTCTCCTTTATTTTTGATGTGGGATGATTTATTTCTGTGCTCCTCTTACCGCTATTTTTTTGTTTAAAAGCTTGTCAGGAGCTGCACTTTACTCCAGTGATTCCCTTCTCTTAGAACATGACCCAACGATCGCTCCCTTCTTTTTTCGGCCACAAGCGTCACAGATTTGATGCTGAATTGCAGAATCAATAATATAATTTTGTGGACAAGCTTAAGGATAACAGTTCAATGGAGAAAGAAGAGTACTTCAAAAGAATTCTTTGTAATTATGAAAACTAATTTATTATGTTCAAAAAATGAAACTAATTTTGGAACTTTGTAATTTATGTTTATTTTGAAATATAATTTTGATTGAAAAAAATGACTTGATCTATTGTAAAGTTTTTTGACAAAATTCTACAATAATTTTTTTTGAATCAACTATTTTTGTAATATGTATATTGTTTTGTAAAAAACATTAAAAAAAAATATGGACCGAATCGAAAACCAGTCCAACTGGATTCATTGAACCGGACTGGACTTGGTCCAGTGCTGGGCTGCATCTACCAGTTTCGGATCCAATCCGGATCTAGTAGGAACTGAACTAGGTCGATACTCAAACCAGTCGAACCAGTAAGCTGTCCTAGTTACTATGTATTAGTCGAGAGATCTTTGTTCACGTATGGTTAAAAGCTGCTACTTTGTCTTTTGGCTTATTTGTGTGGAAAACATTGCCATTATAGTCACATTGTAGTTTAAGAACCTATAAGTTATTTTTCATAGTTGACTATAGATGCCAAAATTGTAGCAGAACTTGATCCACATTCCAGCACAATATATATATATATATATATAAAGCACAATTGATTAGGATTTTGAACTTTCATCTGATAAAGTTAGAACAGACTATAATTTTCACTGAATTATACTTTAATCATTATATAAGAACTAAACAATTTCAGAGTATATAAGAACTAAAAAGTGTCAAATCTTACAAAGAAAAATTTATAACAAAATGTGTGATTTCCATGGGTCTATGGGAATCAAAATATATAGAAGAAGAGTTGTCTGCGATGAACTTTGTGTTGGTACGTGCTGAAATATGAGGAAAAAAGAGTATGTACCTAGTCTGCCGGTGGATAATGCAATTTAAAAATTTGTCTTGTCATCGTTCCCACTGAGCCAGATAAATTGAATTTTGTGCTCTTCAGAAGCCATATGTTTTTATCTTTACCCAAAGATTATGGGTTGGAAATAAATTGGCCTTTGTGTTATTTGATTGAGTAATATCATCTAGGTCCCTCAAGTTTAGGGGTAACATTAAATAAGCTCACGATTTCAAAAATCTTTTAATAAGGTCTATGTGTTTGACATTAATATTTCAATTAAATTCTTTTTGCTTAATTTGATATTTTTCATCTTTAAAATAAAATTTATATTTAAATTAAATACTTAAATATAAAATAACAAAAATACCTAAGCTGACATTGCAACCGACTACAAGACCGCAGGGCCTTTGGGTGTTGGGCCATGCACTACCTCGCTCCAGTGTTGCGCACGCTGGGCCATGTGCCATCACGCTCTGGCACTACATGTGCACTGCTGCTCGTCGGCTCTATGCACACGCAGGCCTGTTTCTGTAGGCCTCCACACCCACATGCTAACTGCATGTGTGCTAAGAGCCTACAAGCGGCTCCCCTGCTTACCTTGCAGGTGTGCAGCAGTGCGCACGTAGTAGTGACTTACCTTGTCTGAGATGGGAGGTAAAGGAGGAGAGTTTTTTTTGTCATTTTATATTTAATATTTAATCTAAATATGAATTTAAAAAAAAAATAAAAAATCAAATTAAGTAAAAGGGACTTAGTTGAAATATTAATGTCAACCTCAAAGACCTCATTGAAAGATTTTTAAAATTATGTACTTGATATTTTCTCAAATTTTAGGGACTTCAATGATATTTACCTTATTTTATTTGTGCCTGATGTTTTCTATTTATTCACCAATATTTGGAGAAATATTAATTCAAGTTTCATTCATGCACTTATTATCACATTATGAATTGAATATCCATGACTTTTTTTTGGTATTATGTGGAGTATACATCAAATTGTCCTCCATTACTAGCAAATGCATGCTGTGTATCTCCATATCCTGTTACTATGCTAGTGGAAGAAGTGTGTTCCCAGGGAACTAAAAGCATATATATATATATATATTATTTTACCCTTGAACACCAAAAATTCCCACACCACACTTTGAAATTGTGGTGATTTGATTTGAAACTAAAACCTCCTGGTATTCAGACAAGTTTCTTCTCCACTAGATAGAAGGTATATATTTTGATTAATCATGTATGCTATTGTTATTAGTTATAGAATCACTAATAAGTTATGTTCAACATGTTCATTTTGGGGGTATTTCTCGTGATTGGGTAGTCTATTGGATGATTGGATCTAAAGTTGTGTTTCTCCATCATTTTTATTTCTTGACAGTCTAACGAAAATTTACTACTTAGTTGGTTGTGAATGAACCAATGAAAAATCTCTACCTTAAAAATGGTATATATAAAGTATGTACATTTGTATGTAAGTTCTTGTGGTTTTTCTATGATCTCATTTAGGCTCTTAATACTCCTTTAAGCTGAGCATATATACGATGAAGTCCCAACTTGTTGTAAATATACTCTGCCTCAGCACTAAATCTTTTTATCATATTTATTTTTTACTTTTTCAATATATTAAATTACCCTCTAATAGGATATAATAGCCTGAAGTAGATCTTCAATGTATCAGAGAACTTGCCCAGTCAGCATCTCCACATACCATTATCTGAAAGTGGCCGCGATCATGACACATAAGTCATTTTCCAAGGGGTGCCTTAAGGTATCGAAGAATCTTTAAAGTTGCTATCCAATGACTTTCATAAGGGGACTTAAGAAACTGACTCATTACACTTACAAAAAACAAAATATTGGATCTAGTAACCGCAAGGTAGTTGACTTTACCAACTCATCTATGATATCTTCCTAGATCAGATATCAGCTCTCCTTATTTCGGCACTACTTTGATATTAAGATTCATAAGAGCATCAATTAGTTTAGCGCCCAACATGTTGACTTTATCGAGCATATCTAGAACATACTTCCTCTGTGATATGTATCTTTCTCTCCCTAAGCGAGCAATTCAATGCTCAAGAAGTCCTTCAAATCTCCCAAATCCCTAGTTTGAAAGTGTTGATGTAAATGACTTTTTAACTTAAGAATTCCATTAGTATCATCTCCTATGATAATGATATCTACGTAGACAGTAAGAAGGATTTGCCTTCCGGAGACTGATGTCCTATAAAATACTAAATGATTTGATGTATTACGAGATATTCCAAATTGAATAAGAGCCAAACTAAGTTTGCCAAACCATTCATGGAAGGACTGTTTCAAATCATACAGTAATTTATTAACTTGCACACTAATCCAGACTTCCCCCGAACAACAAACCCAGGTGGTTGTAAACCTCTTCATCCAAGTTTCCATTGAGAAATTATTTTAAATATTTAGTTGATATAAAGGCCATTGAGATATTGAGCCAAAGTAAGAAATGGAAGCAATGATGTTATCTTGACCACTAGGGAGAGTGTATTTATATAATCAACACCATACTTTTGAGTATATTCTTTTGTTATAAGTCTAGTCTTTAAACGATCTACTGAGCTATCGAAAGAACTCTTTACAGTATATACTCACTTGCATCCAATTGTTGATTTTTTTTAGAAATAGCAACCAAGTCCATGGTTCCATTTGAGTGTAATATAGACATTTCACCTATCATAGCCTACCACTACCCTTTATGAGCTGATGCCTCTAATAAACATCTCGGGATAGATATTGATGATAAGGAAGAAATAAAGGTAAAGTAATCTCGAGACGATGCAACATGAGAGAAAAGTGCTACACGAGTCCAAAAACAGAATAGAGCAAGAGGAGGCGGCACATGGAGAAGAGGCACTTCACGGAGTAGGTCGAATAGGCCGGCAAAGCACACAGAGCGCGCTGTGTGTGACAGCCGGGTGGTCGTAGTGGAAGAAGAGCAAAGAGGAGTCGGAGTATTTTTTCTGAAAGAAGGCAATGATGACTGCAACGGGATTGAAGGAGAGACGAGAGCAACAAAGGGCGCAGGATTGATGACCGAAGGTCATGATTTGTTGAGGTGTGAGGCACAGAATAGCAGCGGGACATGTTGTCTCCTATTTTCCGCATGGGATAGCAACAATCGCATCACTTGCTAGCGGAGCTATTTAGAGGCTCCCGCGAGGTTTGAGGAGATCCCGAGGAGGTAGGTGAGCAGATCCTGAGAAGCTGGCTTAGAGGTGAGGAGATGCAAGATGGGATTGGGAGGCACAACCAAAGGAATGAGCCGGTGAAAAATCTCTACCTTAACAATGGTATATATAAGGTATGTGCATTTATATATAAATTCCTGTGATTTTTCTATGTTCTCATTAGACTCTTACATTAGTGATCTAATTGTGAGTGCTGATTACTGTTTTACCCTCATTCAGCATTGGTTCTTCCATGCTTTAAGGGAATTTACTCAATTCATAGATATCTAGTTGTACTACAAAACGTTTATATTGATTTACCATAGCAAAAAAGGTTTTTACTCGAACTATGTGAATATTTGTTATACTCCAACGTTCGACCTTCTTTGCAGGTGATTGAGATTACTGCTCCACTCCCTTCCATACTGCAATTGCGACAGGAGTTGTATGAAACAAGGGCTGTAGAAGGGATGTGATTAGATGAGAAGGCTGGCAAAATTGTCCATTCTGGTTGTGGGGACAAGTAAAAGTACAAACACCCTGTATGTATGTGAGATTTACTCATATGCTACAGTTGTCGTTGCTTTTTACATATGGCTGTTACTTTATCTGATAGACGTCCACTTATTCATGTTTTTTTGACTGAAAAGCTGAAAACAATGCCATTGTACTCTGTATTTTTGGGTAACAGTTAGGATGTAAGTAAAAAAGAAGTCAACAACTCAACTATAGCTTAAAATTGATAAGCAGTTAAGCACCTATAATGATTCTTAGTTGTAGTCTCCACTCTTACTGTTCCCACAAGCTCTTACCATACCATGGATGCTTGCGTTTACAGGATTTGTCCCTTACCGGTAGGATTGGTGTTTACTACTTCCTTTGATATTCGAAAAAGAAAAAAGATATATAGCCTAATATATTGTTTGATAAATTCGCAATAGTGGGTTAAGAATTTAATCATTGGATTATCTAGTAAATTAAATCCTTAATTTATTGGGTAATCTAATGAATTAGACCGGTATCCCACTATTAGTTAACTTATTGATTATTGAACCATATGGTGAAGTCCGTTGATAAAATTGTGAAAAGTTATGCTGTTCCCTGCAAGGTTTGCTTACCTGTGACATTTCACTTGAGCAACGTTTGTATTACATTACTTGGCCAGTATAGAGGAAGGAATTTCACTCTTTCGCTTCATTATTCTTCACGTTTATCATTGTTGATTGACTGCATTTTTGTTTGTCAAATCAATGATCTAAGATCTTGGTTATTTGGATTATTATCATTTTCTCCCATGTTAATTATCACTGTAGGCCAAGCTTGGTTCTGCTCTTTGGCAACATTCATGTGCATGCATTCGACAATCCTTTAACTGATCAAAATCCCAATCATTTTCATTAATGACGTAAGTTCACTGCTCCCAATTATAGTTCATGTTCGTGCCTAGGCTGTTTGACTGGGGCAGGGATGTGAAGGTGCAACTTTAATCGAACCTTAATAGAATCTGGTTAGCAGCATTATCTTGGATTCTTGTCATAATTTGGGTTATCTTTGGGTACTGGCATGAATCAGGTTCAGATTAACCTGAAGCCAATTTGGAGTTGGGTTATTGTTCTAATTTGCTTTAATTTGGATTAACCTTGACAAGATAACTCATTTTCATACCTATTAATAGCACAAGCCAGTCCAAATATCTGCCGGGATAATTTGGGCAGCTGGAAAATTTCCCTTGCAAGAGCAGCTTTAATCCACTCCTCTGCTTTTCCTCTCTGTTGTGGGGCTCAAATATCATTCCATTTGCTCTTGGCATCTGCCTGCACAGAAATGGAGTCCTCATTTAATTTTCTCCATTAGCAGTTTTGTTATTAATATTTTGGATTACTTATGATACAATTTTTTTAGCTAGATAACTGTTCACGGACGAATAGACACAGTTGATCTTAGCGTTCTTAATCATGAGGCACCTTGGTGGGCAAAGGTTGAGTTAAGTTCTGCTATCGAACCGAGGTTTTAATGGGGTAGCCGAGGTTGCACCACAATTGACACGTGAAACCTTGGAAGATGATACGGTGAAGTTACTTGTAAAACTAAGTTTCAAATGCAGGCTTCTCTCCTTGAAAGCTTTCGATCTAGTTAGTTTTCAATGTTCCTGCCTATAGGCAGTCATCTTCCAAGCTCAACTTGGAGTAGCCCTTGGTTACTTGCGAGTCTAGTTAGTAATCTCTAGTGAAGGTATTGTCTAGCAATTGTAGCAAGCAACAAGAACCGATCATGTTAGCGCTGCCGCTCGGCTATAAACAAAAAGTTTTCTCTTTGCAAAATTGAACTAGTGATGCGCACCCCAAGATTTCTCTAAATCCAAAATTACTATAATCTTTTGTACTCAAATCCTGTGAACTCATTTCATCTAGGAAACCTCTTTCTCTGCCTGCTCCAGTGGATGTGGAAGGTTTTTTCCGAACCGCATAAATATTTGTATTTTTCTGACTTAGCTTTGTAGTTGTTTTTTCTTTCACGTAAAAAAATTATTGCGATTCGGAACTTCCTCTCACAAGACCTGAGCGGATTTCTCGTCTATAATAATAGATATTTACCTTTCATGAGGGTGTGTTTGTTTGTAAGGTTAAATTTAAGAAGGTTAAAATTAAATTTGGATAGAGATATTTTTTTATTGAAAGTTGTGAATGATGTGAAATAAAGTTAATTATTATGTTGGGATCTGTGAGAGATGTGATATAAAATTAGTTATTATATTGGAATATGTGAGGGATGTGATATAAGTTAGTTATTATTTTAGTAATATGCGTAGGATGTGAAATAAATTTAATTTTTAATATTAAATTTTATGTGTGATGTGATATGCCTGGTTAAAATTAAATTAGGTTAATTTTAAAGTCCTAGACAAACAGGGCCTGATCAAAGGTTTCCATTTCCTCTGTCATTCAATAAACTGTTATTGGTGATTTTTTTTTTTCATTATATCTATTCATGTTCCCAACCCTTGCGTTGCACTCAAAGCGGCAAGATTTCTCCTTGGACGATGCACTACAGGAAGTGGCTTCCAAGCCCAGTATGCTTGCCTCTCACTCCACTACCTCAGGTCTCTCTCTCTCTCTCTCTCTCTCTCTCTCTCTCTTCTTGTAGCCCCAAATATTCTTCAAACAGCTGAAATTATACGGCCTTACTGTGCAGGGCATGATCCGAGGTGACAAAACCGGTTCATGAACAGGGCAGGCCGGTCCAGTTCCGGTCTATTTTGTTGCCATGCTCTCGGACCGGCCGCCGCCTGTCCGTCACCCCGGTTCACGGGTCGAGCCACGACAGTCCTCTTGGCCTGTCCCGCGTCCGTCCCGCTCTTCAACCAACAGCAGCTTTGTGGTACGTTGTTATTCTCCTTAATTTAGCTCAGCTCTATTTTTTTCATCTGACCGTTGAGATTTTGCCACGTGTAAACTTAGGTGCCTAATTATTTTTCCTCCTGAGGTTTAGAATCCGGTACTAATTATTTTTAATCTTAAATTTTTTTTAAGATAATTTTTAATTGAAATTGAAATTATGATGATCAGTTGAAATTATTGAGATAATAAAATTAAAATCAAAACTAAACACATTTTAATGTGAGTTTTGTGATATCAAGTTTAATTATACTATATTGTAGACTGATTAAAGTAGATGATTATATTAAAATACATTGATTAGAATTAGAATTTTGATTTGTGTAGTGTTTGAGAATTTTAAGCTGAAAGCTGGCCCTCAGTGCAACCAAAATCGTAGTAATTATTTGTGGTTCGTTTTTGAATTAATTAATTTACATGTTGAGTAGCCTTCTAGATAAAAGAAAACTTTGTAATCTTTTGTCATGTTTTTATATAAAACTGTTAAGGCCATTAATTTGAAAAACAATCATTATTTTTGGCAATGGTGTCACATGAATAAGCTAATGTGTCACAACCCGAGATCCAAATAAATGAACTCCGTGCTGTGAAGCTTATAGAATAATTATCATCTTAACGACTAATTAGAACAGTTAAAACACCTCTGCACAAAAACAAATTAAATATATAACCACCAAAAGTGTATTATATTATATTTCAAATATTTATAAGATACATCAGATAAATTCACATTTTTGACATACAAAATGTTGTCTTTTTGTCATGAGTCCCAAAAATATTTGTATACAAGTTTTATCCTCGGATCTACAAGATGTCACACGACTGACAAATACATCACCTCCTAAAAAGTGGAGAAACTCTCTTATGACTTCCAAAAAGAGCACTAAGACTCCAGTCTCAAGTATGACTTTCAATCTGAAAATTTTGATGTAAAGAAGTGAGCTTACCACTCAGTGAGAGGACTATTTAAACCAGGTTAATTTTTAAGTTGAAAACTAACGGGCCAAGGTTGATATTTAAAGTTCAATTAATTAGGGTTTTTTTCATAATTTATATTTTTTAACTTTTAAATAATATTCATATATAAATTAAATATAAATATAAAATAATAAAAATACCGTTTGTATCTCACACCTTCGGCGGTGCCACGGGCGGTGTAGATGACGCTTACAGTGTTGCTCCCAGGTCGCTGTGCCTGTGCAGGGCCATGTGGGTGCGGTCATAGGGGCACATGGCCTTGTGCCACAAAAAAGAAAAGAAAAATATGGGACAAAAAATAAATCCACTTGATTTTCGACTTAGAATTACTCATAGTTATCATTCCTTTTGCTTTGCACAACTAAAATAATTTTTCATAGGTCTAGAAGAATGAGCCCAGTTGTATAGGGTTGGCTAGTGTGCAGCGCCGGGTGCACATGCGGCCTGCGCTGGCCTTCGCGCAAGTCCAGCGTGCTGCTCTTCATGCTCAGCCACTGTCTCATGGGTCATCACAGCTACGGAGGACCTACGATATGGGAGAAATGAAATGGTATCTTAAGTTATTTAATTTTTATATATTTAATTTTAATATGAATTTTATTTAAAATAAAAAGATAAATTAAATAAAAAGGATTTAATTAAATTTAAACGTCAAGTTTAAAGACTATGAAAGTTTTTTAAAGTTAAGAACCTAATTGATATTATTTTAAATCTCAATGATTTAAATGTCCTCAAAAAAAAAATTAAATTGTATAAAGATATGAAACCTGTCTCTCACCGCAGTTTATGCTATCAACATTTTCATTTATATAAAAGAAAATAAATTACATTTAACGACCGTTAAAAGACTTTAATTTTTGTGCACAGATTGTACATGTGCTTATTGCCCAACGAAGAATCATTAATATAATCCATGAAGATCATTATAGTCAAACACAGAGGGGCCATTGGTCCCCAGGGCTGCTTAGTGGCCTTCTCTCTCTCTCTCTCTCCCACTCCCACTCTTCTTAGTTAACCGTTACAGTGGCACACGTGTCGACCTATCCCTGCACATGTGTCCATCCTCCACCTTTGGATCTCTGTCTCTCCATCTCTATCTTTCTTCCTCAAATTACTTGCCTTTCAACCTTTCCCCATCCATCACAACCAAAAAGGTTGCTCCACTTCACCAACCTTCGCACCCAAGGTATCCTTCACTCACCCATTCGCTTCTCCACTGCGATTAGAATCTCTCTTGCTCGCTTACTATTTCTCACGAGTAATGGATCGCCGGAGCAATTAATAATGCGGCCGCAGAAAGACGGACGGCTGAGGTACTGGCGGTGCAGCATTACCCTTACAGAGCTCGTGTTCACGACCCTGGTGGTTGTCCAGGGCGCCGCGGCGGCGAGGTTTGACTTCACGACGCTCACGCTCGGAAGCCTCAAGCTCCTCGGTGACGCTCACCTCAACAACGGCAGCATCCACCTTTCCCGCGACCTCCCCGTCCCCAACTCCGGCGCCGGCAGAGCCCTCTTCGCCGAGCCCGTCCGGCTCCGCCACCCAGCCACCGGTGCGGCGCTCGCTTTCTCCACCTTCTTCGCCTTCTCCGTCACCAATCTTAACCCCTCCTCCGTTGGCGGGGGCCTCGCCTTCCTCCTTACTTCTGACGACCGCGCGGTCGGCGACCCCGGCGGCTTCCTCGGCCTCGTCGCCCGATCCGGCGGCGCAAACTCCGCGGTCGTCGGCGTCGAGTTCGATACCGTTATGGACGTGGAGTTTGAGGACATCAATGGCAACCACGTCGGGCTGGATCTCAACACTATGGTCTCCGCCATGGTTTCGGATCTTGATTCCGCCGGCATTGACTTGAAGAGCGGAAATCGCATTAATGCGTGGATCGATTACGCCGGCGGTGTTCTGCAGGCATTCATCTCATATTCCGAAGTCCAACCGGAAAATCCTGTTCTTGCTTTCCCCGTTGACCTCGCCCAGTTCGTGGAAGACTTCATGTTCGTCGGCTTCTCCGGCTCTACCCAGGGAAGCACCGAGATCCATAGCATCGAATGGTGGAGCTTTTCCTCCTCTTCTTCTTCCCCGGCATCCTCCGAATCGCCGCCGCCGATGCTGCCGCGACCATCCTCCCCTGCTTCCAGCACCAGTCTGAGCAAGCCCCCGCCGGCCACCATTTCCCCAACTGTCTCCATCGCAGAAGGTCCGATAGACGGCAGCATCAAATCCCATTCCTCATCCTCCTGCCACAATAACAGCTTATGCCGCCAAGGTGCCGCCGCTGTTGCCGGAGTAGCCACCGCCGGTGCCTTCTTTATCGCCGCCTGCGCAGTTTTTGGCGTCTGGGCATTCACCCGGAGAGCTAAATCCCTCAACAAATTCGACCCATTGGCGGCAGCGGCAGAGGTAGTGAACACCCCCCGAGAGTTCAGCTACCGAGATCTCATCGCCGCCACCCGCGGCTTCAACTCCTCAAAAATTATCGGCAACGGGGCTTTTGGCACGGTCTACAAGGGAATTATGCCCGAGACCGGCGCCATGGTCGCCGTAAAACGATGCATCAATGCCGCCGGCGGCGGCGAATTCTTATCGGAGCTGACGATCATCGCAAGCCTTCGGCACCGGCATCTTGTCCGGCTCCTGGGATGGTGCCAAGAGAAGGGGGAGATTCTGCTCGTATACGATTACATGCGGCACGGCAGTCTCGACAAAGCCCTGTTCGAGCCGTCAACTCCGGCGCTCCCGTGGCGGCACCGCCGGAAAATTCTCGTCGGAGTAGCCTCCGCGCTGGCCTACCTCCACCACGAGTGCGAGCGCCAGGTGATCCACCGGGACGTGAAATCCAGTAACGTGATGCTCGACGAGGACTTCCACCCGCGGCTCGGCGACTTCGGGCTCGCCCGCCAGATCGACCACGATCAGTCGCCGGACGCCACAGTTACCGCCGGTACCATGGGTTACCTCGCGCCGGAGTACCTCCTCACCGGCCGCGCCTCCGACAAGACCGACGTCTTCAGCTTCGGCGCGCTAGTGCTCGAGGTAGTTTCCGGCCGCCGTCCCATCGACGACTCAGCCACCTCCACCGCCGTCCAGCGGCGAATCAGCTTGGTTGAGTGGGTTTGGGGGCTTCACGGAGAGGGGAGATTGATGGAGGCAGCCGACGGGAGAATGAAGGGGGAGTTCGACGAGGGAGAGGTGATTAGGGTTTTGTTGGTCGGATTGGGATGCTCCAGCCCGGATCCCGTGGATCGGCCGGGGATGAGAAGTGTTGTGCAGATGCTGAGCGGCGAGGCCCCGCCGCCGTCGGTGCCGACTGCTAAGCCATCGATGAGTTTTAGTGCTAGCCATCATCTGTTGCTCAGCCTCCAAGATAGCGTCTCCGACTACAACGCCCTCGGGCTTAATCTTTCTTCTTCCTCGTCGTCTTCGTCTTCTCTCAGAAGTACTCTAAGAGGCGGCGCCGGCGGTGTTGCCATAGAGTTGCCCACCGCCGGAGGGTGAGCTTTTGCTTCTGCTTACCGGGCGGTGACTTCCTGTCCCATTCTCTTGCTATATCCGTTACATGGATATATATATTATAATAATATTGTTGTTTATTATATTTTTTTAGTATTAATATAATATTCATTTTTTTGATATTTTATTAACGATCGGATGTGGAACTTCTTCTTAAATTATATTTTTAAGTAACGCATGCATTTTAAATTTTTTTTTTTAGAATTATGCATTTAATTTCGAATTAATGGTGTTACATAAAATTCATAAAATATTTTGTCACGTTGTAAGTACATTTATGACAAAAAATTACTTAAATAAAAAAATGAATTATCAGTTTCCACTGCATTATGTTTTATTAAAGATTAATTTGTTAGTTAACTAAAACTAAATCAAATCAAATCAAAAAATTTTCTTGGAATTTAAATAAATGAATTTGAGCCCAACGTTATTGCCAAAACAAGTTCCTTCATGGGATAGCAAAGTTCGAGAAAATTATTGAAACAAATTAACGCCTTTCGGTCGCTATAAATGGACGATAATGTGAAGAATTATTATAATAAATGATGTTACTTAGGGCAAATTTTATCAAAATAAAGTCATAAATGCATTGTGAGTAGCATCATGAGATCTTTATATATTGAACGATTACGTCAAACTGCATTGATGCTAAGTAGGAGTAATTCTATCATTATCGTTATCACCGTCGGACGAGAAGTAGAACAGAGCAAGGCCTCAATCCCCAAAGGAAACCATCAATTTAAATTTTATTCTAGCTTATTAGATATTTTTAATTTTATGTATTTTTTAATATTAAAATAAATTTTTTTGATTTTAAATTTTAAAAATAAATTAATTTTTTAAATAAAAAAATTCGAATCATACGAGCCTTCCGCACATTTCCTACAATTTTTCACAAATTTATAATAAAATAATAATAATTATTTTTTAAAAGATGATTGTTTGATTTTCTTTGTGGCAGCATTTCGAGTATACGATTATTAGCAGTCTTATATTTAATGTATATTCGTTTTCCAGATATATTATCCTAATGGTGAGGCATGTGATTAATGTAGAATTATATTTCGGTTCCCTACAAAAAAAAAAAAAAAGAATTGTATTTCGGTGACCATTTGATTAGTGTTACCGGGCGTGGCATGTGAGCCGGAAAGGCGAGTGAGCAGATCTGAGCAAAAGCCTTTATAGAGCAGCACTGCAGAAGCAGCAGCAGCAGAAAGAAAAGTAATAATGACCATGGAGGGAAAGTGGTGCTGGCCACGTGTCCTCCACGGCGATGCCGCACGACGCTTTAAGGAGCTCCGATCTATTGCTTTTAACTTTTAGTTCCTGCCTGTTTGGTTTTAAAATATATATATATATATATGATTAAAATTTTTAATTTATTTTAAAAAATTTAAAAAATTATTTTATATTTTAAAATAATTAGTTTATTTTATATCTAATATAATTTTTCATAAATTAATTAATTTTATTTTAGCATTTAATATAATTTTTAATATAATTTATTTTATTTTATATCACATATATTTTTTTAACTCCTTAAGTGGCATGTTTACAAAAAGTTTAATTTTAGTAAAATTAAATTTAAGTTTAAATATGTTGGCCCAAAGGCTTCCCAAGAGGGGGGTGAATTGGGAATAATAAAATTTATGAGTTTAAATTAAGGCAATAAACTAATAGATAATTCAAACGATGCAGAGAGGTTGATTTAGCAAATCAGACAGCAGAAAAAATAGAACACAGAGTACCACCAGAAAGTGAGGTCAATTTGCAAAATAGGACTCATTGCAGAAATGAGGTCAATTTAAGAAATAGGACTCAGTGTAGAAATAATGTATTCAACAAATGAAAAAGGCAAGCAGTAGAAATATATCACACAATAGACACAAAAAGATTTATAGTTGTTCGGCCTTCCGCCTAGTCCACTCCCCATGCACCTCGAATGAGAATTTCACTAAAACCCCAGCTTTTTACGGGAACAAAAGTCGAACAAACCCAATACATCCCTATGACTTTTTCAAGGAACCAAGGCCAAGCAAACCTTCAATCCTACAGCTTTTTACAGGAACCAAAGCTGAGCAAACCTACAAACCTCCACTAGGGAGATAGAGAAAGGAAGTAAAAGTTTTGCTAGACTAGCTAGCTTAAGTTACAATGCATATACAAGAATCAATATTATAATGAGGCACTCTATGCATATGCAAATAAGCCAAGGGTCTGCACGAATAATTCCGAAAAGGCTAACATAAAAACAGTGAGCAGAATAGATTAAGAAAATAAGGAAGAATCACCCAATATGAGCCTTCAACAGGAAGAACAAGACGTAAAACAGAAGTTTGATGAATCTTAATAAGTAATAACTTCAAGAAGCAATATTCACATCAAACCAGAAATCAAAATGCAGCAATATATTTTTCTGAAGCAGGAAACAGAATAGAACCAGAAAAACTTCAGCTTCTTTCCACTTGAGAAACACCACAATCTCCTTCTTTGAAGTCTCTTTCAAAATATTTTGCAAATAAGACTTTTAGGAGAGCAAAAACCGGATGAGAGCTTGAGAAGAGAATGTGAGTTACTGTTCTCCAAAAACAGAAAATGCAGAATCAGAAACTTTGTTGGAGAGAATCAGTTTGGAGAAAAAATTGCATGGGCTTAAGAATGCAGAAACATTTCTGTTGGAAAGAGAGAGAAGGAAACATCTCACTTTTGTCCTTTAGTGATTGCAGGCTTATAGCACTTAGCCAACATGAAGGGGACAAAGACAAGTGGATTAAGAATAAAAAATAATAAATCAAGCATGCCTCAATATCTTAATATGGTTGTCATCATAACAAATTAAGCTTTCAAGAAAAAAATGGTAGGCTGCAAGAAATCAAAACACAAGCCAAGATGTCATGGGATAAATAAAAAACAAGTTACAAAGAGAAGGTATGATGGCTCTTGATTTGGATTGATGTGGCTCATGCAACCTTTTGGAAAATACATAGATATTAACCAATAGATTATATGTTGTCATATACCAAAGTAGAGGAACAATTAATGATCATATTGGCATCTATCATAGGCATGAGATTGTGTTAAGCTAAAATAACTTTTAACCTAATATATGATAAGTATTAAACTTTGAATTAAGCTTCAAACTCAAATCAATAGATTGAGTGAGCTATACTCTTAATTCAAATTACTTAACATGAATAAGTTGAAAGAGATTTTCGCTTAAACAACCAAACACGATAAATACGAAAGAGAATAATGTTTTCTTAACTAGAAAATTAAAAAGAAAAACTCGAGTAAAAACCTTGGCAAATATGCACATGCTTACATAATAGTCCTAGAAAAGAAAACAATAATAATTCCAGTGAGATCCAGCTTTTCTCTGGACTTTAATTTGGACTCAATCCTCAAATGAGATAATGCAACCTGTTAACACACTAAACAAGAGGATTAGTCTATAACAACTAAATTAATTATTGTCATCAAAATCAAAGGGTTCAACAATCTCCCCATTTTTGATGATGACAATTAATTTAGAAGGCTAAGACAATTTAAAAAGATAATTCAGTATAATAACTCCCCCTTAGCAGGAGACAAAGCTGACAAAAGCAAGATAAAGGGATTTCTAATAGTTTAAACAAAAGTAAAGCTCCCCCTAATCAATGCATTCTATTTTATACACATCTAAAGAGATAATACAAATAACATGGCATGTAGATACTCATTTAGAGATAATGCAGAAAATGTGAAAGTGTAATGCAGAAAAAATATAATGCAGAAATTATAATCTGTCCATAAAAAGCATAGCATTTTTTTTTTCATAAAAAGCATAGCATAGCAAACTACATTTTTCCCCATTTGGCATCATCAAAAAGATGGCCAAAAAAAAGAAAACAGAAAATAAGTTCTAAGTAATATAAGATATTTAATACAACAGTAAGTTAAACAAACCCACCTCAACCAATATCATTTCTTGCTGGGAAACAAATGGCCCATAATAGAGTCAATTTTGAGATCAAGGATCTCAAGAGTGGTTCCATTATGACAAACCAAGTCAGTGAGTTGAGAGGTTACACGTGTAAGTCTCTCAATCTGAGCCTGTAAGGAGAGAATTTTAAGATCTTGCTCCTGGACAAGGTGACCCAGCTCCTGAAAGGCATCCTCAATGAATTGAACAAATCTTGGAGTGAACGTAGATGCCGGATCAGATGTGGAAGTGGATGGTTGAGAGGAGTAAGAGGGTTTAGGCTGGCGAAACTTAAGGCTGTCCATTGAGAGAGAATAATATCTAGCACCAGGTATTTCATAGGAAAGATCAATCTCATAGTTGGTGCTTAGGTAATAACAGATGATATTACCATAATGCAAGCTCCTATGAGAAGAAAGTTTCTTAAGAATGTTGCGGCAGCCATCAAGCTCATGAAAAATGATTCCAACAGTATCAAGGACCCTACCCTTCAGCAGATAGTAGACAACAGATTGATGGATATTAGTCCAATCACTCTTGTGTTCACAAATTTGGATCAGACATTCTTGTAGAATTCTGCCTAGGGTTTTGGCATGATCACTGCAGGCAAACAGTTTCTTAACTTTGCCAGCTAAATGTCTCTTTACACCAGGAGGGTTGAAGGAAAGATCAAATCCATGAGTTGATTCAATATCAGAAAAAGAACTGGATTCAACTTGAAGATCAGTGACAGTGATAAGATCAGTAGGAGTGCTGAAACCAAAGAATGAGGTGAGATCATCACCAGTGATGGTGATGGACTTCCCTTGAACAGAGGTTTCCAGAGTCCTATTTTCAAAATTAATTTTCATGTTGGCAAAGAAAATTTGAACAATGAGAGGATAGACAGTGATATTACAAGAAAGCCATTTATTTCATCCTTGCCTCTCAACGATTTCTCTGATAAAAGGATCAACCTTTTTCAAATTGACTGGCTTGACATTCAAGATAGAAATTTCTTCAACCACGTTAAAATAACTCCGGGCATTGGCATTTAGAAGAAGAGAGGAAATGGAAGGAGGCTTTGCTGGCCCCTTCTTCTTTCTATCCTTCATTTTAGGGGATGGAAGAGCAGATGAAGTGGGTGAGGGTTCAGCAGAGACGAAGGGTGGAGAGTTAGATAAAGGTAAGGGAGAGACAGTCTTTTGCGTGCCTCTCTTCACCTTCGGTGAGGAGAAAGGAGCAGAAGTAGAAACAGGAGAGGGATGAAAGGAATTAGATGACTCCTCTTCACTAATCTCAACAATAGGGGGCGGAGCCGAAGGTTTGGGTTTTCTTCCAGTAAGGACAGTCTTCCCAAACCTAGGCCTTAGCCTTTGTTTTCTGTTGGAGGTGAAAGGGGGAGCAGAAGCAGGTGCAGCAGAAGATTTACCTTGCCTGTGCAGTTTCTTTCCCTTTTTACTTGTAGTGGGAGCAAGTTCAGGCATTGACGTCTTTGAAGCGGCTGACCTGTTGGTTCTTTTTGTTGAAGGCTCACCTTCAGCCTTCTTCTTCTTTTTCTCTGCAGGTACAGATTTCTTCATTGCAGCTTTGGTCGGTGGGATCTCCACCTTCACCTTTTTGGAGGAAGCCGTGGCATCCAGCTTCTTCTTCATCTTTTTGGAGGAAGAGGGAGAAGGACCTTTGTGTTCTTTAGCCTCCTCAGGCAGAAGGAAGTAGATGGGAGAGGGTTCCACAGTGGCTAGGGCAAGCGCCTTGATGCGACCTCCAGCAGATGAGTCTGAGTCTGTGGATTCAGCTGCTGAGGTCCAGTCTGCTTCAGAGGAAGAAGAGATGGAAGAGGGAGCAGCTCTCTTCTTCGTGGGAGCCATGGAGAAGATGAAACAGAAGGATTTAGAGTTAGGCGAAGTGCGGAGGAGAGGAAGAGGAAGCGACACAGACGAGAGAGAGAAAGAGAGAAATGAGAGAGAGTAAGAGAGAAATGAGAGAGACTAAGAGAGAAATGAGAGAGAGAGAGAGGCATGGGAAATGATAGCCGCGAGTGAAGAGGCGCTGCCGGAGCGCGTGTCCTAATTTTCGCATGCGGTTGAGCTGCCGGGTTAACAGATCTCACCTGTTGACCTGAAAGGAACGGTCGGCCCGAAATTTAAATTTTGCGGGTCGACCTGGCCCGATGGGTTTGGCCCGTTGACTCAGTCAATGGGTCAAAACAAGTAGTGCTACCCCGTCGGACACCAAATTCCCGAGAGAAACGACGGATTTTCAAAATTGGACTGGGTGAATCCTCTAGAGATCGATTTTCAAAATCGGCCGAATTTCTCTAGAAAAAAATCTGAGAGTTGAGAAAAATAGCTTGAACAAAAGAGCAGCAAAATCAAGGGTTGATGCAACAATGAATTGGAGGGGAAAGAAAAATCCAGCAATAATGAGGTTTTGGTGTAAGTAAGAAAACTTTAATAAGACATGCAATTTAATATCACATAAAAATATTAATGCAATGACTAATCATGGCAAGAGTTCTATAGATATGAACTATCTAGCATACCAATTTCTCTAATTATGAAGTTAAATCTATCCTCATGCAATAGTTTGGTAAAGACATCAGCAAGTTGTAAACTAGTGGAACATATTCCAAAGAGATATCACATTTTTCAACATGATCACGAATAAAATGATGTCGAATTTCTATGTGTTTAGTTCGTGAGTGTTGAATAGGATTCTTGGTTAAGCAAATGGAAATGGTGTTATCACATTTGATAAGTATATGGCTTAGATCAATACCATAATCAAGTAATTGATGCTTCAGCCAGAATAGTTGTGCACAACAACTACCTGCCGCCACATACTTTGCTTCGGCCGTCGAAATCGCGATAGAATTTTGCTTACGACTAGACCAAGACACAAGAGCATTGCCAAAAAATTGACAAGTGTCAGATGTGCTTTTACGATCAACTTTGCAACCTACAAAGTCAACGTCGGAGTATCCTATCAAATTTAATGTGCTTTCTTTGGGATACCAAAGACCAAGTGAGTGAGTGCCAACTAAATATCTAAAGATCCGCTTAACTGCAGTTAAGTGAGATTCTTTAGGAGACGATTGAAAATGAGCACACATGCAAACACTAAAAACAATATCTGGCCTACTAGCGGTTAAATAAAGTAATGATTCAATCATACCTCAATAGAGCTTTTCATCTACACTCTTACATTTTTCATCCTTTTCTAACTTTGTAGATGAGCTCATGGGAGTGCCAATATGTTTTGACTTATCCATGCCAAACTTTTTGAGAAGCTCTCTTATGTATTTGCTTTGACAAATGAAGATGTCATTGGGAAGTTGTTTGATTTGCAATCCAAGGAAGAAGTTAAGCTCTCCCATCATGCTCATTTCAAATTCCCTAGACATACACTTGGAAAATTC
>KZ451916.1:2054419-2146200 GCA_002786265.1 Apostasia shenzhenica
AGCTTGATATGGCGCTACGGCGACCAAAACCCTTTTGGGCTGATGAGAAATGATTGTGGAATTTGAGGTGATTGGTTGAGAAACCTGGGGCTCAGAGATATAAATAATGAAGTTATTATTTCTAGTAAAGATGATTATGATATTGATAATAAAGGTTATTATTTTTAAGAATATCTTGCATATTAAATTGTTGCTGTAGAAATTAACTTTATTCCTGATTTGATTCTAAATACATGAGCTGTATTCTATCTGTATGCAGTGTTGAGTTGATTACTGTTTTATTTGGGATGCTGTTTTATCTACTGAATCTGTATTAACAGGCTCCTGCCATTTTTGGTGGCAGGTGTGTGGCACTAGTTGGATCACGGGACAAGGGAAAAGAAGTTGAAGGTATTTCTGAATTGTGATATATATAAGAATTTGAGTTGAGATAATACAAAAATGGAAAGAATATATTTTACTTTCTGGCGTCCGGGTAACCGGGTCGTCACAGAATGTGATTGGATCTAGAAAGAAAAATTTTTTATGGACAATTGAGGTTGATGAATTTGACTTATTCGAAGGGGGTGAAGAGGCCGGTGATGCGGAAGTCGGTATAGGAAAATAGGTTGTCGGTGACGACACTAGTATCAAAGATGTATGAGAAGAGTGAGACCGAAGAGAAGGGAGCGTCGATGAGGTCATTAGATAGATTCTAAATTGTAAATTAAGGAAAGTTGTCACAAATACGAAGTACACTATTGTAAGTTATACAAAAAGTTAAGGACTGCAATTAATTGAGACTGATGTGTAAGTGGCATCCAATCTTAGGAGCCTGAGATTAATTAACCCCTTTTTTGTGCATAAATTTAAGGACTGCAATTAAAGTTCTATGTGATAGCAGATGCAAATATTGATGATTTATTAGCCTTTTTTATAGAGCCTGTAGCAGCAAAATTCTGAATAAGGCTTTCTGCAGTAGAATATATATTGGCTAACCATTTTTAATAAAAAAAAAAAAAAACAGTTGTGGCAATTTTTGATCCAACTCAGTTTAACCAGATGTAGGTCGATCTTATACGAGTACAAGTCATAAACAGTTTGACCTAAATTTGACCCGTTTAAAAGAACTCACATTCAAATTAGCAGGTCAACCTGATTATGATCTTTCAATAACTCATTTATCAAAATTAGTATATTTTTTAATATTAATTTTAATAATAATTATTAGATGTGTATCACATAATTTAATTGTATTTTTAGTGTTCTTGATTAAATTTTATGATTTTATCAAATTAAAGTAAAAGGTATTGAATTTATTAAATTTTGATACCAAGAAATTGTAATAAACGGGTTGGCGAGTCTGGTCGAGTAACCAATTTATTAAACACATCGGCACAGGTCTTGATGGTTGACCAATTTAATAAATGGGTCATGCTCGAGTCAAGCTTAAATGAGTTTGGTGGAAAACAAGTTGACCTGAACCAATCTGACAACTTGAATTGTCATGCCTAGTTGCGTTAGACAATTGACAACTAGTGTAAATTTTGTTGAATAATAATGATATAAATCTTTTAAGAAATTACGCTGATATTATAAATTTATTTTTAAAATTCATGCATATATTTCTTATCTCATTTCTTTTATATAAATATTATATATATTGCAATTGAATTAATTTCTTTTTGTGTGAACTAACTTTAAGTAAGAAAAAAATCATGTTAATTTTAAATCGAGTAAAATATAAGAGTTTTATGTATATTTATCGAGTTTAGATTTCTGCAAAAAACAAATTGCAGACACCAGCTCAAACTAATATATTTATATTCCTTAAAATTTATATATTTACATGATTTCAAAGGTATAAGTTTTTTCACTTATATTTATAAATATGAAAATCGAGTATATATATATATATATATTTCAAAGGTATAAGGCCTTTTAATTGAAAGATTCTTAACGTGCGTTCGCCCGCATGTAAATTTTTATGCGAATAGAGAGGCATTCTTGGTCCCGATAACCCATGGAATTTCATGATTTCGGAGGTCGCATACTGCACATTATGCGGAAAGTCGCTTAGAAAACTCAATAGCCGACCTTCAATTTTTGTCTCCATCATCACAATGCAAATAGAAATTAAATTCTAATGAAAGTTGACTCATATCTCCTACGGTGATGAAAGTCATCATAAAACTAATAGAACAACAAAAATAAGTACTTAAAAAAATATAAATGTATTTATTTACCAATTTAAAATTAATATTATTAACTTTTACTTAAAATATCATATTATAAACAAAATTTAATTATATTTTATATCATAAACATGTTTTGAATAAAAAATAATTTTATTTCTCATCCTGCACTTCTATTACAATAATAATTAACTTCATTCACATTTCTTATACTATCATACGTTCTAACGCAATAACTAATTTTATTTCATATCATAATACACGATTCTAAATTTTAAAAAAAAATAATTTTATCCAAATTAAAAGTTAAATTTTGAAACAAACATAGCATTTAACAGGGAAAAAAGGGACTTAAGAAGATTTAACGTTAACACACACACACACATGATCCTGTTAGAAATTGGGATTCAGTTCAGAAGTCCCTCTCAGTGATATTCAATGTGCAGTGATTTTTCTACATTAGTTTCAATGGATTGGATTATTTTTTTTTTTTTTGAATAATTTCACAAAACGATAAG
Source organism: Apostasia shenzhenica (assembly GCA_002786265.1). NCBI lineage: Eukaryota > Viridiplantae > Streptophyta > Magnoliopsida > Asparagales > Orchidaceae > Apostasia > Apostasia shenzhenica. The sequence goes on from KZ451916.1 coordinate 2,057,112, forward strand.
CTGTCATCATGAAACAAATATCATTTATTGGAGTATTTGTGGACCCCCCTTTCGAATGATTGATTTATTTTCCATTTTTAGTTAGCGCGATAAGTTCAGCATTGTTGGAAGAGCTCGCGGCCAATGATCATTCTCCTGATCTCGCTCGTCCCAGCACCAATCTCGTACAGCTTCGCGTCCCTCAGAAGTCGGCCGGTTGGGTACTCATTGACATAGCCGTTGCCACCGAGACACTGAATTGCCTGCAGGAAATCCAGTGGATGGGATTTCATGAGAAGAACTCTACAGATTGAAAACAATTAAAATTTTCTTTGGAGCTTTTCGAATATAAGAAAAACTTATTTCCCTTTTTTCTTTTGAATAGTTGTACGTTCTTTTTTTTTCTTGATCTTAGGCGGCAAGCAACACATAAGATACTGTGAGGAATAGTTAAAAAAAAAAAGTATAATCGACATATATCACTGCAGCACGCGCATAACTTACTCAATTCTATCGTAGGAAGGAAGTAAATAAATAACAATACCAGGCTCTTCAAGTGTAATAATTGAAATGAGCACAATCTAAAGCCCCTTAATGAGGTTCCATTGGAGGGCAAGTTTGATGTCAACAACTGCGGTAATTCCAGCTCTACTAGTATATATTTAAGTTAGTTGAAATTTAAGAAGCTTGTAGTAGGAACTTGAGTTGGGTCAGCCATTCACTAACCTCATCCCTGCTGTCTATAACAACCTGGTTGTTTTACTTTAAAGAAATTAGAATGCTCAAAGCTCTGGATATATTAGTTTGGGAAAACATCATAACTAGGGGCGAAAGCGATCCGAATGAGTCGAACCATGCACGACTCAAGCTCAATTCATTGATTTATAGATTGATTCAAGCTCAGATTTTGGCTCAAACATTTTGAGTTCAAGATGATATGGCTCGACTAGAACTTGATTTCGAGCTGGCTTAACTCAACTAGCATTCAATTTCGAAGTGACTTAAATCTTAATCAAGCTAGATAAAATGCCCCAATAAATTAAGAATTTTTTGGAAAAAACAAAAAATTTAATATGACAAGTGGGAACGATATGACACGCAAAACCGCTCAACAGTATTCTCGAAACTGTCGGAATGATTGAGCGGTGTCCCCGAAGCACCTAGAGGCTCTAGAGATTCCCACACCGCATAAGTTTTTTGGGGCCCTACGGATACCCTGAGTTGCATTTCATAAGATGAGGCCAAGCCTGAACTATTACCTTGAAACATCTGGAAAGTGTTCTGAAGACTTGCATCTCCAAAAGCTGCCTTGAGAAAATAGCTAAAACATCACACGACGACTTGGAGAGTCCTCAAAATGCCGGAGTGGCATACACATGGTGTCCCCAAGACTATCGAAACAATCTGGCAATGTTCCCAAGGCTTTTGGACTCCTCGAAAGGTCATCGGGTTGCATAAGCATTGTTAGACTCTTCAAACTTGCAGGGTTGCATTTCTCGGGATGAGGGGTGAGCAAAATGTCCGAAACTCAAAACTTGCTCGTATTTTACTTGATTCAAACTCGACGCGGATTTCTTACAACTCGAAGTCAACTCACTCAAAATAAAATCAACTAAACTAGTAATCAACTCAATATGTGCATAATGATATATATATAAGAATATTTTGAATATATATCAAGATATTTTATATATATGAATATATTATATAAGATATATATTGAAAAGATTTATTTATGAATGAATACATAATACACAAGTTTTACTAAAAAATCATATATAATATATATGATCTGCAAAATGAATATTTAAATTAATAAATAATATTAAAAACAAAGCTCGATTCGATTTAAAAATTGACTTAAAATCGAATAGATTTTTGTCGACTCGAATCAAACTCGATTCGCAATTGAATCCTTTGAGTTTAAGTTGAGGCAAACTCACTCGAACTCAACTCATTATCAGCTTTACTCCAAACATTTGTGAGGCGTTCCAAAGACTTTATGTCTTCAAGCGTTGTCACGAAGAAATCTCGTAAATGTTGAGCGGTGATGTGGAGTGACCTCAAAATGTTGATGCGGCATCTCTGAGAACGCGGAACGGTGACTCAGAGATCTCCAGTGATGTCACCAAGAAATTGTCATGTTTACAATGTTATTATCCCACACAAGATTTAGACCGACTACTGGAAAAAGGAGATGATTTTGCATAAAGAGACAAATCAAATTTTTTTACTTTGATCACAACCAGTGATAGATTCAAAGAGGAAAGGGGTTAGTTAGCTTCCCATGGAGTTGAGGATCACAACTATGGCATCCATTCGACATCAAATGGCTCCAAAGAGAAGATTGGAGAAAAATAAAAAATTTTACCTCTAGCGACAAACATCGCCAAATCCATGAAATTCTCACCAATTGACTCATTGGAGAGATTCGCCTCAAAATGCTTATTTTGTTGGAGGGATATTTTTGAGTAAAAGAAAGAAATTATATTAGTTTATAAGTTTGTGAGATATAAAATAAAGTTAATTTTAATATTGAAATTTATATTGAACATAAAATAAAGTTAAATTTTAAAATAAGAGTTTAAGTTGAATGTCAAATAAAATTATTAAAATTTGTGATGAACATAAAAATATTAATAAAATAATGATTGAGCTATTAATCATGATCCAAACAAATAGTCTAAGCTCGATGTCAAACATCTCTGGTGAAAAACCTTCAACGAAGAATTACCCTCGACAAAAAGCTAGATTCTTATGAGTCATATTATTTAATCTGAATTTCTTCAATAACCTAAAGATTTTTACATATCACAGTTTTAAATGAACTGATATTCATCGAAAGGTCTTTCTTATGTAAGATAGCTTAGATAGAAAATGTTTTCGACAAAGTGATGTCTTCGAAGAAGTTCACTGATAGAGGAAATTTCAAATTCATTCTCAATATCTTCTAATTTGATGCTTTTTTTGCATTGAAATCTTTCTAGATTATTTTCCCATTAATCCAAAATTAGAATTTGAGGCAAGTTGTACCAGATTATATCACCCAAATATTTTTTTTTTTCATATGAGAATTAGGTTTCAACAATTATTCTAGGGTCTAATTTGGTCATTTCGTATTGATTTGGCTGCACAAGTTGATGACATGATATCTATTAATTAAGAGACCGAATCAACTCCAAAGACTGACTTTTTAGAAGTTCAAAAAGCTCATTAAAATGATCCTAGCCTTTAAATTTGGGATACAACTGAACCCATTTGATAGGTTAAGTAAATACCAAAGTTTTACGACTCAAAATTTTCTAATTTGATTGGCTTATCACCGATTTTGAATTGACTTGAGCATCAATCAACCTTAATTTTGTAGAATTATTCTCCACATTTTTCCACTAGCATTGCATATTATTAATGTTTTTTAAACTAAATTTGTTTAATGATTGCATTCCCAGCATTGTCCCAGATATTTTGTAAATTTTGGAAAAATTTCTCAAATTTGAAGAAAATTTCTGTATTTTTGGATCAATTAAAGGGCCACCGGGTCCCCGGGATGTCGCCTGACCATTCTAATAATATTAGAGTCATCATCAAGAGATTTAGAGATCTCTGAGATACCAGTTGGCAAGAACATTGCACTAATATTTTGAGGACTCATTCCATCGCTCTTTTTTTTACTGTTTTCCTCGGGGCAATATTGGAAGGCACAAGAGTCTTTGGGACAATTCCCAGGTGTTTTGAGGCAACAAGGACCAGGCATCTTGTCCTACGAAATGAATGCAACCCCAGAGGTTCGAAGGGCCCAAAAAAGCTTATGTTGCCTGGCAACCTCTCAGAGCCTTCGGGAAAAAGCTCAATAGTTTCTACAACCTCGAGACACCACTACTTTAATAGAGTTTTCGATCTTCATAGGCTTCTATGAGTCTCCTCCAAGCATCTTTATGCTTCTACAGGATACTTTCTAATCATATGGCCCTTCTTAGGAAGCTTCAAGACCATTTAAGTTTGGTAGTTTCTTCCTTTAGTTCTATCACTCAACCGAATGCTCTAATCGGAAGTCCTTGTGTATTACTAAGGTTCTCTAAGCATCAAAGGTGATGCGAGAGAATTTAGATCACCCTTGCCCTGCACTATACCACTTTGCTATGAATGGCAATTGTCCCTTCTTTCAACTCAGAAGAAAATCTTTGTACCTCTCTTTGTTGTAGTTGGGGGTGCGCATGGGTTAGTTTGGTTCAGCTCTGTACTTATTATATACCCAACCCAAGTCAAGTTAGTTCTACTATAAATAGACCCGGATCCAACTCATGCATCCATAAACCCGACTTAAACCCAAGCCATGGGTTCAGATTGGGTTCAGGTTGAGTTGGGTTCAGTAAATAATTTTTAATTTAAGACATAAATATTCTAATAAATATCATAATAAAAATATTCAATTTAATTTTTTTTAACGAGAGAATATATATGGAGAGTAGAATTTAAATTGAGGTAATATAATATATGTATAAAAATTAAATTATAAATTTCAAAAAATAAATCTTTAATATTAGGATATAATACTTAGTTTAACATCCCAAAATGAGATTTTAAAGTATCATTTTTAGAATCAAATTATAAAGAACTTAAATAAGATTAACTGATAAAAAATATTTTTGAATTTCGTATTTCATCACATATATAAAGCCGGTCGGTTCGATCCTACTAGATTCATACATTAGATTCAAGGACTGAACCATATAATCAGTTCTAAATATTTTAAGACCCAAAATCAATCCAAATAAATTTAGACCCAACCCAAGTTCAATGGTTTGGTTCAGATTTCGAGTCGGTTCTCAGCACTTTAAGTACTCATACGCACCACTAGTTGTAGTCACCTTTTTTGTGTAGCATGGTATCCTACAAGAGTTGCTTTATTGTGTCCATCAAAAGATCATCATAAACCATCAGAGGCAATACCTCATGAGGTTCATCCATCATGGAGGGCTCAAACGGCTTCAAGCTTCAACATTAACCACTAAATATATCTTTAATTAAGGGCGATATGTCTAGCTTATAGGAATTCCTAAACTTCCTTCAATCGATCTTTCCTAGTATGTAGCCACACCAGATCTACAACCTTGACACGGCATCTTACCCAATTCTCATAGTATCGTTCTTTATATTTTTTTGTGAGATCTATAGTTGCTTCACATAGCAGTACGAACTCCATAAATGTTCTTCAGGAACTTCTGGGCTTTCTGCTGCTGTGTGGAACATTCAACAACTCTAGATGCGCTAATTTGAAACTCAAAGCCAAACAGGATTTGTGGCATGCAACCTAAGAAAACCTCAAATGGGTTTCTTCTAGCTGATCCGTGAACTTCCCTAGTTTGAAATCAAGAATTTGTTGTTGTTGTTGTTATAATTGTTGTTGAATTATAAATCCAAAAGGAAAGCTACTCCTCTAAATATGTCGGCAAGGTAATTCTTACATTACATCACTTCAAAGTTGCTTCTTTAATCTAGTGAGACATTACAGCACCGGATATTTAAATAAAAAGAACAGATGGATACTAAAAGAAAAAGTTATGCCGTAATTTCCATTTACCTGAAGAGCAACTTGGGTTGCCTTTTCTGCTGCAAAAAGTATAACCCCAGCACAGTCCTGCAACAATCGGTTAAATAAATTAGAGATGCAAACTCAAACAAAACAAAATTTGTCTATTAAATTAGAATGCAAGAAAGAATAAAATATAACTCACGTACAAAAAAAAGTTGTCTTTTCTGTATATTTCCCCCAATCGGTTGCTATTGGAGGCTATATGCAATCAATCACACACACAAACATACATAGATACATACATATATATATATATATATATATGTATATATATAATATGGACGATAAATATTTCTAACATAGGTCATCCAAAAAATCTTAGAAGATACATCAAGGCACAAAAACTCAAGAGGTTTTTTTTTTATTGTCAGAACTCATGAGCTTTTAGAAAATAGATTCATATACCATAGGGACAAGCTTATACAAACCACACAATCACATTCAATTTTCCTTCATAGGGATAGACTCACACAGACCAAACTATTTTAGATCTCATTCAATTTTCTTTTCGAGGCATTAGAAGGTATTGGAATGTGAGAATATTGATCCACACTGGCTTTGGCAAAAGGGCATAAAAGATGAAATTCTTTTCTCAGAGAACGGATCATTCTAAGCAACTCTTCCATAATTATACATAATAATACAAAACTCGTTATGTTGTTCTATGACAAGGTGGCAGACCTCAGCTCAGCCACTTAGAATTTCGATGTAAAGAACAGAAGAGATGAAGCCCATCTTAACTAAAGATCGCAATAACTAAAGAACAGAGGATAGATTCAATCATCCACCATGAGAAAGGAGAAACTCAAGGGCGTGGTGGGCGTAGCCTAAGGGAAGCTATCTTCAACCGTTAAAGAGGGAAGCGACCTAAAACCTCTAGAAAGCGGGGAGATGTCATACATAGAAGAAGAAGCATCTCTCACCCCTCACCTAATCACTTTCCACCATAAAGCTTGAAGAAACATCTTTATGTAATATTTATCTCATATAACACATATCACTTCCAACATCCCCTCCATGCTATGTAAACAAGAAGCCCAAGAGCTCTCTCTGTGTATATTTTTATGCCTAACTCTGAGATGACAATAGTAGATTTTAAGTCACCCAACGACAAAGGCACCATGGTTTTCCTTAACTCAAGGATTTCTATGTAAAAATGTCTTGTATCCATTTTTCTCTTCTTTCTTCCATTCCCTTTTTTCCTATTTCATCTTTAATTTTTTCATTTTTTCATCATTTTCTCTTCACGGCTTAAATAGAGTCATAGGGCGGCAATCCCCATAGCAAGGAATTAGTATGTCAGTTCCAAGGGGATGTTTTTTCCCATCAACAATGCCCTAGATGTTCCAAGAAGCTTAGATCAAATACAAATCAATTTGAGAGGAATTTTGAGTGAAATTCAAAAAAGATCAATCACCTATGTAGCACGAAGTGTTTTCCTCTCTTTAGAGTTCTACAGTGTGAGGAATGACTAGCTCGGTGTGAGTGTGTTATTCTCTATGAGGAACACGTGGCTTCATGTTAAATGTGTTCTTTTGTGTGAAGTACATGTGGCTTTGTGATGCGGCACGGAAAAATGAGTGCCAATGATAATTTATATTTTATATTCAGCAAACTGATTAGCAAATTATTTTAATTAAGAGAAAAATATTTTCTAGATAAATTATATGATAAATAAGATTTTGGAATCCCGCAAATTAAGATATTTTAAAATTAAAATTAAATTAATTTCATAAAATTAAAATTAAATTGGATCGTGTGATAAATAAGAATTTATCAATTTAGATTAGGGCGTCAATTTAAATTCAATAAATCAGATCCAAGGCTCAGAAATTTAGGACAGACGTCTCACCGTTACATCCAACAGTAATTAACACACAAGAAATTATCAGGTCACACAATTAGAGTCAAAGAAATAATTCAAGTCAAGCGAATAATTTATATTGAAGTCCAATAATCAGCGTAATGAGATTCAAGAAAGAATTTACCAGTGAATTGAATCGGAGAAGAGTCACTGACTGATTAACTGATCTGATCGAGGGCGACCCACGAATAACGCGCAGACGATGCGAGGGCGCGAGCAGGTGGGCGCGCCGGCAAGCGCGCTGGCAGGCAGAGGCGGCGCGCGGGCATGCGAGTGCGACGCACGTGCGGGCAGGCGCACGGGAGCAGGCGGGTTCCCGAGTCGGCAGAGAGGGAGGAGGAAGATGGCTGGGAAATTACGTCGAGGTACCTGGATTTTGGTTGAGCTAAAGGAAGGAAAAGTTTTTTTCTTTTTATTTATAAAGTGGATAACTAGGCTACTTTGAGGATTCTCACCAAAGGCTAACCCTACCCTTTCCTTCACCGGAATATCGACCCCTTAACCCGGATCTAGGCTCTGAGAAAACTCAAACACAATTTCATTTATCACAATACTCTTTTTTTTTACAATGCAAGGCGACCTCTTTATATAGAGAGATCCCATATAAAATTTAAAAATACAATACTAAATGCAGGAAATAAAATACCAAATAAATAAAAGCAAATATGGAACTAATTTTATTACAATAAAATAAAATCATCTCCAAATGTGGTGAGTCTTCAAATCTTCCAGATATGCTCTGAATCAAATCAAATCAAATTTAAATAAAGCTAATATGGAAATCTCTAATAGCTCTAATTAATTTGAATTTGAATTTTGATTCAGCACATGACGTCATCCTAACCATTCGATTCTATGCTGATCTGTGTCCCCACCACTTTGTGTGGGTAAGCACTTTTGTATAAGGGAACAATTGTTCTCATGGAGAGCTCTTCATGAAGTAAGGAGGAGGAAGGTTCAAAAGTAGTAGTGTAAAGGGCTTCTCTACTCGTCTGTGTGGAAAGGAGATTATTTTAGTTAGTGTTTTTCCTTACCTTCAGAACATTGATGTAGGCACTGAGTAGGACAAAACACATATACCACAGTATTTTCTTCTGAATGCTTTTCTTTATCTTGCTTCCGCATGTTACATTCCCTTGTTATTAGTAATATGTTTAATTTAGGGTGAATAGTTGTTTTGAAATTTCATATATCACTAATTTACACCCTTTAGACGACATCTCAATTCTACAATAGCTACACATTTAGTTTTCATTATTGAAAATTTTGAAAGGGCAACACATTTTCAAAATTTGAACATCCAACTGATAAATCGCATCTGAAATAAAAAGCATATATTGAGGTGCTCTTCCTGTTAGCTAGATCAAGAAGATCCGCATCTACATATCCTTATAAAGTGACTTCATTCTTCTTGTAGCAAAGTATCATATCACTAGTACCTTTAAAATACCTAAGCTACCACTTGACAACTTCCTTATGGTCTAAAGCCTGGATCGCCCATAAACCTACTCTCAATGGACAGACGATGTTTAGTCTCGTGCACATCATAACATACATGAGGCTACCAACTGCTAATGCAAGTGGTACATTCATCAATTATCCCCACTTCTCATCGGTCTTTGATGACTGGCCCTTTATCGATTGAAATGCTCTCCAAAAGTACTCGAGGCTTCACATCCTTGACTACAAATTTCTCAATTTCTTCAGAATACACTAATGCTGAGTTGAGTCCCCTGAGATTTATCCCTTATGATCTGTATTTGAAGAATTGATTTATTGTGCCCTCATTCTTCTACTTGAATTTGCATGTCATTTAATTCTACAATAAAAATATAAAACTTTTCATGATTCTCTACATTCTTATGTTGAGTTGCATGTTAGGAAACCATGTTTCAAATTTTGTCAAAATTGGAATTCATTCGATCCTAGAATCAAATCCTAAACATCGTTAAGTTTTTGAAATTCTGTCTGGCAAAACATTTAAATGTTTCACTCAAATAACCACCATAGGAGATTTTTGTTGGGATAGAGGAATGCCCTTACCTATAGATTTTTGTAACCTTATTAAGAGGAACTACAAATAATATACTATTGTACCATTATTTTTTATTAATACATGGCCTAGGCCACACTTTTAGGATCATTCAACTTAGGTTAATATGAGTTGAGACACATTAAAATTAGCATTACCTAAGTTACCTCTTTCATTCTTAAGTGTTGTTCGCTTTTTAGTTATCACCCACACTGCATCATATGTGGATCTCCAAGATTTATCTAATTTAAATACAACACAAATATATATATACAAAAGCCGAGGCAACAAACTCGACCCAAAAAATAGGCGAGAGGTTATGACCAGATAAGATGATCCAATTTCCAAATCGAATAGTCTGATCCCTTTCGACACAGGAAACCACATTTTTGAACCTCTTTTTATCATACCTTCAGGTTGTTTGATCAACATTGGATTGCAGCCTAAAAATTGCACAATACGATTGATCATTCAATCCACCTACCTGGTTTTTCTATCTAGTGATTCTAATCACCATTGGACACTCTGACCACCCCATCAGATGATCTAATCACTCATCAAACTATTTAATAGGTTTTTCGATCCTTGCAGCCGAATTCTCTATCCCCTGCATCCAATCACCCAATGGTGGTATAGTTCCTCCATCAAATCCATTGCTAAAAAGCAGATCTAGCTCCACACCCACACCTATCATGAAAAAGGAGGCATAAAATCCTCTTGTGCAGTTTTCGTTAATGTATGTTCATGTAAAGATAATATAAGCAAATGAAATATTAGGTTAGCTTCCCGAGAAATTATGCAGAAGATTTGGGTCGATGGCTTTTCACAAGAGGGCTAGTAGATTGACGTGAAAATGAAGGCTTGGAGAACGAACTGGGCTGGTGATCCTTGCCGAATAATCATGGAAGCCGCTATGCTATAACTAAAGCTTAGGGATTCTCACACAAGATCCCAACATTTCCCTTCAAGGGAATATCAATCCCTTCACATAATCACAATTATAATAAACTTAGTTCCATTATTCAAGGTCCATTAGACCCAACAACAAAATGGCAGAAAATGAACCACTTTAAAATAGACTAAAAAAACTTAACTAAAAAATTGACTTAACTAAGCCAACTGAAACGAACGCGATTAGTTAAATAGTAAAGCTACTCTACAATAATTCATCAAAGATGTCATAGCATGAACATATCTAAACTGTCAACTCACAAATATTGCCACAAAAGGATCATTTTCTACGGGCTCTAAGGCCCTATTTGGCGCGAGGACTAAAATGAAGACCAACATGGTACTAGTTTAAAAAACAACAATAACAATAATAATAATTTTTTTTAATCATTCTACACAAATTTTAATATAAAAAAAAATTATTTTACTTCACATACTCAATAATTTTTAATAAAAATATTAATTTTATTTCACATCTTAAATCAAAATACTTGATTTGAATATTTTGGTCTAAAATGTAAAATAAAATTGATATTTTTATTGAAAATTATTGAGTATGTGAAATAAAATAATATTTTTTCATATTAAAGTTTATGTAGAATGATTAAAAAATTTTATTTTTTATTATTATTATTATTTTTAACTAGTACTACTTTGGTCCTAATTTTGGTCATCGCGCCAAACAAGGCCTAAATCAAAATTAAGCTATAGATTAGGTCAATAAGTACTGGCAAGTTGCCTGCTCAGCCATATATACTACCGCATGCTAATAGCAAATATGCAAAATTCATATAAATATATTTCTCTCACACTCTTATATTCCGGAAAAATGCAATTATGCATATAATAGGTATCATGTACATAGCTTGAGGTGTGCATGGGCAAGGGAGCATTCATCCATTTTCATCGGACTACTATATTAGTTTTTTTCTATTTTGTCTCAGATTCTGAATATAAATCCACCACCTATGAATCGCCTCGTGGCTTTTTCCTCTACTTGGCCAAGATAGGATCATAAATCTGAGCCAAATATCATCGAACAAAAATTATCTCGACCATTATACATGCTACAGTTACATCAAATGAACAAGAGAAAACTGCCCTTTTAATGAAGTATCCTTAGTTGTAAATATTCAGTATGTTTCCCATGTAGGCAGATTATAAATGCTTTGGAAATAATAAAGCAAATATAAAGCTGAGAGAACACCTTCCGATCAATATTTCCACTGTCACAGTCCTTAGCAACAGAATACACGAATGCCCTGTAAATATTTACCAAAATTGTATAATCGGACATGGATTGCCGAAATATTTGGAAAAGAAAGTTAGAAACAAACCTTGACGACTGTAATGATGTATACATGTCAGCTAATTTCCCCTGCAAGTTTTTTGCATTCAGCGATACCAGTAGAATTGTATTTTTGTTAATTCAAAAAAATGTATTTTTGTTGTTATAGCTTAGTATTATGGCAATGCCAAGTTTAAAAAAAAAAAAACCAGTGAAACTATTTAGCAATACAAGTACAGATAAACGAGTTAAAAAGCAAAAACTTTCAAAGTATTAGTTCACTCAAATAAATATACCTGTATCAACTGAAATTCGCCAATTGGATGGCCAAACTGCTCCCTTTCCCGAACATAAGGAAGAACAACATCAAGGCATGCCTGCATAAGACCAAGAGGCCCAGCAGCTAAAACAAGTCTTTCTAAATCAAGTCCTGACATCAAAACGTAAACCCCTGCACAAGAAAATAAGCCCCAAATATGAGAAAATAAAAACCAGCACATGCTTCTAATGTATCTCATGATCTCACAAGGAGGACCAAAAAAGGTGATTAAAAGAAATATCTTTTTTTCGAAAAGAAAAGAATATCTAGTTTGGTTAGTTTCACCCAGGGAAAAGAACAGGGATTTATAAAATAAATGAAAATGTAGGAAGAAATTAATGGATGTTGATTACATGGATAAATGTGCAACCAACATAAGCAATCCATGCCGTGATGAAAAGTAAATGCTAATTTCCAAAACAAAAAAAGATCATACAGAAAGTTTCTGCATTTCAAACCATCTTCAGTGGAACCATGGGATTTCTTCAGGAAGGAGTTAAAAAAGTAAAAATGCAGAAATTAAACTATCACAAGTCAAAGTTAAAAGTAATGGTAAACAGATACAAGCGGCTGGAAAGAGAATCAGTATCCTCGTGAGCATAGTTCCTTTGACATGAGATGCCTTGGTTTTGAAGCAACAGGAAAAGATATTCATACCATGAAATTGTAGATATACATGCAAAAATGAAAAAAAAAGTTAAAGCTAAGCAACATAACATTACACCAAATGTGCATGCACATAGTTCCCTGTTTTGTTATAGGGTGGTTTTTCTATTACACAGTGATGATCAAATCTTACACTCTCGATAATTGGTACATCCAATTCATTCTTCTACAATCTAAGGGTTGGCTATAGGATCCATCTATCATAAAAGGGGGGCTGATCAAACAAAGTAAAATACCTTGAGCAAAACCAAGGCCTAGGGGTCTTCATAGGTTCTGAAAGTTGACCTTGTACAAATCAGTGATCCATTGTAAAATGCCCTAGAAGGTCTTCATATCAACAAATCTGAAAGAAAGCAAGTCTATACACCCCATCTGAGATTAAGAACTAGGTGACTAATGTAAGGTTGTTGATATATATGTTTATTGTATGATAAGATCTCTCTCCGGATCTTCCCCTAGATGTAGGAGGATCTTTTTAATGTAAATCTCGTTATATTTTGATTTGCATTTATCACTTTTACCACCATAACTTTTTAGTTTTATTTGGGCACAATTATCTAGCTAATTGCAATATCACTAATCTAACATAACGTACATTTTAAAAAATTTCCAGCCTAAAGTGTTGGAAAGTACAATACCAGTATTGACCTTCAGAAATGAGAACAAATACAGTAGGGGTTACTTTTATCTTTTAACTTGTCATGCTGTGTGTGGGCATGAAAGGGCCATTGGAACATAACAGGCAATTATTTGCATGTTTTGAGCGGCCCAACTCCACACTACTAAACGACCTTAAGCCAAAAAATAAACCAACAAGTAGTCATACAATGACATCATGACATACAGGTGCTCTTAACCTAGAGCCTCTTAGATGTTACAGAGCAAACATTCCTTGTGAAGAGTAAAACAGAGATAAGCTAATGAATAATTATTGAATAGCCATTCGAGAACCACTAAGCAAGAGTAAAATGCAAGTATAATATCACTAAATAACTACATATCAATCGATTTGTGATTTCTGAAGATGTTTACCTTGATTGCTGGCATGATCTAGTGAATCCCATCATTCACAAAAAAGAAAAAAAAGACTAGAAATATGACCAACATGATATCTAAGAGGTGAACACCTTTTCCTTCCTGTCCAAGAACATTTTCTTGGGGAACAAAGCAGTTCTCAAAAACAAGTTCACATCTGCAAAGAAAGATTGCTTTTAACAAGGAAACAATAAGCCAACTATCGCAGGTTGATTCGAAAAATACGCGATGAGAAGGCAGAGCATACGTGTCACTTCCTCGCATACCAAGTTTGTCCAGCTTCTGAGCAGTGCTAAATCTGTGAAAATGAAAAGATACTTTAACAAGTATTACCAAGTTTACTAATGTACAACTACCAATAAACTTGTCTCAGTTTTAAATAAAAGTTAAATAAAAAGTTCAAAGATATGATTGACAAAGGTTAATGAAACTAAATTGCTTTATATCAACATGTAAATGTGATAATTTTTTCCGTGTTCATAGACCATGCAAAAAAAAAACAATTTCTCTGTCCAAGTAACAAAGATTACCCAAGACATGTATCCTGCAATTACAAAGATCAAAAAGTGTAAACCTGCAAGTAAAATGGAGTGGCATACTGCAAGTAAACATATTACTAAAGTTCGACAATGCAATGGAACTGGGATGAGTGATTGCATATGAGAGCTTATGATTTCAGTAGCCACCATAAACATAGTAATAAGGCCAAGAGGAGGCTACTCATACCCTGGCATCCCTTTCTCGATTATAAATGCAGTGATTCCTTTTGAACCAGCATTAATGTCAGTTTTTGCATAAACTACCTGTAATACAATCAAACTTATCAGTATCAAGCAACTGACTCCTTTAATTATCATGGAGTAGTATCTTGGGAAATTTAGCTACGCATCTGCTCAAATAAGAAGTAACACTATTGAAAAGAATAACATTTTAGAAGAGAAAAAGAGGTATGCCCAAGAATCCAAAAGAGCACAAGTCTAAAAGTTACATCAAAGTGACATTAATATTTAAAAACAATATGGGATCAACAGATGTCGTTCTTTGTGCATCTACACAGAAGATCATCCTACTATATTATGTGAAACTTTTAACTTTAAAGACTCTTGCAATCTTCTAGTCTTCCTCTATCCAACGTGGGAAAAAGGTGCAAACTAATAACATGCAAGAAAGAGATCCCATGCTTCCCTTCTCTACAAGCCGTCCTCACAATTTAAACATAAACCCACATTTATACTTTTGGCCCTCCTATTATTTCTTGGCTACCATCTTCTATACCCTTCCTCTTCAATAGATAGATACTTCAGTAGATATCTTATTATTTATTGAGCATAGTTAATAAAAACATCTTTACTTCTGCAGAGCAGTAGAAGTACCTTTACTCCTTACACTGCCTTTATATGAGGATACACTAAAATCATAATAAATTTGTGTACCTGATACTGTAGTTTCATACTTTTATATTAGATATTATATTATAGATAATTCAAAGTTCACAGAGAAGTTTCAGCATATGTTTGAACTTTTAAGTGTAGAATGTATTAACCAAAAGCACAATTTGAAAAAGAGTACCAACGTCTGAGCAGTTGGGCCATTTGTACACCACATTTTATTTCCATTTACGATGTACCCACCATCAACACGATCAGCTTTGCATTTCATGCTTACAACATCAGAACCAGCTGAAATGTACGAAAAGCACATTAAAAATACTTTAAACTTATTATTTCAAAAAGAAAATACTTTAAACTTATAAATAATCCAATAAACAAGGAATATTCAGGACATAAGTTTTAAAGGTGGATACCATTGGGCTCACTCATTGCCAGTGCTCCTACATGCTCCCCACTGATTAACTTCACAGTAAAGTTCAGATTACTATTAGAGTATAGATGACAAGAAGAGCCATATTTCTAATAAAGATCTCAGACAATTTTCTTGTAAACTTGCTATTTTCTTTATAAACAACAGAGAAAAAAATGTTCCCAAGAAAATATGAACAAACAAATAATATCTTCAAGATATATTTCCAAATTGAACATAAAACAAGTTTTAACAAATACCAAATTACCTTACATACATACCTCTCAGTTCTTCTTCAATATCCACATTACTTTATTTTACAATCTAATCCCCAGATCTTCTAAAAACAATATATTTAGGTTTTCTTCAAGGTTTTTGAAAATTTCTTTTGCTAATTATGATTGTTTAGAAGTTTATTACCAAATACATGTCTACATAAAAACCCTCTAAATATATTTGTAAATGCATGTGTGCCAATATTTCATGATTTTAGAAGATTTGGGGTGTTAAGTTGTAAAACAAAAGAATAGGAAGATTAATTGTAATTGAAGAAGAATTAAAGTGTATGCATGTAAAAAGAAAAAATTTCAAAAAAAAAAAACAATTTAAATTTAGTCTGGATCAGTATCACAAAGCAAGGATTTGATTAACTTCTTACTATGCATTTTTGGCCATTTGGTCCTCAATTTTGTCAATATACTTCAATTTAAGACCCTTACATGAAAAATATATGTGACAATAATTGTGGATTTCTTGAAGCAATGCAGTTGATTGCCTGCTCCAAACATAAGGACTCACATGTATTTTCTCCCAATAATTTTTTTTTAAAAAAAAAGACAATTGCACAAGTTTTCAGGGAAACCTTTGGCAAATACTTCTGCTTCTGTTCAGGATTTCCATTCCGAACCTTCATATTTCAGAAAGAATTTATGAGATTTATGAGTATCGTTGATATCATACATATCCTAGCACATGATATAGTAATGACAACTTTACCAATTGGTTGATGCAAAGATTTGAATGGGCACCATAAGAAAGGCCAACAGATCCAGATGCTCGACTAATTTCTTCCATAGCAATACAGTGGTACAAATAGCCAAGACCGAGACCTCCGTGCTCCTCTATAAAAGAATTAAGCTAGTCATATTTTCTGTAATATGTCTCATAATGAAAAATAACAACAGAAAATACAAAAAAGGATGTCTAAATGAGGTTGAACATAATATTAAACGGCAGCCAAAAAAATGAAACACCATCAAGCATTATATATTATTATATATTCACACAGCTAATGGACCAAATATCTGTGAGGGTTCTATATTCAAACATCTTTGGAAAGGAAGACAGAAGGTTCTAATCCAACGAAGACCATTAAGTCCTCTAGGTTTCCCGGTGATCTTTATATTCTTCTAGGAAATAGCAGCATACAGATCTAAAGAGACTCCATCAGAAGTTAATTACGAAAATCCAAAATGTAGGCACGCAGCACATTGATTGAGCTATGTAGTTAACAACTAGAACAAAGACGTCAGTGTTTCAGAAGACAGTGGCACTAAATGTGAGATTCCAAGTTTAGAAGGCCCTGCTATTGTGCGTTTGGGAAGGGTCCATGTAAATTGCTCATTCCTAAACATCAACAAAAATTCAAATCATGAGTCACATTGAGGAAATCTGAGTCACCAGATGGAAAGTGAAATCGAATTACCAAAAGGAAGTATATAGACAAGAAATACACAAATTCATGTTCACAACGTAATCTTACCTGGTGCTGTGATGCCATGGAGATTGAAATCTCCCATAAGCTTCCACAAGTTAATATCCTGAACAATATTACAAAGTTATTGGCAACAGAAAGCCTCTGCAATATAATATACATTTATATGTATGTATCATGTATATGTACATATTATTTGGAAGGTCATAAAAGTTTAGGCAACTGCATAACCTTTGGAACTTGATTTGTTGCATCTACTTTTGCTGCATGAGGAGCAATGTTTTCTTGTGCAAACTGACGAACACTTTCTTTAAACTGCAAATATCAAATAAAAACCGTCAAAAGGCATAAAGTGGTAGCCGAACATAATGAACATATATATATATATATATGTATATATATATATATATATGTGTATATCTATCTATCTATCTAACTAACTCTCTCTCTCTATCTATCTATATATATATATATATAACAATTAGAATCTGAAATTCAGAAATCCTCTAATATAGATAGATAGAAAGATATAGAGATAGATATAGGTATATATATATATATATATATATATATATATGGATATCTCTCTCTCTATCTAACTCTCTCTCTCTCTCTCTCTCTCTCTCTCTCTCTCTCTATATATATATATATATATATAACAAATAGAATCTGAAGTTCAGAGATCCTCTAAAGTAGCAAATAAAGACGTTTTTCAAAGTATGAAAAATATAGGAAGTTGAACAAAGCTTCTTGCACCATGGTCATCTAAACCGGAGTATTAACACTAAACAGAAAAACGGACACATAGCACAAAAGCTTAATCCAGAGTCCAACTTGCGGTTGACTACAAAATTTTGAATTTTGCTGTAAATTGCAGACATGCATGAACCAGGCCACTGACCTGTCTGGGTTTACTAACGATGAGATTTTAAAAGCAAAGATATCATGATACCAGATATGTTTACACTGAGTTTAAAAACCAGCGCAGGTCTTCCGCGATATACATGAACCATTAAATCTTGCCAGGATGTTACCAAAAAACAAAGTTAGCAGTATTCTTCAGGTTCCTAAGCAAAGAATACTTCCCATGCATTCTTCACATTGTTTACAACCATATTTCCTGCTCAAAGGCACCATTTTTAGAAAACACGACAAAAAAACTTCAACAACCGATATGCGTCAACGATGATCAGATGCACCTCTTAATTCGTCTTGTAAAATCAATACCTTGTCGTATTGCAGATAGGATGCGGCATTCAACAACTTACATCAAATCTCAATAACATAAAGTAAACTAAAAATCACAATCAGCAACGGAGACGCCGGAAATGAAATCACTCAAATCAGTAATGACAACGGGCAACAAGCCAATCAGAAAGCAAATTAAGCTACAAAGTAAACTAGAGATCAAAATCCAAGAGTTTGCCTGCTTTTGCGTATCATCCAGAAGAAGCGAAGTGGAGAGAAAAGCCCTAGGGCTCTTCCGCTGCAGGACTACAGCGGCGGCGCAGCGCGCAGCGACAACCCGCTGCATCTCTGATTCCCGACGGCTAGACGACAAGGGAATGAGGCATATTTTCGAACTAGCATCATCGTTCCCATTTTGACCGCTCTTCTTCAATTTTTTTTTCTTTTTTCTTTTTTTGCATTTTGATATCCGATCTTCTTCAATTCGGCCCAAAATTATTTAAAATGGCATGAAATGAAATAAGATGGTGAATCTTTTAGCTGAACAAAGACAATCGTTTATACTTGAAAACTTGAGTATTTTAGAGAAAAACAATAACACAATCTTGGGAGTTTAAATCTATTAATCGAATGAGATATTTATGATACTTGGAGATCTCCAAGTGGAGACCAAAGAAAAAAATAAGCACAATGGAGAAAGGGGGAGAGAGAGAGCCTCTATCTATTTTCTGCCTCTCTATTTATAACTTGAAGAAGAAAAGATATAACAATTATAGTCTACTATGTCTAGTCATATTTTAGAATCACTTGTGAAAGATTTGAAAAGAATTAATCTATACTTATCAAATTTTATAAAAATTTGTGCCACTTTTCTGAATACTTTGAGATCTTGTGGTAGGAGTTGTTGGCTTGTCAGAATAAAGCTGCTCCATGAAAGTCATTAGAGAAAAATTATTCAACTAAATGTGTTAAAGAAGATGTTACTTTTTATAAAGTTGTCAGTTCATTAAAGTAGAGATGCTCTATGGAAGCTATCAGAGAAAAAGTATTAGAACAGAGTTGTTCAACAATTAGTGTTAGAGAAGAGGTTACTTCCCATAAAATCATGAACTCTACAGAATAGAGTTGCCTCATAGAAGTTGTTAGAAAAAAGTTCTTAGGGGAGAGTTGTTCGACTAGGTGTATTAGTGATGAGGCTACTCTCTATAGAGCCGTCAACATATCACAATAGAGTTGTTTGATCCATAGAAGCTATTAGAGGAGAGCTAATCGAGAAGAAATATTAATGGAAGAGGTTACTCATTATAGAGTCATTAGCATGTCAGAGTAGAGCTGCTATATGAAACCTATTAGAGAAGAGGTTCTAACAATCAATTTCGATAGTTTTGATAATTTTAATAGTTTTGGTATTGACATTTTTAATCTTTCTTATAAATTATTTAATAATTAAATATTATTTTTGGGAAAAAAAAGTTTCAATAGTTTCAACCAAGCTTAATTTAGTCTAGTTTCAGTAATTTTGACCACATATGATTTGTCCCCCTGGATTTTTTTCCCCAAACAATATTATATCTCCTACCTCAATTAGAAATTATAACTCGAGACTATTAGTTTCAAACAAATGTTCTCCTCACTGGACTAGAAAAAGCTCTACTCTTAAATTTTTTTGTAGCCTACATTGATCATTTTGGGTAAATTACATTAAGATTTTTGAGTTTAAAATATAATATCATGCAAGTTCACAATTCTTTTTTATTTTGTAAGTTCAAGATTGTAAATTTTTATAATACGAGCCATGACTTATAATATAATTATCTACTGATTCTTTCTCAAGTTTTTATTATTAAAATTATCTAAAGTTATAATTTTATCCTCTCCCTTCCCTTTCTTAGTATGTTGCCTACTCCCCTACAAACTAGAGGTAAAGAGAGGCGAGGGCGCATAGCCCCTCCGCTCCATACATTGATAGCAAGTTACCCACCCCCTCCACTATGTTTGCCCAAGTGGGGGACAAGTAGCCCCCCACCTCCTTACACCAGCGAGCGATCCCTCATCACCTTATGTGGCCACCCCGACCCGTCCACAGCATTTGCTAGCGAAGGTCACTCTGCCACCCTCCACCAGCAGGCGACCCCTCCATCGGAGAAAGAGAGAGAGAGAAAGGGAATAACATTAAAAATTTAGATAGCTTTAATTATAAAATATTTAAAAAAAGCTTAGTTGATAATTATATCACAAAGTAAGAGATCTATGTATTAAAAATTTAGAATTATAAATTTGTATGATGTTATATTCTAAATTTAACGATTTAAATATAATTTATTTATTTATTTATTTGATAGAAAATAATTTATTTTTTTAATGTCCAATTTCTGTACTATTTTCATAAAGACTGAGGAAAAATTAGTTTACTTATTATAAAAATTTAAAATAATATTAAATTAAATTTTATCATATTTTTATATGATTTTTAATATAAAATTTTATTTTAATATATTAATTAATTTTATTTCATATCCTAAATAATTTTTAATATATCAATTTTATTTTTAGCATACACATATCAAGTCAAATTCATAATTTTATAATATGATTAAATTGATTTTCTTGTCAGATTTATCGAGACTTAATTTTGTTAAACGTTATTTGAATCTAAGAGAAATTAAATTTGTATATGTTATAAAAAAAACTATTTTATTATAAAAATTTATTATAGAATTTATTTTATTATTAATAATTATATTGAATATTAAATAAAATTAAATTATAGTATTGAAGTTTATATAAAATAGAAAATAAATTTAATTTTTAATATTACAATTTTGTATTATATGTCAAATAAATATAATAAACTGATAGGTTGATCTCTGAGGTTTAACTAAAAGGTTTGGGCTTGTTTAGTTGGAGGAAAAAAAAATTTAAAAAAATATATAATATAAAATAAATTGAGTTATTTATATTAAAAATTATATTTGATATGAAATAAAATAATAATTTAATATTAAAAATTATGTAAAATAAAATATTAAATATTAAAAAATAAAATATAATAAGTTTTTTAATTAAAATTTTTTAACTATGACTAAATTTTTTTCGAACTAAGCAGTGCCTTAGTTCAGATTCCATAATGAAATCAATCCTAATTTGGGAAATTAAATCAGTCTAAATTAATACTAATCCTAATTTAGACCAGATAGGAGATTATTAGTTTATTGATAACCTATAGGCTTAGCAATGAGTTGAATAATTGATCAACTTAACCTAATCCGACATTCGATTTAAAAATAATAAGAGAGCGGACATTATTTCAAATTTAACATTCTAACTCGATTCAACTTGATTCATTTAGCATTACTGGATCAGATTGTGAGGTGAACTTGGTTTGATTCGAAATTAATCTAATTGTTAGCTGTGATTAAATTTTGTAAGAAATTTATATTATTTAATAATTAAAAGGGTGCAATTTATAATTTTATATTTAGAGTGATAAATATAAATAACAATTAAAACATTCTTGAAAGAAATATTAGATGAAATATTTGAAAAAATTCAAAAGTATAATATTTGAGATAAAAATTCTAAAGTGATGGAGACCTATCTTACCTAAAATTTGTGATAATAGTATAATTTAAATTTTTGAGTTTCATTTAATTGAAACATATTTTTAAAATATTTTAAATTTGTTATGAAAAAAAAATAAATTTATTTTAATATAAAATAAAGTTAATTAATTATTAATTATTATATTAAATATGAAATAAAATTATTTTTTTATAAAAAATATATGAAATATAAAACAAAATTAACTTTTTTAAAGTTGATATTTCTGTAATATAAGAAATAAATTTAAATTTTAATATTAAAATTTATATATAATATAAAATAAATACATAAACTATTTTTAGGTAAATTACATTTTAATTGTTGAATTTATAGTATAATATTATGTAACTTCATAACTTTGAATTTTTAACAACTATTCCTTAACTTTTTATATAACTATCAATTAAATTTTTTTTAAAATTTTTAATAATTTTTAAATTTATTGATTTATCTTCTCACGCTTGGGAGAGAATGGCGAGTGGGAGTAGCCAGCGGGGGCTTGCCGGCCAACAAAGGGCCGACAGAGAGGGTAAGGGGATGCTTCTCTCTCTCCTGCTTGGGTGAGTAGTCGGAAGTCTCTCGTCGGCGAAGTGTCAAGAGAACGGGGGCTCCCCCTCTACCATCAAGCGACTGTCTCACACCCTTTCGTTGGTCACTTTCTCCCAGGCGAATGCGCGTCCAAGCAAGAGTAAATCGATAATTTTAAAAAAATTTAATAATTAAAAAAATAAAAAAATTCAATTGATAATTCTATTAAATATTAGAAACTCAGATATTAAAAAAAATTAAATTAAAAATTTTGTGATATTTTAATCTAAATTCCGAGATATCTAGATACAATTTACCTCTGATGTAAAACTTTAAAATTAGTTCTTAAATTTTTGGGTATTAATTTTATTCTCGATAGCGCATAACGCATCGTGCAACTACCTTTATAGCTTTAACAAGCTCACATGGAGGGCACCACGCCCCTTTGATCGTCTGCAGTCTGCTGGATCAAGCGGGGAATCGAGGATTAGAAGATCTCACGAGGATGAAGGTGATGAAGACGAATATTTGATGCTTGGATGCTCGATCGTCTGCTCCATTTTCTCCGATTCTCGACTAAAGCAAGCCGCTCACTCGGGGTATTCCAAATTTTCTTCCTTCAAGGGGGGCCAGCAACAATGGCCGATAAAGAGGTCTCCCCTGCTTCCAACCGACGAGACGCGATCAAGTCCTCAGGCGCGTTTCTTGCTACTTGCTCACTTCCTCCTTAGAAATAAACCTATGGCTCGCAATAATTTGCCCAAAGTCTGGGGTTTAAATCTCAGCAAAAGTAAAAGGTATTCCTGGAAGGCTAAAGCGATGGATTAGTCTAATATAGGAAAATTCATTCCAGATGGTGACCATCTACCACTGCGTGTTAAAGTTCTAATGAACATAATTGTATCTGATACAAGGATATTGCTGGTGATTGCTGCCTGCTATTTTTGTATAAAAGAAGGTTATTTGCTGAAGAAAATGGTTGCCATGGCTTGATTCTTCTTAGGTTGCCTATAGAGTTACCTACCAACGGGCCCAGCAATTGTAAGGTAGAAGAGGAAGGGACCTGTGTGAAAGGGCACATCTGCAGTTGCATTTGACACAGTCGGTTCACTTAAAGCTTGATTTAAATTTTCGAACTTAATGGGACAATTTAGGAGATATCACTTATGTGAGCATTGGATGGCATATCATATGTAAATTAGAGCTGAAACTTCAAATTCAATGGGAAACTATTTAGAAAAATTTTTCATTTCAAATAATTATTTTGTATTCAATCATGAACAGAATAGAAGAGAAATTCAACTGTTGTGTTAGTTCCTTTTCGACATGCTCCGTGTCTTTCATGTTCAGTGAACTTCTGCATGACTTGTATGTTATGCCTTGTGCTTTGAAATAAATTTATTGGAAGTTTCATGACTTGCTTTTGCATTGACTTCTTCCTTTTGCTATTGGGACAAATTTTTCTTTATCTGAAGAGAGCTCGTCTTTTCAGTGCACAATATAGCAGCACAGAGAAGGCGGCAACATGCTGTTACCTTGGGCAAGGAAAGAAGACAAGCTCTGATACGCACAAAACGCATGTGTAGGGAGGTGATTTGTGATTATAGTGAAGATTCTTTGGAGACTGATATTCTTTTAAATGAGGAAGAAACAGCATTGGATTCTCAGATTTTTCAGGTTGTGGAGAACCTGAAATCTGCCCTTCAGCTTCAGTAAGTGCTCTTATATTGGTAGTCAATTGATTAGACTAGAACTTGGTAATGTTATTTTAAGGTACTATTGCACTCTTTTTCTTCGTATGCAAACATATTTTGTTAACAATGAATTAGATATAACTGTCAAGTCTTCTAAGACACTGTGGTCTTTATTATTAGAGCCCAGCTACATATCCCCAATATGAACAATAGCTATATTTGGGTTCAAGCCACTGGATTATCTATCAGATTTAGTGGATTATCCTTACTCCACTAGATAATTTAATGGATTAACCAATGGATTAAGGATCCAAGTAGGTTGGATTAAGTGGAGAAATGCATTTGATGTGTTGTATGATAAAAAAATTCAATGTTGGCTTAAAGGTAAATTTTATAGGACAGTTATAAAACTAGGGTTGTTTATAAAAAAAGAGTTGGCTTTGATGGTTTGAATGTATAAATCATAGGCAATAGAAGTTTCAGTAAGAAAAATTGGGTTATTGGATCTTACCCATGTAAAAATAGAAAGAGAAGACCAAAAAAGACATGGCAAGAAAATATAAGGAATGACCTAGCTAATGAGTTGTTATTGTGTGAAGTGCAATGGAAATAAATGGTTCGTGTAGTTGATCCCACCTAGTGGGACAAAGGATTGATTGTTGTTGTTGAATCTGATGGATTAACCAAAAAGTAGCTTTTGGTTAGATATTGGGGTTGTATTGCAAATTTCTTATCATTAACATTAAACAAGTCCTCCAAATTTGGTTTCAGATAACAGAGTTTGTTTCCATATCTTTCAAAGCAACTAGGACTTTCTTAAGATTTTGTCCTTTTCTTAAGATAATTATATTTTCATTTCTTCTTATTAGAGGAAAAGGTGCTTTGCAGAGAAAGATAGAGGCCTTACGTGCTTTGAGACGCCTGCTATCAAAAACGGATTCACCGCCAATTGAAGCAACTCTAAAAGCTGACGTTATCCCTGCTCTTGTCCAATGCCTGTCTTTTGGATCTCAGGATGAGCAGGTTGAAATATATTGTCATTCCTTGATTTTGTCTGAAAATCATATGACTATTTATTTTCTATCGTTCCCTCCATGTTATTCCATTTCACTGTCAATGCTGAGCAACAATGATATATGAAGCATATACATCCTGGATGCATGGTGCTTACTTGTAATAGTTTTCTAATGCTTGAGCTCATTGGAACCTGCTCCTTTCCCATATAGTGATTTTATCTTGCATTTTTGTCGAGATGCTATGCATGAATTTACTCTCTTCTGTTTGTCTGTGCAGTTGCTTGAGGCAGCCTGGTGCCTAACTAACATTGCAGCCGGTGAGCCAGAAGAAACCAGATCATTAGTGCCGTCGCTGCCACTTTTAATAGCTCATCTTGGAGGTTGCATACACACTCTCTCTCCTCCCTTCCCCAGTCCTCACCCCCCCCCCCCCCCCCACATTGCCAATGCTCCAAAACACATAAAACATAATAGCAGAGGACTCTTTATCTTTTGGTCTTTTTTTTCCTTTTATTCCGGAATATACAATGGAGATGGCATTGAGCTAAAATTCATGTGAAATTTTTACAAAAATGAAAGATTAAACCAAATGCTATTATTCAGAAGTCTTTCGACATACTTCAGCTATACTACTAGGACTTCAGATGTAGTCATATGGATTAAATAGCGAATGTGTCAAAGCGGATCCAAATAGCTGCAAAAAGGAAATGATTTTTGCTGCTCATGATAATTATGATGACAATGATAATTTTCCATAGATATTTGTCAAATATCTGGTTCATTTCAATAGTTGTATTCGCTTGAACCCATTGCAGGTAAATTGCTCCAAACAAGTTTATAAACAAATCTCACGTGACTCGAATTGAAATCTGTATTTCAGAATATTTTGTTGAACTGTCGGAAATAAAAATCTGCATAACATTGCTGTATCTTACACTTTAGCATTGCTTTTTCTTCAAGGATATCATGTATATTTGCTCGAACTATTTGCAGATTTACTTGTTCATGCTGTAATTGTCATCTTGTGCTTTACATTGAACAATTCAATTAGCATATTTTAGTAATCTTCTTGCATAATTTATACTGGTCGTTAGCTTTGCCAAAGTGCAGTTCTACAATAAACATTTGTAGTTAGCATTAGTTATTTTACAACTCATTCTAGGATGCATAAAAATTTTTCAACTTATGCTGCATTGTTTGAACATATTTGTTGTTATGAAATGATCGAATATAGTATTGTTAACTTATCAATTTTGTGTTGGTAGGCCCAAAAATTGGGTAGAGGCTATTGTCAAATATGATTATGAGATGACCAGCCATATGTACATGGACTCGTATTAGTGCGCCTATGTTGCATGAATTTTCCAGTAACATCTCTCTGTAATAGCTGATATTGGACTGTTTGCTCTTAATATGTTTATTTATTCATGTTTCTCATGGATAGAGAACAGTTCACTGCCTGTTGCTGAGCAATGTGCTTGGGCATTGGGAAATGTTGCTGGTGAAGAAGAGGAATTGAGGAATATTTTACTGGCACAAGGAGCTCTAATACCCCTTGCACGGTTAATGCTTTCAAATAAAGGTTCAACTGCCAGAACAGCTGCTTGGGCATTGTCCAATCTTATTAAGGTGATCAACTCTCACTGAATAGCATTTTTTTAATAATGAATTCCTTCTCTAATCATACCTAAATGTAACAAGTTCATGTTATCTCCAATGAGGGGAAGTCACCGCCCTTAATGATGGCATGCTTGCTCATATCTGAAAAATTATTTTTGTCCAAGACCACCTTATTTTTTTGATAATGGTAATTATTCAAAGGTGGGGCCAATAGTGGAAGTAAAACTGACAGCAAAACCCTCCATGCCTACATGGGTTAAATTTTGAAAACCACTTCAGTTAGTTGAAATTGGTGAAACTGATACCTGGTTACCTTCATGTGAGAAGCCCTCATTGTACGAACAAACATAGTTACACTTGGCACTTTCTTTCTGTTACACTAATTGTATAATCATTGTTCTAGGTCTTATCAATGACATTATTTGAAATTCAATGAGAGGTAGGCAGGGGTAGGGGTTGCCTATGTTTTATTATGAAGCGGAAGGGCTAGGTCAAATAATGATATGGCAACACATATAATTGGAACTTTTCTTAAACACACCATAAACACAACAAAATGAAACAATAAAGCTGAGAATAACATGAAATTTTGTCATTTACGCTATCACACCATTACAAAAGACTCAGCATAGAGAAGATGCAAGATAATAATGAAGAAAAATAATAAGATAACCGCATGAGTAACCATGTACAAACGAAAATGACAAGGAAGAAATCAATTGCTCTTGCAATCATATGTCAAACCTGTAGGAATCATGCTTTAGATCCCATTGATGCAGGACAATATGCGAAATGCAGGTCTATTCCGAGATTAATAAATGTAATAGTAAGTGAACATAAAATGTTTACTGGAATATACGCTGATGATAATTTTGCGATAATCAAGATAATTCCAATGTTGCAGGCAAATCAATTTTAAATAGTCAAGAAACAAGTCCAAATAATATTTAGGTAATTCACCAACTAATTTAAGGTGATGCTAATTCAATAGATCAAAGTTAGGATATGCAGTAATAGATATTCTCACAATAAATATAATTCAATAGTAATTAATTCACACAATAATGTTAAGATCATACAGATGAGCAGATTAAGCAATCCTGAGGACAAATCACCACAAGACCTTGTAGAATACTCAAGATATTAAATAGGTTTCAGACTTACCCAGAATAAAAAATCTAGATTCACGGTGGCGAGTCGTGGCAATCAATTTGTCATGAGATCACAAGCGGGGAAGTAGATCGAGGGTCGCGCGTCATGTGGCGATGATGGGGACGAGCCTGCAGCTAGCGGTGGTGAGAGATGGAGGTCGATAGAGCAAGGGGAGATGGTGGCAGAATCAACCGACGGTCATGGAAGGATGACGAGCAGGCGGGAGAGGCAGCAGTGGGCGTGGCGTCGCGGACTCGGAGCGTAGTTGCCACTGAATAGTGATCGTCAGGAGGAGGCGAGGCTGCCGAGGGGGAGATTGCTGATAGCCGGCTGATTCGCCAACCCTGAGGCGTCGTAACGCGTGGGAGGGCACAATAGAGTAATGCTAGGCGAAGGAGCAGACAACACTGCAATCTATCTATGCACTGCAGTGAATGGTGAGGTGGAGCAATTGGTGGCAACCAGCGACAGTCAGTGACCAGTTTGTCAACAACTACGAAGGCGAACGAGAAGCAGGCGGTCGAGACTCGGCGAGGGCTAGGCAGGCGGGTCAATTAGGCAAAGCAAGAGCTAGAACGAGAGGGGGCTGGGGAATTTATGTTTTTTTGTTGAAAAAATTATAATGAAGTGTCTAGATTAATGTCGTTGAAATCAATGAGCAAGATTAAGAGAAGAGTTAGGGGTAATAGCACATAATTTTAAGATATTTAGGAATTTTCACCCAAAGCCCCAACACTTCCCTTCACCGAGATGCAACACAGATTTCAACTCAAAATATATTTTATTCCAGGAATAAGACAAACACTATTAGTATATGCCTTTATATAGGTTTATTACATGGGGAATTCAAATTATAGAAATAAATGCAAAAATAAAAGTGAATACAAATGTTCCAAATATGAACATGTAAAGTAGAAATGAAGTAAATAACATCAGTCTAAAATTTGGAAGAATCCTATTCAAATCGCAAATCAATTAATTGATTTGAATGATGATTTTCAATCCATTTAATTAGCCAGCAATCACACCTTGCTGCAAAATCTACTGATATCAACCGTCCATCCAGATCAACGCCACGTGGTGAGATCTCGGACATCGAATGTCGACTTTGCATGTGAATCAGTTCAAATATTCTAGCAACCTTGTTTTGGCTTGCACTATTTAATTAGTATTGCCACTAAGCCACAAGGATGGTGGGAAATTAACCTTAATTTTGTTGATTGGAATGAAAGGCAACGGTACTTTCCTTATTTTATGATAGCTTTTTTGGGTTTGAAGTGTGGCCTAGATCAAATTCAGTTACCTTTACCTATAATGATTGGCAAAAGGTTACCTTTATTTTAGCATTTTCCTATCCTCATCCTTTTTTCATTTTAAGCAGGAACAAATAAAGTAAGTGGTTTAATGTTTCTTTTTTTTTATTTTCAAAGAATTTAACGGAAAATGTTATAAGGGAATTCATATGTGGTAGTTTGCTACCTTTGTGAAGTTGAAATTGGAATTTGTCAATAATTTTTCAAGCACTACTATGATGTTTGCTTTTTTAGCTTAAGGGTTCCCTTGGTTTTTCTTAATACTAAACTCATATGTTTCTATTCAGGGACCTGATTCAAGGGCTGCAACTGATTTTATCAAAATTGATGGCATATTAGATTCAATTGTACAACATTTAAAAGTGGGGTATGTATTTTGCTTGATCCATTGCCTTTCCTTATTTTTGCAGGATATAATCTGCGCATCTTTTATAATGTGAAATGAAGAGAAAAATGGAGGCAGCCTTAAGGTTCAGGTTCTAGGCACACCAACTCATAAGTCAATACTATTCTAAAGAATATGTTAGGTTTTGGTTTTCCGAGGCATAATGACTTCATTTCCTACATCGACAGTAATTGGGAAGTCACGTCAAACTGTTTTCAATGTAAAAGTCGGCTCGTTCCGTCTATTGATTTTTTTTTGTCATAAAATGATATGTAGGTATTAAGGTCATGCACAGCGCATCTAAACCTGATTAGGAATGAAGCTGTATCCATGACTTTTTATGGTTTTATTCTAGTAGATGCTCAAACTTTGTTTTCATGGTAATCGCAAGAGCTATATTTGGTTACCAAACTGCAGATAACATTTAAAATCGTGAACTCTTTTCTCAAAAATCTAAAGATTAAATGAAATGTTAGAAACAGCTCAGTTTCTTCAGATTATGACCTTAATCAACAAAAGTAACTGTTTGGTCTCAGTTTGGTTATTTGTGCCAATTACAATAGAATAGCAGAGTTGATATCTTTTTTGGTCCTATTTAAATATCTTATTATATATATAAGTAACCAAAATAGATATTCAATTTGTTGACATATCCACATTTTTTATTGCATTGCACTGAGGTATCTCACAATTTAAAAAACATGAGCGCCATTGATATTGAACACATTTGCTCTGATACTAAGTTTTTTTTTTTTTGCATACTTTGCTACTAAGTTGATATAAACAAGATTTTTTTGATACCAAATTGATGTGACATATAGGTGCTCTCATACCAAGCTGATGTACAACATGTTGCTATGATACTAAGTTGTTGTAGAACGTGTAAGAAGGAAAGAAGAATAGAAGAAAGAGGAATAAAAATAAAACAAGAGAAAAGATATAGATATTTGATTCAATTTATCCAAAACCTATTTATTGCAAAAGATAACAGGCTTTTGTACAAAACTTCAACCTCAAGTTCCATGGACTTATAAAATGAACATGATAACTACTAATAAGGCAATTGACTATTATTTTGTGTATCATTCTTTTCTGAACATTTTTCACAGATTTTCCACGGATTAATGCTCATATTTAAAAGAACAAGATCATGCTCTTGTTCTTTTGCTTCTATTTTGTGCCCCTCCACGAGCAGTATTACAGATTATTAACTGATGGAGTTTTTAAACATGTTCAGAGATGATGAATTGGCAACTGAAGTAGCATGGGTAGTCGTTTATCTTACAGCACTTTCAGATGCTGCCCTTCATGTGCTAGCAAAGAGTGAAGTTGTTCAGCTTCTAATTGGAAGGTTAGCAGCGTCAGAAAACTTGCAACTGCTTCTTCCGGTATTGGTCATATACATGGAACTCCCTTATTGTTTCCCATGCAAGTATTTGCTAGTTTTGTTTCTATGTGTGTTGATATCTAATTTTTGTTGCATGATTTCATTTTACTGCTAGGAATGGACCGAAATGCCACTTAAATTAATGCCTATGGGGTTATTCTTTTATCCCCCAAGTGATCACATGCACGCTAGTTTAAATCCTTATTATTCCTTTGTGAAAGTAGAAAAGGGAAGCATGCCGGACCAATACATTCTGGACTAAATTTTTCTACTCAGCACAATGCATAGTTTTTGTATTAACTTTCTGCTATGCTAATGATTTGAACGTCTTTGACTTTCTATTAAACACAATGCATTGCTTGTATTAATAACTTCTTGCAATCATTTTAACAGAATGTTACGGCTTCTTTCTTTTGGTTTACAAGTAATTGTATCAAGACTTGTCTTTTACTCTGCTTGCAGCTACTTCGCAGCCTAGGTAATCTAATAGCCGGCTCCGGCTACATTTCCAATGCTGTTCTCGTTGTTGGGCAGGATATTACAAGTATCTCTATCATGCTCCTTTTACTCTTGTACGACTTCTATCTTTGTCAATTAAATCGTAACCTAAAACGCTTATGATCTTCAGATCATGTTCTATCATCTTTGGTCAAGTGCTTGAAGAGTGAGAATCGTGTACTAAAAAAGGTGCCTTCTTCATTTGAAGTCTTTGATATTCTTTCTCTTGCAGCCATTTTCTCATATTGTAACATTACAGGAGGCTTCGTGGGTGCTATCCAACATAGCTGCAGGATCTTTGCAGCACAAGGAGTTTATATTTTCCAGTGAATCCACTTTAGTATTGCTACATCTTCTTTCAAATTCACCATTTGACATTAGAAAAGAAGCAGCATATGTGCTGGGAAATCTGTGTGTTTCCCCAGGAGGAGATGGCACCAGGCCACCGGATATTATTGTCAATCACTTGGTTTCACTTATCAACCATGGTTGTCTTCCTGGGTTTATAAACCTGGTCAGATCTCCTGATATTGAGGCTGCTAGGCTGGGACTTCAATTCCTGGAGCTGGTGAGGATTTCTACATTTTACATTTTTTGCAGTACTGATTGCTAGTTTATCATAAATTTTAAAAAGAAACAATTTTTATAAATAATAATAATAGATGCATATTTTGTATTAATTATTGTGAGAATGAATTGATATATGATGTTAAATGCTGGCAAAGAGGAAACATACAAATAAAATAAGTATTGCAGAAATTAGAATACTAAGTTAGATGAATAGGTATATACTAAAGAATAAAATAAGAAATAAGTATATCTACCAAAAAGTTGAATTAGCGTCCATTAAAGATAAACTCAGAGAGAGTCAGCTAAGATGGTTTAGACATATAAATTGTAAATTGATTGAAGCTCGAGTGAAAAAAATTGAGTCGTTGGACTTTGCCTATATTAAAAGAGGAAGAGGGAGACAGAAAATTATGGCAAGAACTATAAAGAATAATCTTATATACTCGGAGCTACAAAAGGATTTGTTAACTAGTAGAGTGCAACGGAAATAGTGGATTCATGTTGTAGCTTGAGGATCACCTAGTGGGCTAAAGGCTTTATTGTTGTTGTATTGTGAGAATGAACACATACAAACAGTGAAACCATCATTAATCAATATCTTCTATCAAACAATAGATTTGTTTGCCGTCTGATATAAGCACTTGGGTGTATGTTATGCGTGTGAATGAGGAATAATATAATTAGAATGCAATGAGCCAATGACCATGAATATAGTCTCCATGTTGCGATATGATGTGTTTTCAACCTCACAATCAGTTATTTTTAAATAAGCAAGTAGATTTAACACAATGGAGCATTTAACGATATATTAACACAAGAAAACAAAGAGCTTTCAATAGCAACTAAGAAATAATATAATTATGCTATGATGCATTCAACCAACGTATGTAGAAGTAAATGTCAGCAATTTGCAAGATGAAAACACAGCAAATAACTCAACTAGTAGCATATATAGGGAACCATACAACTGTTCAGTTCCAACGCACGTTACACATGGAGACGACATGCGAAACAGGCTTAATAGGGAATGAATACACGGGTAAACGAAGGCAAACAGGAACTAAGGCACATACATAGATAAGTGAAAGTAAATATGAACAATCAGTTTGTTGATTGTGTGACTTGTGTCTCAAGTTCGAGGAAAACAACGCTTTGGATCCCTTCCTCTACGTTGCACAGTAGATTGGGTACCTCCAACTGTAATCAAGATAATAATATCTTGCCAAGAACTACTGCAATATCTCTTAGTCCTCCTTAAATACCATGAATTGGGCCTAAAGCAAGGTCAGGTGCTATCTTATGCCCTTTATCAAGTTTTCATGGTCAACTAAAGGTGATCCCTGCACCCCTTGATTGAACATGCTGTAATCATCGAATCGTCTCCATCCAAGGGCTGTTATTCTTTGCGCCAGCATGGAAGATTCAACTCATAAGTAGGACTATAAAAATTACTCTTAGTTCGCTCGAATTTCGATTTGACTCCAGCTCGTCTCGAATAAGGCCCGCTCGATACGAACTCGAACCAGCTCGAAACACTTTTTTTTAAAGTTGGCATAGGCATAAATAAATAATCACAATAAATCATATATAGTTTGAAAAATATATGTAAATAATCATTTCAAGCTACCTTGAGCTCGAGTAATTTCAAGCAGAGGCAGCTCAACTCCAATTCGTTTCGAGTTCAAGTCGAGTTCGAGCTGGTACCAGCTTGCTCGAATTTGACTCGCTTATAGTCTACTCATAAGTATTATTATTCACCTTCCTAACACCCCATTGTCTCGACAGAACGGTAGAAATCAAAGAATCTGTCGTGTGACGATGTGTAGCACCCACGATGTTATCTTCACCAATGTCGACATCAGCTTCACTTGAGCTTGACTTGATGTCATAAAAAGTAATTTCAAACGACATATTTCATAAAGAAAACTCAATATTTGAATGGGGAGATTTACTGTCGAACTACAGATTGCACTGAAATTTGTCGTTTGATTGCACTATTATTGATTCTATTAAGAAACATGTTTTCTTTCAAAATTTGTCCTTTAAATTTATTTATTTCTGAACCTACATTTTTCTCAAAGAAACAAATTTCTTTTTAAGATTTCACAAACTAACATATGTTTAAAATCGAATTACATTATAGGTCATGCGAGGGATGCCAAATGCAGAAGGTCCAAAGCTCGTCGAAATGGAGGATGGTATTGATGCAATGGAGAGGTTTCAATTCCATGAGAATGAGGAAATGAGGAACATGGCGAACACTCTAGTAGATAAGTACTTCGGTGAGGATTATGGTCTTGATGACTGACATGCCATTAGTCATAAATTGGATGGTATATGTTTTATTCTCTGCAACTACAAGAGAGAGAGAGAGAGAGAGAGAGAGAGGTACTAGATTTGTTTGTCTTTCAGTGTTGAGTTTGATTATATGTTTAAATATCATTCACAAATAATATTACATGTAGATGGTTAACCTTATTCACAAATAAATTAGTGATTGCCAAGAAGCAAAAGAAGTCAAAATAAATGGAAAAGAGGAGTATAAGAATTTGATTTTGTGGTGAAGTTGGAGACTGTGATTGTGTTAAAGATTTGTGGGAGGTCTCAACTTATCAAAAATACAAGAGCAAATTTCACCCAGGTTCCTGAGTTTAAGAATTATTATCACACAGGTTCATGTTTTTTAAATTATAATATCGGGGTCCCTAGGTTTTCAAAAAATATCATCTGGGTTTTTTTTATTATTAAAAAATATTAAAATTACCATTATACCCTTACCCTCCCTCTCTCCACCAGATCCGGCAGCCGCGCCGCCTCTGGTGGCCTCGCGTGGCCGCACGACCTCGCCGGCGGCCTCGCGTGATCGCACGACCTCGCCGGCGGCCTCATGCCGCCTTCACGACACCTCCGGTGGCCGGGCTAAGCCGCATGGGGCGCGCCCTGGCGGCTCAGCGCGACTGCCGGCGGTGTCGTGCAACAGCGCGAGGTCGCTAGAGGCGGCACAGAGCGACACGGTGACGGTGCGGCTGCCGGATCTGGTGGAGAGAGGGAGGGTAAGGGTATAATGGATATTTTAATATTTTTTAATAATAAAAAAATAATAAAAAAAGATTCAGATGATAATTTGTGAAAACCTAAAAACCCCGATATTATAATTTAAAAAATATAGACCCGTGTGATAATAACTCTTAAACTCAGGGACCTAAGTGTAATCTGCCCAAAATAAAATAGCAAGGGGCCTAAAAAGTGAATTTTTGCATGCCTGGGACCCGAGAATGATGGCCATTGCGAAAGACTATTACAAGGACATCACCGAGAAGTCGCATTACCGACACCGCCAAGCCTTCACTTGATGGCATAGTATAAATATCTTTTTTTAAAAAAAAAATTGCTTCTTACATTCTCAAAGCTTAATAATTACATCACTTTAGACCAGAATACATTAGCATTGAAACAACATCACTACATCAAAATTATATGCCCATGTCCATTGAAGAATTACAGATATCAGTGAGAGAATGCTCACTCCCAAGTAAAACTTAGTCAGGCACACTTTCTATTTCTTAGTACAAATGAGAGATTACATGATTAGAATAAAATAATAAGTTTTTTTTTTTTATGTAATAGCTCCAGCATTTGATGTTGCTCTTACTAGGCTTGCTGATACCGGTAATGCTAATTAATGGGTTGATTTTCTGCTTTCAATCTCTCACTGCACCTACTGAAGTTCCTGAAAAAGTAGTCAGCTTACCGCTCAAGTAAACAAACTTTCTTGAAATTCGGCCGTAGCTTATAATACTATAACAGTAAAAAGATACATCAAGTACAAAAAGTTCGATCTTCATCGAAAATCGTGTAAAAATCGAGTGGGAGGAACATGCCCCTACGCCACTCTGTATCATCTAAACAAGAAAAGAAAGCTACAAAATCAGCCGCTCTGTACACATGAGATATCCTGTATGCTTTGTAGGCGCAAAAAAGATCGGCGATTAGTAAACAAGCTTTCATAATGCACCCAACAACAGTCACTCTAAACGGGCTAAGTGACTGACAAATCCAATAAAATATTATGCTTCATTAATTATCATTTTATATTAATTTGCAAAATTTAATTTTCAAACATGGTTGATGAGAATTTTTTTTATCAGAGCAAAAAAATATATAATATAAATACATATATATATATATATATATATATATATATATATTTCAAAAAAATTGTAATATGAAATATAATTAAATTTTAGTACATAATATGAAATATTTATTTAAAATTAATCAAACTAACTAAACAAACAAAGCCTTTATTTTATGGAACAAACCTAACAATTACTCCTTTTTTTCATCAAAGAGTGCGAATTGATACATAATAATTCACACTTCACCTAGCTTAAGTTGATTATATAAAAGTAGATAAACCACAAAAAATAAGTCCATAACCAAAGCAAAGCACATACTACACTGTTGAATAATCAATACAGGCTTAGTTTTGTCAAGAGTTGAATTTTAAACATAAAAAAATTAATTTTAAAGAATTAATGAAAAAAATTTTAATTTAATATTTAAATATGCATAAATTATAAAATAAAATTAATTCTAATATTCATATTTATATTAAATATAAAATAAAATTAATTTTTATAATTATAATTTATGATAAATTTATAAAAAAAAAATTACTTAAATACCTCATCATTTAACTTTATTTATACATTACCCATACATTATTAATTAATTACGCTATACACACTCCAAAAAATCATGAAACTTACATACACATAATTTAAAACTCAATCAAAATCTATTTTAAAAAAAAAAAATATTAGTAAATCATTAAAATTATATTTTTATTCTTAATACCTCAATGCCATACTAAATCTTAAAATCAATTTACATCGCAAATATCTCCTTCCCTTGCCACCACCTAAACATCAAAATTTTAAAATTTTCACTCAAAATATATTTAAATATTCTTAAAATAATATAATGAACGATTCAAATTTTTTTAACCTAACAATAACTAAATTATTGAAAAAAATATAATTACTCATTATAATAAAAATAAATTAAAATATATGCATGTAAAATTTTATAATATTTTGAGTGTACATAATGTAATTAATAAAAATAAATAAATAATACAAAAATAAAAATTAAATGGTGTAACGTGTAAATAAAAATCCAAAAAAAAAAAATAGAACTAAATAAGCCCAAGTGGAGAAGGCAACAGTGAAGAGAAGAAAAACGCCAACAGAGAAGGAACCCAAGCATAAATCAACCAACAAAGAAGGAACTACCTTGGTTGTTGGCACAAACAGCAGCTTTAACCACAACTCTGGGATACTTAGAAAACTCAAGAACCCTTGTTTGGTTCATGCTCAATTTGAGCATTATCATTTTTTTATTTGTTTATAAAAAAAAATTATATATATATATATGATAGAAAAATAAAATTAATTAACTGTAAAAATATTAAATAAAATTAATTAATATATTAAAAATTATATAAACTAATTTATTTTTTAAAAAAAATAATTATTCCCAATAATTAGCATTAAACACATAATTATGATTTGGCAGAACTCCATAATAAAGTAAACCGTGATGTACGATACTTAAACAAGAAAATAAATACAAATGTAATAAAACAGATCATATACCACAGATGTGGCAACTGGCCTTCCTCGAAGGAGTTCTCCTACTGACACACCAAAGCTAGGATAACAATGTGCAAAATTTATTGTCCCATCTAAATAATCAATAGAATATTTCAAATAAAACTTACTAGAAGTTAAACATGAACAATACACAACTTTTAGCATAGAATGATCAAAAAAAAAAATAATAGATAATTTATTCTTTAAAAAAATGAAATAATAGAATTGGCAATTACAAACTACCTATATCCTTTGAATATTTAACAAAACTATTATTAGTGACACCTAAATGTTACAAACTACTTAAACATGAAGTTACAGATTGTTAGTGACACCTAAATGTCATTTTAGAGTGGCAATATTATAATTTTTTACAATGATATATAAACAAGTGATCAAACCAAATAATCAAATTTATCACCATAACATTGAACCAAACACCTAATAAGTACACTATCCTTGCAATAAACCACTAATAAATTAAAGCATACTTCAATGTTCATCTTTGAAGTTTAACGAGTAAAGGAACCTAGTTTGAGAGTGAAATGCACTTGGAACCTAAAAAAAATTCACATGTGAACACTGTACCAAGAATTTATATATCAAAAAAGATCGTAAAATTTATAAATATATATATACCAACACACAAAGATGTAACCTATACTTTCATGGCAATTCCAAAACAAACACATGCTTCCTTTCAATTTGATCTTTCCAAAAACTCACTAATAATTAAAAGCACACGTGAATGAATCAATGCCCTAAATCAAAGTGGGCATTTAATTCAATGTTATCTTGATGTTATGTAATATCATCTAAAAAATAATAATTATTTGGGTTAATGATATGTGTAGATAACTTTCTCAAAAATTGTGAAATTGATAGTCAAACAATGACATCTAGATGAGTGACATATATATAGCATAGCATAACAAAACATCAAGATAACACCCAACTAAACACCCCCTAAAACTCATAAAATTCGAGAAATAAAAGAACTTGTTCGACATTAATGTGTATCACTATATATATTACTTTCGTTACTACAAAGGAAACATAAAACTTGGTTTACACAAATTTCATATATTGATTATAAACATTGCAAGTTGAATTTTATGCTATGCATTCTAGGATCTTGTGGTTTAATTTTGCGTGATTTAGTAAAAAAAAATGTTAT
Organism: Apostasia shenzhenica; assembly: GCA_002786265.1. NCBI lineage: Eukaryota > Viridiplantae > Streptophyta > Magnoliopsida > Asparagales > Orchidaceae > Apostasia > Apostasia shenzhenica. Next base: position 2,096,141 of record KZ451916.1, read on the forward strand.
ATTCTCACTTGATTTATTTGTTTTTCTTTCTCCTCACTCACACTTCGCTAGTGTGAACCATGATTAACAGTTTCCCTACACGAGATATCAATCATCCACCCCTCCTTAGCTGATTTGTCTTAGAGAAATAGCCTTAGTTGAAAAACACCCGCAAGATTAATTTTGGTTTTTCCTTCTAGTTTGTCTACTTTTGGAATAACTATATTTTTGTGACGTCCCGACTACCAATACTCGACTTCCCTTTCACCTTTTCACAATTGGTCAAAACACTAGCAACTAAGACGTTAGACATACTGTTTCTATAACATGCAATATATAATCTAAAATCCACTTGTCTAGCTTTTAATAACTTTCACAATATCCCACGAACCTTCCAGTGTTATACCTACCACCAAAAATAACAGTAATCTATTGATACAGACTCTATAGGTAAAACAATATCCCAACAATAATAATATAATACGAATTTCTAAATATGTACAGATATCGCAAGAAATGATACAAATAACATCATAGAATATTGAATAACTATTTACATAAATATACATACATTGCTGTATGTATATTTATCATATTGAATATAATATGTACAGATATCGCAACAGAAATATCATAACATATAACGTAAATGTTCGAAAAAATTATTCCACTTTGTCATATATATCATACAGTTAAAACAATATAATATATAGAATATAACTCTATCAATTATTATCATAAATTCTCATTTCTCTAAACTCACTTTATTTTATAACATCATAATATTTTTCTATTTAGTGATATGGACCTATCATTTTCATACTCTTTCACCTAAAAGCCTAACAAAAATTCCTACATGTTATTGCAGAAGCCTTAACAGGAGTCACATCTTGCATTGGTGACTCTAGTTTAGGATATCAGTCGGCGTACACTCCTCGCCCTTGTCGGAATAAAATATAATTTACAACAACAACAATTAAGCTTTAATCACACTAGGCGGTGTTCACGAATCCTTTGTTTTTTTTTTTTTGCACTCCATCAAATGACAATGTTTCACTTAATTTCAAGTATGTAAAGTCATTCCTTATAAGTTCTTATCACATTATTTTTTAACTTCCACTTTCTCTTTTTACTTGTGCGAATTTATTAACCAACTCCTCACTGAAGCTTCTCTCGATTTACAATTTGTATTTCCAAAATATAAGCTTATCCTCAATTGGGAATACTCGAACCTTTTCATAAATATACATTATACATATTGATCTTTCGTATATATTCTCTAGTTCATTTTAACATTTTTATTTTTGTGATAATTTATTTATAATTTATCTTTAAACTTTAATAAAAATTTTCTATCACAAAATACATGATGCATTCTTCCACTTAATCTATTCTCTTTGATTCTATTAATAAAATCATCTATTTCACCACCATTTGTGCAATTGAATTTTAAATATAAGCAATGTTATTATTTTTATTGCCCAACTAATTGATAATTCTAGTATATTAAATTTTCTTATGTAATTCAAAAAAAAGCCTATTTAGATTTATTTTTAACGAGTTGTAAATATAAATTGTTTTTCTAAATTTATTATTTCATTCTATTTTATTTATTAATGATACAATTTCTGCAACAAATACCCTAAATTTAAAAATTCACATTATGTGCAATTATAGAATCCTTTGTAGCAGAAGAGATTCTACTAACGTCTAGATAATGTCCAGATAAATTATTTTTCAATCCTATTGGCGTTTTGCTAGACGGATGTTTCGTATTTCTAACATTTAAGAAAACTTTAAAAATTTATTTGCAAAATCAATTTCAATATTTTAGGGACTACTTTAATGGAGATCTAACATTTTCTCCTAACTTTATCAAAATATTAAGGTTAGCCTCAATATTATTTTTGAAATTTAAAAGATCATGTAATCAACAATTTTGAAGTATTTATACATAATTCTTCGTACGATCATATTTATGCCTTTATTTGTAGGTATTGTTTGAAAATATTAATGTGAGTTCAACGGCCACATTAGGTATTGTTTAAGACATATGTGTTATTTAATATATTTTTATTATATATTTTGTTATTCTTTTATCTTTTTACTTGTATTAATGTTCAAATATTTAATTTCTGTTAAAAGACAAGCGACCGAGCTCAGTGGTTTTTCTAAGTTGATAAAAACTATATTTGGAGTCAGTTTGGGAATAAAATTAAATTGCATTATGAGATTTTATATTTTCTAATGTAAAAGTTTTACGAACTTAGTAAGAAATCTTTATCTTAGAAAACTATTAGAGTATACGTGATTCTTTTTCATATAAAGTAACTATTTTTAATTTTTATATGTAGTGAGCAACTTCTAAAGCACTCAGCTTTTTCGTCTTATAATAAAAGACATATCAAAATCCTTTCATTCCTAAATATGTCAAGGCCAAGATATGTCGAGGCCAAGATTGTCTTTGACATAACTCGCTCAAACAAATTGGATAGATGTGTTTAAGAAAAATATACGAAAGAAATTATATGGGGAAAAAGAATGAAAATATGAGAATAAAACGTTTCACCTTTTTTGAATTTTTAGAAAATAGTTAATGCATTCGAAAAACAATGAATGCAAAGAGAACAGTTTTTAATAATTAAACTTTATGAGTATGATAAATTTACTATTTCTTGTTAATTTATTTATATTTATTTAAGTTAATAATCATTTTAGGATTTTGGATGAACTCTGAAACAACTCTATAAGTATAAGAATGTATCACCTCTTATTATTTAGATAGCTATTCTTTTAGATTTTTATATGAATCTTAATCAATTTCTTTTCTCAGGTAATTTAGTATATGTATAATACTATTTATAATTTAATTTTAGTCGCACTTCAATGTTTAACTATTCTTCTTATTCTAAGATATATCTGAAAGTATCAAAAAGCCTGAAATACACCACCTACTACCACCTCATATAAGGGAATAGGGGGTGTTCTAAGATACACCACCTATTACCACCTCATATAATATAAGGGAATAGGGAGTGTTCTAAGATATTTGATACTTTCAGACATATCACAGAATGAAAAGAACAGTTAAACATTAAATTAAGACTAAAATTAAATTATAAATAGTATTATATATATACTAATTTACCTAAAAAATGGATAAATATTCATATAAAAATTTGAGAGAATAGCCTTCAAAATAATAAATAATAAGAGGTGGTACGTTCTTGTATTCTTCTAGAGTTGCATCCATCAAAGAATCGGTCTGGACTCCAGAATCGGAAAAAATGCTTAAAACTTAATTATGAAGATCTGACACAAAAAAAGAGAGAATTTAGATAAATAGAGCATCTTGTACCGTAGAGTTCAAGTCTTGAGAAGGCAGAAAAATTATATAACATACTTGTGATATAGCAAGTTATTGGGCAATTAATTTCATACAACTATTATCAAGTTCGCCCACTTTTAACTATCTTGACCGATAACATTATTCTTATGCTCATATCACTATGAACAACAAACAGGCTACAAGCAAGATAAAAAGCACACAAAACACAAAAATATCATAGTAAACATTCAGAAAAATCTAAGTCGAAAAAAGGAAAATGAGAGCTCTCAGTAAACGGCCAAAGTTTTCTACATACCGAAGCGGATCTCCAGCGACAATTCATCCTGATTGCTGCCCTCCGAGCATGCCGTAGCCCTCTCTTCCACCTTTTAAGAAGGGATAAAGGATCGAAAGTACAAAGGCCTACTCACTAATCCCTACAAAAAGGAAGAAGATCCCAGGGCAGCGCCATGCAAAAGAGCAGCTCAGAAGTAATCACTAGGTTTCCGCCCCGTCTACTTCTTTTCAGTGTGGTTAAAGCAATTCAGTCATCATCGAGCTCCAGACGAGAAGAAAGAAAGATAGAGAAGTTGTCAAGCCTCGAGAAAATGCATGAATCCATGAATGTCATATATTCTCAGGAAACTGCACGTCCAGAGGCTCTATCACTATTGCCTCTCTGTTAAAACGGCTACTGCATGTTGGAGAAATCACGCAGATGCATTCTTTGAATTGGAAAAACAAAGAGGGCAAAAATACAGGAGTTGATCTATACTGATCTAGATCAGATATCAATGGAAAAAATTATATAAAAGAAGAATCAAATACGTCAAGAAAATAAGCAAATGCCGATGGCTGCACGTAAAATTAGACATTCAGATTCAATCAGTAAGGCGACGCAAGAAAATCAATTCAGCAGCGCAAGAACGAACACGAAGCTTTGCAGAGTTTGACAACGACATCGTAAATCCGCGAATCGATGGATCTACGACCAACCGGAGATGCTATGTGCGGAAAAAAAAGGATGACAAAGAAGGCATGCTGTGTGATCAGAGCCGGTATGCGACGCCGAGAAAACAGTCGAAGGACGGAAGGATAGCCTTATCGAGAACAAGGTCGGCAAAGCGGGTGATCGAAGGAGAAAAAGCCGTAAAGAGCGGAGAATGAGCTCGAGCAGAAGAAATATACCAGCGGAGAGCAACCGGAGGAGTATAAGGAAGAACAATCATGGCGTACGAGATCTATGCGAAGGAGGACGTAAAGGCAGCTTGGCCGGGAGGGAAAGAAGGAGAGCTGCGCCGGCTGGGGATGACCGCTAGGGTTGCGAATGGTTTATTATTTATAGTGAGAGGACCAGAACAATTTTTTTTGATTAAAACTCAACGGTTCAGATGTAATCTAGTGGAACAATTATTTTTTAAAAATAATTACTTACGTGTAATAATAAATTTATTATTTTATATATTACATATTCATAAATAATAAATTATATTATATTTTTTTAATATAAAATATTAAAAATATTTTATTGAATACATTACATTTATTGTATGAAAGTAAATTTTATATACTTTATGATATGTATAATGAAATTTATTAAATATGAATATATAATATATAAAATGACAAATTTATTATAATTTATAGGTAATTATCTCTTTTTTAATGTTAAAAAAAGTATATATCAAAATTTTAAAACTTGATTTTAATTTCATTTGTAAATTAAAAATTTTAGTTTCAGTAGTTTTAAAGGTTCATATGGTTTCAATTTTAACAATTTAGATGAAATGTGTTAAAATCTTTAATTTTTGAGTTAATTCATGGCTTTTTAAGAAATTTTGTTCAAAAGATGTGAGAATTTTGATCGAAATAAAACCGGAGAGTTTCGGATCAATCTCTGTTGAAACTGAAAACTAGGAAAATTGATTAGTTCAACAAAACTTAAAATCATGATATATACTTCTGCAGACTATCTTCTAAGGGTGTTAATATGAATCGAAGATAGAAAATTGAATCGATTTTAGATCGAATCAAAATTGAGTCAATCTAAATGAGCCGACTAACGAGCTAAAAGTTCGGGTCGGTAATAATTTCGAGCCGATTTTGAGCCGGGGTAGGCTCGGCTCGATCCAGCTCGAAATCGACTCAGCTCAAGAAGATATATATTATAAACCAAGCCTGATCGAGTCGAGCTTACCCGCCTCGAGATCTGCTCAAAACAAATTGAGATTTGATTCATTTTCGAGCCGGCTTGAAAATGAATTGAAATCGGCTCAAAGTCGATTGGAATCAACACAAGCCGGCTCGAAGTCGAACCCAATCGAGCTCGAGTTGATCGAAATGTGATCGATTTGATTTCGAGTCGGTATTGACTCGACTCGAAATCGATTCAGTAACAGATTTCTAAGAAGTGCTCATAATCGATCAAATTAGTTTGAGTTTGATAAAAATCAAAATCAAACTGAGACTAATTCAAATCAAGTAATATTTCGAATTTATTTAAATTTTATAAAATTCACTGTCATTTCAAAATAATAGAACAGAAAATACGGCAAAAACATATTTAAAATTTAACTATAGATTAAAGTGTCAATAAGTAAATAAGCTTTTAAAAATTCATAGATATATGTTCAACATAAGTATTTTTTGGATGGATTATATGTAAATTATTAGAAGAAAAAATCATTCACATAATATGAGACAGGGGTGGCATCGAGTCGAGTTCGAGCGAGTTTCAGTATACTAGAACTCGAAAATTTTGATTTTAATGAGACTCAAAATCGACTCAAACTCGAATCATTTCGAGTCGAGTCAGCTCGACTCGATTTAACTCGAGTTCGAGTCGATTTCGAATCGATTTCAGTTTTTGAAAAAATTTAAATTACATAATAAAAAAACACATTTAAAATAGTCACACTTTAACTAAATTTGTTTTTTCATTTTCAATTTTCAATGTGTCACTCTTTCATAATATAATAAAAAAATTTAATAAATAATTTGATTTCGAGTAAGCTCGATTTTTTTCGGACGAGTCAAGCAAAACTCGAAGTCGACTCGAAATAATTTCGAGTACACTGAATAGATCAAAACTTGACTCGAAATGACTCGAATCGATTTCAAGTCTAATTTTTTATTGAGCGAATTTTGAGCGATTTTCGACTTTCGAATAAAATTGCCAGCCCTACCATGAGATAAACAATAAGGCAATGCATAGTAAAATAGAACCCAAAATAAAAATGACAAACATCACTTACTTTAATCCTTTAAATAAGAAATTACATCATTGTACATTTATGTAACCCATTATGACTATAAACAAAAAATTACATCTTTGCTCAATTATATAGCTAGCAAACGTCATTTGTCATTATTCCCATAAATAAGAAGGGAGATTTACATACAAAATATTAAATTCATTAAAAATTATACATTTCACCATTATTTATTAAATATTATTAAAATTTACTTCATTTTTTAGATATTAAAGATTTTACATCTTTAATATGTTTCAGTCAGAATCTCTATTTAAAATGAAATATTTCATTTCCAACTTTTAAATAAAAATTGTCATCAAATTATCAATTTTATTACTCTAAAAGCTCTAAAAAGTGATGAGCAATAGCACAGGTAAATTTTATGCTGCTTTTTTCCCTTCATCTTCTTCTTCTACTACTACTTTTTCAATTTTTTTTCCTCTTTCTGCTCTTTCTTCTTCTTCTTCTTTATTTTTTTAAAAGCCCTAAATCTATTTTATAAAGTTGACAAACAACAGCATTGATTTGGGTGAGTTTCTTGCTCTTTCTCTCCTCTAACTTTCTTTTATTCTTTTTCTTCTTCTCTTTCTTCTTCGTCTGTTCCTTCTTCATTTCCTTTAAATCTATTTAGAATAGTAGCGCTGATTTAGGTGAGAATCATGCTCCTTTTCTCATTTATCTCCTTCTTCTTCTTCTCGGAATAGTAGTGGTGGTTTTTATAAAGGGGGATTTACATACAGAATATTGAATTCATTATAAATTACGCATTTTACCATCATTTAGTAAATATTACGCATATCATACTCTGCTTATGGGTTTTACATTTCTATTGTAACAATAGCCAACATAAATAGAGTGTGATATGCGTAATATTTACTAAACGATGGTGAAATGTATAATTTGTGATGAATTCAATGTTCTGTATGTAAATTCCCCTTTTACAAAATATGGTTATAATATGGATTATATTATTCGCACAACTCGTTGAGATAAAAACGCCAATAATTTTATAGATATCTTTGTTATAATACACCTGAGACATGTAATTTCTTCAAACGGATTGATGATGCAACTCACCCAATCATGAATCTCAAGTATCAAGCTATTGCACTTCAAGAGAGACAATTTGCTAGCATGGAAGAACAACTAAAAGAATTGAAAGCTATTCGGTGTTACGTGAAGTTTCTATTTATGGAGATCACAATTGTGATAATTTTATTAATTTTTAAAAATTAATTGTTAGAGTAATTATTGCACTATATTTTGTAATTTAATCCTAACAATGGCCTTGTAGCAGTAATATTGTACTATTTATAAGTTACATAATATAGTATTTAGTAGTTTGACATATAAAACGAATTGTCTTTAAATTATTGTTATAATATGTACTGTTATTTTAGTAATCTTTTATGTTATGTTGTCCAACAAATATAAATTTGAGGATATTTTTTTATCACTAGCTTGAATTTTAGATCTATTATACTCTAAATCATTTAAAAAATATCATTATTATTCAATAAGAAAATATTTTGGGATATCCAAAGCAGTAACTAACCATCTTATCAATTTATAAATTTTTCTGTTATAATTAAGGGATAATTACATACATGCCACACAATTTAGTTTTATTTATGCCTTATTCATCCATTCTTAGTTAATTACGCTATGCACACTCAAAACATTACAAAATCTTACGTACACACATTTGAGTTAAAAACTTAATCAAAATCTATTTGAAAAAAAATATTCTGTTAGTAAATCATTAAAATTATATTTTTACTCTTAATGATACATATTTTTCTTTTCCTCAATACTACACTAAAGCGCTGATTTGTCCTAAAATTAATTCACATCGCCGATATTTCCTTCTTTTGCTGCCACCTAAACATTAAGGTTTTAGAATTTTCACTCAAAATATATTTAAATATCCTTAAAATAATATGATGAATGGTTCAATTTTTTTGTAATCTAACTATAATTAGATTATTGAAAAATTATGATTACTCATTATAATAAAAATAAGTTAAAATGTGTGTATGTAAGATTTTATAATGTTTTGAGTGTGCATAACGTAATTAATTAAGAATAGATGGGTAAGGCATAAATAAAACTAAATTGTGTAGCATGCAGGTAATTATTTGTATAATTACATAATTTGTGATCCGGATCTTGATCAAAATACAGAGCTAGAAACCATTAGATTATATAAAGGTAGAATTATATTTGTTAAAAAAATATGAAAGCTCGCAAAGAAAAAGAGGGAGTGCAGATCTAGATACTACATTTTAGTGAAACTCTACTACAATAGACCACCCATTGTATGCAGGTATGTTTCAGCTAATACAGAATCAATGAAATCAAAAAGTGAATTCAAATTTGAACTATAGTGATATAAAATCTGAAATCAACAAAATTTCATACAATCAGTCTCTCTCTCCTCCTGATCTCCGTGCATGGGCCACAACCGCACAACCGGCCGGCGGCTGCGCGAGCGCCGCGCGCGGCGATCGGGAGGAGAGAGAGAGAGGCTGAGGGTTATTTTGGAAATTAAAAAAAAAATTAATAATAAAAAATTTAAAAAAAGAATCATCTGATAATTTATTAAAACTCAGGAACCTCGATGTTAAATTTAAAAACGTGGACCTACGCATTATTAAGTGTTAAACTCAGAAATTTGAGTGTAATTATCTCATATTAATAATATTTTAAATTTTATATAAATTTTTATATTAAAATTAATTTTATTTAACATCTTAACTTAAATAAAATGTAAAATCAATCATTTAAACACATAAATATTTTAAAATTTTAAAATAAATAATTAAATATATTACATTAAAATTTATTTTAGTTTTAATTAAAAATAATTCTATAAACAGATCGTGATGATCTTCAATTGAGAAAAATAATTATCTTTCTCGTCGGCAAAAACTGTTCCCGCGCACGACTTGCAGAATATTGTCTGCGGATCTCCCTATTTCCCCATGGTCCACGACAACGATGCCACCACTCATGAGTCTAAGCAATAAAATAGCGCCACGTAGACTGTACATTTTAAATTTCGAGAGTTCGCGAGACACCCTATTCCACACTTCCCGTTTTTCCGGACGAAACTGTTCAGAAGAATTCAAATACTTCCCCTTTTCCTCTTCAGCATTCTCGCGCTAGCCAGTCGCCATGAATCCCCACCCGACTCCCTTCCCAGGTTCTTCCTCTCTCCTCGCTTGTTCCCATCTCGCATTCGCTTTTTTTTGTTGTTGTTGCTGTTGATTTTGCTTTTCGATTTGGAGCAGGAAAAGGGCGGCCGGCGTTGAATCCCGCCGCCAAGAAAGAGAAGAATCGGCCCAAATCTACTGAGGCTGTTCCCAAATCGAACAAGTATTTTAAATCTGCACAGTTTTTGCTCCCAGATCTCTTTCTTTTCTCATTAGCATTTTATCTATGCTTTATCTCACTGCCCATAGGCCAAAACGCACATTTGGTGCTGTTCTAAGCAACAACATTCCCGTCGAGAGGGCCTCGCAGAAACCCGCGGCAGCGAAGCCATGGAAACCTTCAGGGGTCTCGAGAAATCCCCCAAAGCCGATGAACAAAGTTTCCGCTGTTTCCTCTGGTGCTCAAGGAAGAAAGTCCGCTAGTGATAAGAAACCCAAGCATTTGACGTCCCAAGGATGGGGTTCTCCAGCGGCGATTTCTCAGAATGATTTGCTCTGCACGCCTGTTAAGCCAACCAAGCCGTTGGCGCAGGATACTCCTTTTCTGAGCGCTGAAAACTGCAGCAAGTGCAGGCTTGACAAGCTCGAGACGTCTTCTTACTGGCTTGCGCAGATTAGACTTGCTGAGTCCGCAGGGAAGCACCTTGTGTCTGCTGCCTTCTTCCGTCTTTCATTGGAGTGCAAAGCGCAGGTTTGGGTTCTTTTGCAGTCACGGCATGGGTTCATTTCCTTCATTTGTTTTGTTACTGTTTGATTCTAATTCTTTGGTGTTTTCAGCCATTTGTTGCTCTTCGGAACGAGCTTCAGCATTACCAGTCTCGGCATGGTTTTGCGTTCTCCGAAAAGCTGTGGTCCGATCTGTGCCGTGACTACGGATTGCCAAGTGGTGAACTCCGGCCTGATTCTAGTGATGTTGATAATATTGATGGGGTTGTAGTCGAACAGGATGATTGCAATAAGCCTGAAGAAATTCTAGATAATATGGATGCTGTTAAAGATGTTTCTGAAGAAATCCGTAGTGTATCAAACTTTGATCTTCAGGATGATAAGAAGTCAATTTCTAGCTCGAATCTGAATGAGGATGTTAATGACGCACTTAAGATAGCAGGGAATGTATCAAATTTTGATCTTCTCTCCTTGAATGATTCTGCATCCGAGAGAAAGTCAAGCAAGCCCAATCATTCTGACCGTTGTTGCGAGCAGGCTGGAACCATTTCCGGCCGTAAGTCAGCCGGTAGAAAGGACGCCGGAGCAGCGACAATTCGCCTAAGGGATCGGTTAAAGAGCACAAGGAAATCAAGGGAGCTGTCTTCTGGTAAGCAGCTGTGAGAAGATTCTGCTCATTCTCATGCAGCTCTGCTAGCTTCATGATTTATTTCTTGACATTTTTACATTTTGCTTCTCAATTGAAGTTGTGAATCGCGAGGAAGCAGAAGGAATTCAAATTGCTCTCCAGGTTTGTTTTATTCCTCTTCATTGGTAATGCAAAGAGCATATCAAGACATTTCAATCTTATGCAAAAGCTCTCAAATCATTTCCTTCACTTCATACTACTTTTTCTCCATTTAAATTAATATTACCGTAAAAGACATCATGATCTTCTAAGTTCTAGCCTCAGCACCACTCATTATGGCCTTGAATGAACACTCAAAAATGATTCCTGTTTAGATTGGTGAAGGGATTAGCTAACCTCTTATATAATGCTTTGGGAAAATATTCCATACTAGGATTAACAATACAAAAATGTACCAAATATGAGCTTAGAGATTAAAGAGAGGAAAGGAAGATGGGCCTCCATGATGCTGCTTGAAGAGGTGAGGGATTGGTTGGGTGCAGATGCATCGCCGAGGCGACCAACTGCCGAGAGAGATCAGCAGAATAGTGCGGAGTCATTAGAGCCAAATGGCTGAACGATGGTCAAACAGTAGGGGCAAGTTGGAGAGCTAGGTTTTCCCAAAAAAGCTCCCTCTTCATCATAGATTGTGAACATTTATAATGAAAATGGAGTTGATAGGAATAGTCGATGGATGGATTAGGTGAGCTTTATTAATGCAAGGAGGGGCTTTGTCGCTTTGGGCACAAGCAACTATACAACGGACTCATGTTGGCAGTTAGCCCACGCCTAAATGATGGCCACCTCTCCGTAGTGGCCTAGGAGTTGTATCGTAGGGTCATGGCTTAGAAGCCAGCTAGCGGGTGAGCTTGGGCTAAGGATCTAGTTTGAGATGTCTGTTCTGGCATCCTGTTCGACTGTGGCTATTCGATTGGCCATGTAACATTCGACTCTGGTGATGGCCACCTCTCCATAGTGGCCTAGGATCTGTATCATAGGGTCATGGCTTAGAAGCCAGCTAGCGGGTGAGCTTGGGCTAAGGATCTAGTTCGAGATGTCTGTTCTGACATCCTGTTCGACTGTGGCTATTCGATTGGCCATGTGACATTCGACTCTGGTGACTTAATTGGCTGGACCCCTTGAACTATTCGGGGACGTGGTTTGAGGATCAGTCAGCAAATTATCTCTAATGTTATTCATGTGCCAAGTTAGGTTAACGTGACATATTTTGCCCCCAACAGTATTATACAAAGATTTTATTTGAGTGTTTAATAAATTTAGGATAGGAATATGAAAATAAAATTGGTGAGAGCTAACCCAATGAGTTAGATGTGTTAGTTACACAGGAGGTAGGACAAAGAGTTTATAAACACATTTGGATTGTTAACCTGGGATAAGTCTGTTGGCCCAAAAGCTTCTAAGAGCGAGGGTATTGAGAATAATAGAATTTTAAATTTAATTAGATAATAAAGGTAAGTATACTTAGAAATTATTTCACTTAGTTCTGAGAAGTTGATTTTACAAATAAATCAGTAGAAATATAAGAACAAAATATGCAATCAAAATACAAGATCAATTTAAGAAATCTATCTTAGTACAAAAATATGACGATTTACAACATAGTGAGTTTAGAATCTGATAATTTTAGATTTATGTATTACAATAAAAATTTTCATAAAAATATAGAGGTTTAGCTTGAGTTCAAATTTAATTTATAGAGTATTATATTAATTTAATTAAATAAGTAAGAATCAACACACAAAGGAACGATTTATAATAGTTCGGCCTCCCGCTTAGTCCACTTCCTGCTCACCTTGAATGAGAATTTAACTATAACCCCGATTTTGTACGGGAATTAATGCCGAACAAATCCAATACAACCCTATGACTTTTTGTAGGAACCAAAGCCAAGTAAAATCTACACTTTTACTGCTTTTTGCAGGAACCAAAGCCTGAAAATTTATACAATACTCACGATTTTTTGTAGGAATCAAAGCCGAGCAAACTTACAAACCTCCACTAGGGAGAACGAGATAGAGAATATAAGTTTTGCTAGACTAGCTAGCTTAAGTTACAACACAAATATGAAAGATTATCACAATGAGGCACCTTATGCACATACAAACTTGCCAAGAGAACGCTCAAATAAATTTAAAACTATCACCTATATTAAAACAGTAAGTAATATGAAATTTCAGAATGAAAAGATGAATGTCACAGTGACCACTATAATAAGAAAAACAAAAACTCGCTTAATTTCCAAGAGTTTCAAAAGATTTCAACAAATGGAGCCAAAAAATGCAAGGAAACAAGGCAAACCGAAACTCAAAAATGGGCTACAAGAACAAACAAAAGCTTTAAGGAAGAAAAACAGAAGAGATTGAGCTTCATATTACTTTGAAAAACACCACATAATTCTTTTTTTGAAGTTCTCCTTGAGTATTTGTAAGAATAAGCACTTAGAAGAGTAGACATTGAAGGCTTGAAGGGGAGAATAGCAGCAAGCCAAAAAATCAGGAAAAAAAATTCTATTTTAGAATAAAAACAGCTATAAGTTTTATATGGTTGAGAAAAACAGCACATTATCCAACGGTAACAAGGCAGCTAACGGTTGGGCAGTAGCAAGGTGGGAAGAAAAGCATAAACAAATACAAAGAAATAAAATAAAATAAGATATTTGTCATCAGGTTTTAAGAAATTGTATTTTCAAGGTATGTAAGCCATCGTGAAGAATAAATCAGGTCATATAAAAAATGTTCAAGCAGGTAATAAAGCCACAAAACAGGGAATTACCACATACACCACAAGATAGTGCTCATGGAAAGCTCTCAATTATCCAAGTTCATATTTGGGATAAAATACAAATAATATCACATAGTATAATGGTGGCAGCAAGGGACAAGGCAAGGTAAGATAGTCAATTAGGGTTTCTAATAATAGCAAAAATAAGATGGCAAGAGCTTCTATGTGATGGCAAGTTGAAAAAAAAAGAAATAATTCACATCATTTGGCATTGGAAAATAAAGAGAAATAAAATGCAATTTTTCTTTCAAATTTTAGGTTGAAAATTTTAGCTTAACGGTAGGAGACCAGAGAGCAAAAATAAGCTTAATTTCCATCCAAACTAATAATAGGCAATTAATTTAGAGTTAAGCTATAAACTCTTATTCAAATCACTCAAACACAAATGATAGGATGAGTGAGCTACACTCTTAAATTAAATTGCTCATAATAATTAATTAGTTGAGATTTCAATTTAGCACAAAATTAAAGCATACTGATGAAAACTAAGAGTTTTTTTTACTTAGAAAGCCAAATAAAATGCCAGTTGAAATATTGACAAATATACATATGCTTACATAAATGTCTTAGAAAATAAAATAAAAGAGAATACTAATGTGTTCTAGTTTTTCTTTAACTTTATTTGAACTTTAATCCTTAATTAAGATAATATAATTTTGTTAACACATTAAATAAGAGAATTAGTCAATAATAATTAAATTAATTGTGATTATTAAAATCAAAGGGTTCAACGAACTCGAGTTACCACACATTTAAACATCATCAACCCAAGATCATTTTATGACCAATAATGGATTGAATTTGCTCCAATTATTGTGTATCATTACTTTTTATAGATGTTCCAGCTTATTTACTCACGCAGTTGGCTATGTTCATTGTAATATTCCTTTGTTAGTTTGAAGTGATGAGATGGCACTGACTTGAAAATTGAAACATGAAATATTACGAGTCCTCGAACTAAGGTAGACAAAAAAATTCACACGGTGAGAGTTTTGAATTCGGAAGAAATTATGCCTTAATCGTAATCGAATCAGAGACATATTGCTGCTCCTGAATATTTACAGAATCACCGAAACAAGAAGAGACCAAAATTTTCTTCCAGTCTAGGGATTCACAGAAAAGGGAATAGGATACTTGGCATCTAAATTCTCCACTTTCATATTCATCTGTTTACTTCACTTGCAGGATGCAGAGCCATAGTTTTGTGAACTGGGCGAGATGACCTACTTCAACACAGATGATAAAATAGCTTGTGATTCTGTTGCTTTTTCCATGTTCTTGCAGTTTAGATAGCATTGCCTTCTATTAGTGTCCTAATGTGTCCCAAAATGTCCTCGCGTGTCCAAGAAGTGTACTTAAAGTTTTTTAATATTATTTTATTAGGACACGCCAACACGATACGGTGTCCTCGCGTATCCTCGCGTGTCCCCGAGTGTCTGTGTGTCCGATACGGACACAGTGTGGTTCTTGAAGTGTCCGTGCTTCATAGTGTGTGTATCTTATATTCTTATGTACCCAAGCAGTTGATGTATACTTAAATATGATCACTTATGTTGAATCCCCATCAAGTAACATGATTTTGTCGATCATAATAGAAATTTTAGATGCTTTGAAGTGTTGTGGTTAAATCTGCTTAATATCAAATCTTTTGATCACTTCTTGTGTTTGACAAATGGCTAATTTTTTTTTAAAAAAGTAATGGCTAAAATTTTATTTTGTTTAAAAATATTAATTATGATAGCCCCTATAATTGTAATTTAATTCAAGTATTTTAAAAACTCACTGATAGACCATTACAGTTAACTTTTAATTATATTTTGTATCATGAGTTTTAAAAATTTAAGTCCTGTTTGTTTTTACATTACATATAAAATTTAATATTAAAAATTAATTTTATTTTACACTCTATATATATTATTAAAATAATAATTAATTTATATTACATCTTTAATATTTTTTAATATAATAATTAATTTTATATCACATTCGTTATATATCTTAACATAGAAATTAATTTTAATTAACATTATTTATAATTTTTAATAAAAAATATCTCTATTTAAATTTAAATTTAATTTTATTAAATTTAATCTTGCAAAAAAATAAATTGAAAATAGGCCTTTAGATTTTAGTTAGGGTTAACTGCAAGTAGGTTCTTCTAGTTTGAACTTATATGTAATTAAGTTCTTATATTAAATTAATCAAATAAATCTTCTTGTTGTGCAAATAGTTTTTTTTGGTATTTATTAAAGTATTTAATGAAGGATATTTTTCTAATTAATAAGTTAATTTAGATTTTATTTTTATTTAAAATATTAATTTAATTTTAAAATTAATCAAATTAATCTATCAATTAAAAAATCTTCTCTGTTTTTTTATTAATATCAAAAAATCGGCTTGCACGTTACTTAAAATTAGAGAGTTTACTTATAATTTAAAACCTTTGCCCAACCCTCAAAGAGAGAGAGGAGGAAAAAAAAGGTAAATATTAATTTTATTTTAAAAATATAATAAGTTTAATTTTAGATATCTATTGCTGCATTAGTTAAAATTTAAAGATTTAGTAAATTTTTAAAATTAATACATCAAAGTAATTAGAAGCTATTTATAGGGACCTAATAAGTTTTTAAATTTTATAAACTAAAACTTAATTAGAGATTCATTATATAGTATTATTAGTAATTAATCCTTAAAGGTATTTTATTTTATGCTTCATAAATTCAAATACCATACAATTATAATTAAAATGTACATAACACAATTATTTTATTTCAAATTTTTATATTTCTCAATAAATAAATTAATTCTATTTCACCTTCAATAAAATTTTTAATATAACTTAATTACTTTATTTTTCATTAAACAAAATCAAAAAATGTCACCATACAGGATCAAGCAGACCTCAAATCAGCATAAACTTATAAAACAAGGAATTTTTACATACAGGACATAAAATTTACACGAAATTACGCATTTCACCATCAATTCGTAAATATTACCACTATCACACCATATTCATTTAGATTTTACACATTTCACATATTTCACATATTTCATATAATTTATAATATTATATGTAAATTAAAATGCATAAATTCATTAATATTTAAATTCTAATATATATTTTTATTTTTTAATGTAAATACATCAATTTTCATACTTTAATTAAAAATTATAGTCATGTGAATTTAAATTCGGCACTCTAATTAGAAATTTTAAATAGGATGAATAAATTAAAATACATAAATTCATAAATATTTAAATTATTATTTATATAAATTAATTTATTTATATTATTTAATTAATATATTAATAATATAGTTAAGATCAAGGCCAATTTAGAAATGTGAAGTCCATCATCAAAGAATATGGTGTGAAATATGTGAAATGAGTAAAATTTAAATGAATATGGTGTGATAGTAGTAATATTTATGAATTGATGGTGAAATGCGTAATTTCGTATAAATTTCATGTTCTGTATGTAAAAATCTCATAAAATAATCAAAGACATGGTAATTCAGAATAATATTACTAGATGTATTACAAATATATTATTTATTTTGATTAAAAAAAGGGAAAAAAATATTTCAATTTATGTGCATAATTGCTGGTTCATAAGTCTTAAGCTGTGAAAACAAATGTTCATCCAGAATTCATTTATAAATTTATGTTTTTTTTATTAAATTAACAAAATTTATGTTAAATCTTCATCCAAATAGAAATTTAGTTTGAATCCTTTTTAAACAGAATAATTCATGCTTTAATCCACTAAATTCTTAAACGGATTATTCAAAATTAAAATCGACACGAATCGAACTAACTTGAAGCTAAAAATTCTTGAATTTGGTCCAATTGAACTCGCTATGAAATGTGATTCGAGATTTCGTTACATTTTAAAGTGTACAATTATAAGTGAACCGCTAAAATTTAATTTTTTAAGGTGTATTTAAAAATATTAGATGGGTTTTTAATTTCATTGAAAATCAATAAAACAGCTAAATTGGGATTATCATTTTTCGTACATCTATATATGTGGATAATTTTTTTGGACTACTAAAATCTAATTTAAACTTTGAGTTCGA
This sequence comes from Apostasia shenzhenica, assembly GCA_002786265.1. Classification (NCBI taxonomy): domain Eukaryota; kingdom Viridiplantae; phylum Streptophyta; class Magnoliopsida; order Asparagales; family Orchidaceae; genus Apostasia; species Apostasia shenzhenica. Next base: position 2,114,134 of record KZ451916.1, read on the forward strand.
TCCAAGATTTTTCGGTAAATAATTCTTCAGCAAAATAGATCGGTAATAGTAATTAATGTCCTGCTACATGAAATTTATTTCTGGCATATTATTAAATATAAATATTTTATTTTATAAAAAAAAATATAAATATTTTATATTATTAATTATTTCTTTATTTTATTGATAGATAATAATATATTATTAATAACTTTATTATTATATATATTTATCATAAATTTTATAATATATTTACTTTAATTATATATTATTATTAAATGTAATAATTACATGAATTATATATATGTTTTTTAAAAATATATAATAATTAACCGTTATATGTAATAATCGTAATTATATATATTATATGTATATTTTTTATAATTCAAATATATAATTTTGATATATAAAATATAATTAGTAGCTATATATAATAATTATAATAATTATTATTTTTAATTATATATTATTCAAAAAAAAATGTAATTTTGATTTGTCATTACTGCTATCCTAATTGTTCTCTTTATGGGAAGACTACCAGTCATGGCTCACAAAATTAAAAAATATATTACGACTTATTAAACTTATGGCATTAACTTTTGTAAGCAATTTTCAATTTTTGAAGCGATTTTATTTCTGACGTGTATATTTAAATACACACTTTTAGAGACCGATTCATTACCGATTAGATTATTTTAACTGAATTCAAGTAGTTATACAATTATTCGATAAATTTTGAATGTAATTAAATAGAATACTTGTTAAATTTGTAATTGTGAGTATCAAGTTAAAATGACTTGATGTTAAATAATGTATATAAATTTATAATTGTGAGTATTTAGTTAAAATGCTTTAATACTAATATATTATAAGTTTATATCTAAATACTAGTATTCTATTTAAATACTTTCATATAGTTGTAGAATTACTAATATTTAGTTAAAATAATTTAATATGTATCAAATCAGTCTCTAAGTATGTATATTATGCTTTATTCATTGATATAATAATTAATAATCATATAATTACCATCGATTAATACAAATATATTGATATGTGATAAATTGGCCTATACAAATATGTATTCAGTTCAAATATCTCATTATACTAACAAATTATTATTTAATTGCTTTTATTAAGATAAAATACTATAACATATGTTGAATCAGTCTTTAAAGATGTATATTCAATTGAAATATATCGATATAATATATATAAATTGTGTAATTACAAATATTAAGTTAAAATATTTTGATATATAATAAATTGCTGCAAGTGCCTGTGTTTTATTCGTACATTAGAAAATCATCGAATAGTTGTATAATCGCTAATTTTTCATTAAATTTACGTGATATATAACGAATCAATCTCAAATATACGTATTTAACTTAAATATTTTGAAATAGTAATGCATAGTTGTATAATTGCCTCTGTTTATTTTAAAGATGCTTTAAGTAAAAGCCAATTTATAGCAGGCTTGACAATTTATAGCAGGCTTGACAATTTATAGCAGGCTTGATAGTCATTTTGTTTCTTTTCTATATGCTGACTTAGCTACTGAAAAGATATTGCTAGTCAGTTGTTAAATTGCAAGCAAAATGAAAATTATTTTAGTTTTTATTTATATTAGCAATTTTATGTGTATGTTTAAATTATATAATAATTATTATTAATTGCCTCTTTTTTCAACTTTTTGCTATGATTATTTTTTAGTGTTTAAAAAAATGAAAATTTATTTTGAAGTTAATGTATTAAATATAATTTTTTTCTTTGAATTATATAAAAAAAGTATTTTTTTACTTAAAAATAAATAAATAAGAAGCTTCTACACATGTTGTGACGAGAACACAACCAGAAGAACAAAAGTATTTTTTACGTGAAAAACCGTCTGAGCGGAAAAATCACGGCTCCTTTCAAGGAGACTCCAAAAGTTTTCACTAATACCAAATTTTTTGTGAGATTACAATAATGATAGGGGGGCTGGAGGTCTGAGGAAGAAAGAAAAGAAAGCTCCAGAAGAAAAACAATCCAGAAAAGTTTTTTTTTTTTTCGTTACAGTGAGATTTTTTATACCCTTATCTATCCTGTGAAGTTATTTCAACGGAATGGGCTTCAGCTCCAGTGTCAAACCATTAATACCTACAAGGTTGCCGCGCACTGGCCTCAATTGTAAGGTATACGGATGGCGCAGTCTGACAGCAGGGATGACTATATCTCTTAAAACCAGTATGATCCCCTATACTTTACCTGGCGTCCGGTCAGTTCGACGTGATTCTTTCTGCTTGGAGTGTACACTCCAGATGAGTCAGTGCGGATCCACATGCAACAGCACATCTCTAATGTGTTTTATATTAGTATGAAGATAAATACCACTCATTTTATATAAGTAGAAGGCAGAAGAGATAAGGTTCAATAATTGAGTCTTTGGCAAAGCAAGGGCAATTAGGCCAGAAAGAAGTGGCTCATGAAAAAGCCATACAAAATTTTATATAAATCAAAAAAATCAAATGGTTTAAGCCTCTACATTACCCATCCGGTCCCGACCAATTTTTTAGGTTCGGCGTCAAACCGTTAGGCACCACGTGTGCACTTTAGTGGGCCCATGCACAAGTAGTGCCCAGTGATGCGGTATCGTGGTTGGATACTGAACCTATTAATTTCTTTAGCTCTCTGTAATCTGTGAGTTCAAGTGCGAGACCTTCGAGCAGACCTCAATTGTCCCGTGCGGCAACAGTGAAAAAATCATAACGGGCACAACCACCCAATTGTTGGACATTAGCGGTGACGATCACATGAAGCGTATCAAGGCATTCGATGTCTCTAAATTAATGATCAACCCAAATAGTAATCCGAAAAGCTCAAATACTTTGTAGCACGTAAAATCATGTTAAAATTAGTATTCTTGTGAATAAGTGGTACATGTGGTTGAATTCGTACTTTCGAGAAGCATCGAGTTTTTATTAGAAGAAAAGCATTTAATTAAATCTCACAAATTATAAAAAAAAATGTGTCAACATAATGAGAGTTTGTAGATCCGATTGAATTCACAAGTCAGGTATATAATTCAGACATTCGAAAACAACAAAGAACAAAGGAGGTTAGTAAGTTATTTGGTTTGAGTTAAATTAACTTTCATAATACGTGACAAACAATATTGTTACTAAAAACACGTCAACGTACTTATAATTATTGTACTAATATATTTCTAGACATACACTTTATAGGCCTGTTTGATTTTAAGACTATTTTAGTTTTTCCTAAAATCGAAATGAAGCTATATTAAAAAATAATAATAAATAGGGCAAATTATTCAGGTCCCTAAATTTAAGGGTTATTATTACACAGGTTCACATTTTTAAAATTAAAACATCGGGTTCCTAGATTTTCAAAATTATCATCCGGGTCTTTTTTATTTTTTTTATTATTAAAAAATATTAAAATTACTATTATAATCATACCCTCCCTCTCTCCACCAGATCCGGCAGTCGCTGCGCAGTCGCATGACCCTGCCAGCGGCCTCGCGCGGCAGCGCGGCACGCGCAGGGTGGCGCGACGACTGTGCGCGCCCGCGCTGCTACCGGATCTGGTGGAGAGAGGAAGGGTAAGGGTATAATGGTACTTTTAATATTTTTTAATAATAAAAAAAATTAAAAAAAGACCAAGATGATAATTTTTGAAAACCTAGGGACCCCGATGTTATAATTTAAAAAATGTAGACCTGTGTGATAATAACTCTTAAATTCAAGGACCTGGGTGCAATGCACTAATAAATAAATAAATTTTTATTACAAATTCTAATATAAAATTTTTTATTTTATTTCATATACTCATGTACTTTCATTAAAACTATTAACGTTATTTCATATCCTATGTCAAAATATTTCATGTAAGATAAAGTTGATATTTTTATTTAAAATAATTGAGTATATGAAATAAATAAAATTATTTTATATTGAAGTTTATGTAAAACATAATGAAAATTTATCTTTTATTATTATTGTTATTTTTTAATTAAATATTATTTTGGTCTTGGATAGAACCAAAATAATTCTAAGGACAAACAAGCCCTATAAGAAAAAATGCACGAGTATGCATTAATTAAATAGGTCCTCTAGTTTGAGGTAATATGCAAATAAGGCTTTTTGATATTAATAAAAGAACATAACGGGGGATATGTTTTCTAACTAATGAACTAGTTTGATTAATTTAAAGATAAAATCAATATTTTCGATGAAAATAAAGTCAAAATTGCCCTATTAATTAGAGAAGATATTATTTATAAAGTACTTTAATTAATATTAAAAGATCTATTTACATTTTATTTCAAACTAGAGGATATACGTAATCAGAGACCTAATTAATATCAACCCTTTCTATTTTACGTAGAGTTGGATTGACATAATATAGACTAGTATAAACGATAAAAACTATCTAATAATCAACTATCATTAGATCGGTGAACAATGTGATGTACAAAATGTATTTCATCACAAGAATCTTTACGGGGCGTTTGATTCAATGTTATCTTGATGTTATATTATGTTATTACGAAAAAAATAATTATTTGGTTTAATAATATTTGTAAATAATCTTCCATAAAATTATAAAATTATTAGTCAAAAGATGATATCTAAATATCATGTCATAATATCAAGGGAATAATTACCTACATGCCACATCATTTCGTTTTATTTATGCGTTACCTATCCATTCTTAGTTAATTACGCTATGCACACTCAAAATATTATAAAATCTTACATACACACACTTTCACTTGTTTTCATTATAATGAGCAATTATAATTTTCTAATAACCTAACTATAGTTAGGTTACAAAAAATCTGAACTGTTCATCATATTATTTTAAGGATATTTAAATATATTTTGAGTTAAAATCTTAAAATTTTGATGTTTAGATTGTGGTAAGGGAAGAAAACATCCACGACGTGAATTGATTTTAGGACAGATCAGTGCTTTAGTGTGACATCGAGGAAGAAAAAAATGTATTATTAAGGATAAAAATATAATTTTAATAATTTACTAACGAAATATTTTTTTCTTTCAAATAGATTTTGACTAAATTTTAACTTAAGTGTGAGTATATAAGATTTTATAATGTTTTGAGTGTGCATAGCGTAATTAACTAAGAATAGATGAATAACGCATAAATAGAGTGAAATAGTGTGGCATGCAGGTAATTATCCTAATATCAAGATAACAACGAAATAAATGCCTCCTTAGATGAATCTCACATTATTTCAATAATTTTTAAATATTTTTACTTGTATGGTTGATGATATATCAATGATATTTATATTAGACAATATTTTTAATTATGTTACAGATGTTAATTTTTTAAAATAAAATGAAACTCTTTTTCATATTATAAATATATATTTCTATTGCATTTCGACACACAATCTTCTATCGATAAAACTAAACACATAACGAAACCGAAACTTAAATATTTAATGTGAATGGAAATATGTTTGTTAGCATGCTGGTTTAACTCATATTAAATTCTTCTTTGCCAATCGAATAAGATAGAATTCTTTTCGTCGTCTGATCGTATATATTTTACTATATGTAGATGCACTCTACCATTTATAATTCTTATAAAATGAATGATAATTTACAAATTGTGCTTCTTTAATTATCTTTTGATCATTAATATTATTATTGCCAAACATATAGAGTTTAGATTGCATTCATATTTAGAAGTCATTTGATTCAATATTATCTTAGTATTATATCATATTATTTAGCAAAAATAATTATTTAATTTAATAATATTTATAAATAATATTCTATAAAATTATTAATTAAAAAATAATGTTTAAATGATATAACACTAAGATAACAATGAATAAAACATGCTCTTATAAGTACTTTTGTAAATCAGAATAAAGAAAATTTCAAAAAATATTTTCGTATAGAAATCATCCTTAAAACTTGGTTATACTAAATTTTTGGAGAGTGATACATATGAATACCTAAATTTTTTACTTACTTTGCTCTCTCGGATACACTGACACTATTGTATTAGTATTAACTCGATACTCCACCAATTTTCTTCAAAAAAGTTTATTATCTTGACCTTAGCTCTTTGAGTTTCATCGCAGGGAGAAATTACTATACTTAACATATCATTTTTTTGAAACAACGAATATAAATATATATATAGATATGACAATTTTATTTAAAAGCATCATATACTATATACAAGTTTTATATTGCTTACAAATTATTCTATATATCACTAGATTATATGCAATACTATTATGTTTACATGAGTACTATGATGCTATTGTGCATAACACAAGAATTAGAAAATATGATAAATAACCAAAAAAATATAAAAAATAAAAAATATACAGATTTATATGAAAAACTTTATCATCAGGAAAAACTACGTGAAAAAGACGAGATCACTATATCCAAAAAAAATAAGTATGAGAGAAAATTATTTTTGGTAGTCACTAGTACTTCAAAATAATTTCAAATAGAATAAGTTCATTAGTCCATACAATTCAATTTTAATATTATTTTTTTTACCAGAGATGTAGCACCGTATATTTTTCGAGCTGGAACAAATAAAATTCAGGTCACCAAGTTCGAATAACATATTCCTTAGAATGTGTAATTAAAAATTTTATTTTATGCGTATCGCTATCTTAGTTATATTACCATGTAGCACTAACTTGAATATATGTATCATATATAGTATTACTTTTCATTATTCTAAATAATGTTGTTATTTTTCTATGTTTTACTTGTGGGTCCCATAAAGCTCATTCATTGGGCCCCAAAAAAAATAACACATTAAAAAAACTCAATACTTAAATACAGTAATAGCTTCCTGTTGAGACAAAAGTGAGGTTTGTGGAATGGCTGCAATTTATTTTAGCAAAAAATTTAGTTGATTTGAGACAATGATAAAAAATAAATATTTTAAGGGTAAATTACACCCAGATCTCTAAGTTTAAGGATTAATAATGCATAATTTTACGTTTTAAAATTATAACATCGGGGTCTCTGAATTTTAATAAATTATCAAATATTTTTTTTATTTATTTTTTATTATTAAGGTCCCGTTTGTCTAGGAGTTTAAAATTAACCTGGTTTAATTTTAACCAGGCATATCACATCACACATAAAATTTAATATTAAAAATTAAATTTATTTCACATTCTACACATATTACTAAAATAATAACTAACTTATATCACTTCCCTCACATATGCCAACATAATAACTAACTTTATATCACATCCCTCACATATCCCAATATAATAACTAACTTTATTTCACATCATTCACAATTTTTAATAAAAAAAATCTCTATCCAAATTTAATTTTAACCTTCTTAAATTTAACCTTACAAACAAACACACCCTAAATTTTTTAAGATTATCATTTTACCCCTCTTCTCTCTCTCCTACCGATCCCTGCGCAAGTGCGAGGCTGCGCAGCCGTGTTAAAATGTGATTTGAATAATAATTAAATAATCCTGATTATAAGAATTATTTGTTAGGCTGTTGAGATTTTTATGGGAATCATATACAGGATTTGTTATAGACTACTATTATAAATATGAGATGATCTGGTAAGCTGCAAATTAAGTGGGATTATCAAGATTTCTAGTGAAGGCTGTAAGTTCTCAAGTTTTTCTTGGAAAACGTGGATAGGTGATTCATTTGGGTATTTTTAGCAGTAATTTCTCTTGAATTTTTTTTGTCTACTATAGAGGTGATTTCGTAGGAATCTGGAGACAATCATCTGAGGCTCAAGGAGCGATTAGATTATCTAATCTGAAAGAAGAAAAGATCCAATTTCTGTATCCCGTCTGAGATCGAGAACCAGGTGATTGGTGTAAGGTTATCTTTCTATCTGATTTTCTACATAATAAAGTCTCTATCTGCTCTTCCTGTGAATGTAGGAGGAATACCTCCGGACCACATAATTCTGGTGTTCTTGTGGTTGCTTCATTCTTTTATTATCATTATTTCTCATACTTATCTGGCACGATTTATTTGACTAACTACACGTCCGACGATCCGAATTTTCCGCTGCGTATTATTTCACAACACAGCCGCCGGCGGGTCGCGCGACAGCCGATGGGTCACACACGCCGCGCGTGTGTGGGGATCGGGTGGAGAGAGGGGGGAGGAGTATAATTATAATTTTTTAAAAAAAATTACTAATAAAAAAATTAAAAAAAGACTCATTTGATAATCTATTAAAACTCAGGGACTCCGATGTTATAACATGGACCTGTACGTTATTAAATCTTAAACTTAATGATCTAGTTGTAATTTACCCATATTTTAATTCTTCATGGTAATCATTGTAGCTAAAATATAAATATTTAGACTATTTAATGAAAATTTAAGATAAATAACTGAGTAAAAAATAAAGAAGTAATAATTTTTTTTTAAAAAATGAGCAAGATCAAAAATAGTTGTAATCCCCAAAAAGAAATCTGATTCCTCAAGTCTCCCTCAAAGCATTCAAATTTCCATTTTCCACGTCATCAAACGCGCTGTTAAAAATTTAAAGCCAAAGCAACCAGACAGAAGGGCAGAAAAGTAAATATCCAAATATTTCAAAAGCTATTGCACTGCGCTGCGCTCCCTCCTCTCGCATAAAAGATGCATGCGAGAGAAATCTAGAGAGAGAGAGAGAAAAAGAAAGGGGCAATCTAGAGAGAGAGCGAGCGAGATGTACAGGTTCAGCAACACGGTGATCGGTTACCTGAACCTGCTGACTCTGCTGGCGTCGATACCGATCATCGGCGGCGCCATGTGGTTTGCGAGGAGCTCGGCGACGTGCGAATCAGCGCTGCAGATGCCGCTCCTCGCCGTCGGCTTCGTCGTCCTTCTCGTCTCGCTCGCCGGGTTCATCGGCGCCTGCTTCAACGTCGCCTGGGCGCTCTGGCTCTACCTCGTCGCGATGTTCCTCCTCATCGCAGCCCTCCTCGGCATCACCGCCTTCGGATTCGCAGTCACCGGCGGCGGCGGCGGATCGCAGGTCGCCGGCCGGATCTACCGCGAGTATCACCTTGGAGACTACTCCGCCTGGCTGCGCCACCGGATAACGGAAGACCGCTACTGGCGCGCTGCCGGCTCCTGCGTTGTGGGATCCAAGGCGTGCGCCGAGATCGCCGGCTGGACCCCGCTGGACTACCTCCAGCGAGACCTCACCCCTATACAGGTACGCTGCCCCTCCGGACCACGTTAACAATCTTTATAAATAGTGTATTAGTGGCTAATGTGCTTGCCACGTGGACATGATGTGCAGTCCAAAGCTCAGGTTTTGCTTCCATCCTAAGCAATTTTGCTAGCATATATTCCCGTTATATTCTCAAGAAACTCCATGTTGTTGTTCGCTCGCCAATCACGTTACGCTACTCCAGTGAGCAAGTCCTGTCACATGTAGGATATTATAAATAATATTACGCTACTCCAGTGAGCAAGTCCTGTCACATGTAGGATATTATAAATAATATTATGATGCCAAGCAGCCAGATGAATTATTTAGCTAGACAATCTATTAAGAAATTAAATCATCCAATTATATCAATTAAAAGGTTCATTAAATTATTTTATTAAATAGGTATTTATTTAAAAAATTAAAAATAGATAATTATCCGTCTAAAACAGTTGATATCACATGTATCTATTTTCTCTCAAATTAATAATTACTTGACCTCAACCTATACTTTTTTTTGAATGAATAATTATCTTAATTACGAACCGTCCAATCAGACTAATTAGATGATCTAGTTGGCCAACCATACGATCCAATCATCTAATAGATCACACATATATATATATATTTTATCTCAATAAATTTTAAACATTTTTAAAATATTTTTCAACGAAACAAATTCTTGCGTTCAATAAAAATCTTAGTAGACATTCATCTAAATTGCAAAATCATTATTGAATTATCTTAGAATTTTTTAATCATTTTGAAGGCTATATATTACCTATAAAAATCAGATAACTTACAGTGAAAAACAGATTTTTTTTTTTGGAATAAAAAAATATTTTTTTGAATAAAAAAAAGATTTTTTTTTGAATTTATAGACTGCATAAATTAAGGTCCAACGTTAACGGCACTCATGAATTATAAATATAATTTATCATAATATTTTTCATGAAAAATAATTTTGTTATATAATTCTTCGCTGCATTTGTGGTGCAGTCGGGATGTTGCAAACCGCCCACAGCGTGCACATACGGCGCCGGAATGGCGATGGCGGCGCAGGAAGATGACTGCTACCGGTGGAGCAACGCCGCCGACGTTCTCTGCTACGCCTGCGACTCGTGCAAGGCTGGAGTCCTGGAGCAGGTGCGGCGGGACTGGCACAAGCTCTCCGTCCTCAACGTCGTCGTCGTCATCTTCCTCATTGCCGTCTACGCCCTTGGCTGTTGCGCCTTCCGCAATGCCCGCCGCGCTCTCTCCGACTACCCTTACGGTGACAACCGCATGTCCAAGATCGGCCCGCGGTGGGATTACTACTGGTGGGTTACCTTACCTGTGTTAGTTTAGTTTCTTCGTTTTCTGTGAGGATTTTCATCGAACACTTTCTCTGCGATGAGTTTGGGTTACCGATGGCAATTACATGCTGACCTACCCACTGCTTCACTTGAGGATTTTCGTCGAACACCTTGTTTGCAATGGAGATCATGCTGATTTACGTTTTGATCTATGAGGAATTTCATCGTTTTCTGCAGCATAATTGGATTTTGATCGAACATCTTGTCTACTTGTTGATTCACTTAACTGCTTTTTGGTTGCAGGGGGCGGTGGTGGCGGGACAGAAGGGATCAACTCTGGTGAGATCTTCTTGATTTTCTTGCTGGTGCATAGATCGATAGATGAAGGTTAGCGTTTGCTTGTTTTTGTGTACAAATGTTAACTTGATTAAGAGATGCTTGTAGGTCTATTTGAAGGAGACGTTTGGCTTGTTTGTTTTTAAATATAAAGTTATGGTTCTGACCTATATATGGTTGTAAAATTAAAATAAATAAGTGTGTGTCATGTAATATTTAACTTTAGGGTGTCTAATAAGTAAATATTGAAGTTTTTGTGTCATACGGGTAAAAACCCCTATATATATATATATATAAATAAGGGCACTTAAAGTCATTCCAAGCTTTAAATATTATTTTTTTATTTAAATACATGTCTCAAAATAATTTATTGAGCATTTAGTTAAATATTATCTTGATGTTATGTTATGTTATTTAGAGAAAATAATTATTTGGTTTAATGACATTTGTAAATAATCTTCTATGAGATTATAAAATTATTGATTAAAGATGACATTAAATTGTCATGATATCTAAATTACATGACATAATTCTAAGATAATAATGAATCAAATGCCCCTTTAAATTTATGAAGTGGGTGATGTGTAAATAATATTAAAGAAAATTTCATATTTATGTATTTAATATGTAAATTCCACTTTGTATATTATAAAAATTATTTGGTATTGCCCACCTCTTTGGTTGATATATGTAGGGCTTAATTATTTAGTCAGATTAAAATTAATTAGATATATCATATTATATATAAAATATAATATTAAAAATTAATTATAGTTCACATCATATACATAATTTAAAATAAAAAATTAATTTGATTTCACATTTTACATGTATATTAAGATAATAACTCATTTATATCACATATCTTATGTATTTGAATATAATAATTAATTTTATTTTATATTATTCTTAATTTTTAATAAAAAATGTTTTTATTTAAATTTAATTTTAATTTTATTAGAATTAAGTTTTACAAACAAATTAAAAGCCCTAAATAGTAATTAACAGATTTCAGATGTAAAGCATATGCCTGAGTTTTTTTTTTTCATATGTAAATAGTAAGCTTTCAATGTTAAATATGTCAACATATACCTATTTTTTTTTATATGAAAAAGGATATAATTAGTAGTGCAATCTTTAGGGCTAAAATGGAGCTCAAATTTATTTAAAATAATGAATAAAGTCTATTTAAATTCATATTTGTTTACTAAAATAGAGCTCAAGCTCAAGTTTATTTAAACCTTACTCGAGTTTGGTTCATGGCCATAAAGACATATTTAGGTTTAGTTACTATTATTTGTGAACGGGCTCACTAATGTGTTCACAAATAAGTTGATATATGTTTGAGTTCATAAATACAAAAATCATAAATAAGCTCTTATTAAGAGCATTAATATATTTACAAAGAGACTCATCATTATATTAATTTATGATTCATAAATTTTTTTGATTAATAAATAAGATATAGTAAAATCTTTAAATAAACTATTAATTAAGTTTTAAAAATACATGATATTGAGTCTGATGATTGAGCATGCTTTTGAGTTGTATATAAATAATTCATGAACATTAATAAATTGAATGCTAGTATGTTTAGATTCAGTCATTTACCAACCAAATTATTAAAATTATATTTGAGATTGTTCATTAATATTGATGAACTGAATATGAACAAGCTCTTATTGAATTGAACATCGAGCTGTTCATCAAACGTACAGTGCATCTAAATCTCTATGCAATCCTGTAAGAAGAGAGAGAAAAGAAACGAGTAATCAATGAGAAAACATAAATTTACGTAATTCAAAGAAATCTTTTATTTTTCGTATATTTATGAGCCAAGCCAAGTAAAAGGTTTCACTAACTCAAAAAAAGTTTTTGTTGGAAACAATGTAAGTGTGGATCACAAAAGATCTCACAAGATTATAATAGAACTTAGAAAGATCTATGAGCTCCTCTAGAAGTCCAATTAGAAGTCTAATTATAAAACTTATCTCCTCCTGCGAAGGTGATTGATATTTTTAGTTAAGGTTGACGGTGAAGTTAGCGGGAGATTGCTGGTCTTTCGCACAATTGCTAGTTACAATCTTTTCGAAAATAAACAATGTTAGTCGCTTATCTTCTTAATTTGTTTAGGTTGTTAATTTACTAATGCAATTTGATTGCATTGAACATTAAGGTGTTAGGTTGCTACAATTATGGTAGAAGTTTGTTGAGGAGGAATCAATGGCATAGAAATAACAAATATTAAAGAGGAAGCTCAACTACACACAAGATGCAAAATAAACATGAGAGCACATCCTGTTGAGAAAGAGATTTGATAGTAGCATGAAGACAAAGTTCGCCAGAAAAGGGGCCATCTGGAAAAGGAGTTTGTTGTAGAATCTGCTCTGTTTGGCGCAAGGATCAAAATAATATTAATTTAAAAAATATAATAATAATAATAAATATTATTTTTAATTATTCTACATAAATTTTAATATAAAAAATATTAATTTACTTCACATGATTAATAATTTTCAATAAAAATATTAATTTTATTTCACATTCTAGATCAAAATAGAATGTGAAATAAAGTTAATATTTTTATTAAAATTATTAAACATATGAAGTAAAATAATATTTTTTATATTAAAATTTGTGTAAAAAATTATTTATTTATTTATTTATTATTATTATTATTATTATTATTTTTTAAACTAATATTATTTTGATCCTTAAGCTAAACAAGACATGATCATTAATCTTGGGAGATAGGTGTTCAATAAGATAATCCTATTGGGGAAGAGGTGAGGTGCTAAGGCTGAAAGACTATGGAAAGTGGAGTTTGATAAGCTAACCTCATCAAAGAAGAAGTTAGATGTTGAAATTGAAGAAAGAACTGGCCTTGTTTAGCAAATACTTAAAATTGGACAAAAAAATATAATAATAATATTTTTAATTTAATATAAATTTTAATAATTTAATTTCACATCTAATGTAAATTTCAACTTTAAAATCAATTTTATTTTACATCGTACACACCTCCCAATATTAAAATAAATTTCTTTTCCATTAACTCTATAAAATAAAATATTTTCTCTGTATATATATATTTATTTATTTATCCATTCAAATGCAAACATATATATGATGTTTATTTAAGCCTCGTTTAGTTGGAGTCAGATTTTTTGTTTAACACAAATTTCAACTATAAAAATTAACTTTATTTCACATCCAATGCAAATATAAATATTGGAATTTAAAGTATTTCACATTTTACACACTTTCGAATATTAAAATAAATTTCTCTTTCATTAAATTTAAAAAATAAAATAATTTTTTTCACTTATCTAAAAAAAACCTCGAATCAAACGAGGCCAGCTGTGCAATACAACTTTGAATGTAGTAACTTAATTCAAATTAATTCATAATTAAAAGTTATGAATTGGATTAATTGTAATTGAAGTTGCATTTTTATTGAAAATCAGATGAATAACGTAATATTACATAATTTACAAATTATGAATTTGTTCCGATTTTTATAATTTTTACTTAGTTAGACGAGCATCTTAAGAACGGACAAGGATATCGAAAGCCTGAGAAAGAAGTATTTGTCGAATACCTCGAGGCCTACATGCATTCTCAAGGATCTCGAGATGAACAATTAACTTGTTGTATATTATTGAGAACGATAGCATCTTGAGGGTACGAGAAAAAACATCGAATGGCTTGATAACTCGATCTCTAAATGACAAACCTCGGGAGCTATCTCTAAAGACGAACCTAAAATCGCAATTTTCACACCACATATTTCCCGAGAATTCGATTCAAAGTGACCTGTAAAACTACAAGAAAGCACTCAAAGGCTCTGTTTGGTTGAAGAAAAAAAAAAGATGATTTGAAAAAATTTATGAAAATTTTTAGAAAAATATGTATGATGTGAAATAAAGTGAGTTAATTATATTAAAAATCGTGTTAGATGTGAAATAAAATAAATTTTTTAATGTTAGAATTTGTATAAGATGAGATATAAAATATTTTTTAAAATAAATTTAAAATTTTAATTATGATTAAAATAAACTTATTTTTTTAACCAGTTGCCAAATAGAGCCAAAGATCGCTGGAGTATGAGCCATGCAATTGGATCTTATTGATCTCAATTCTACATTTGTAATCTTGCAAATGATGTCATTTGTGTGAATCGAGAAAAAATCATGTAAATAAATTGAGCGATAGTCAATTAAGGGTTTAATCACTGGATTATTTAATGACTAAAATCACAAGCTACTGAATAATTTATTGAATTAGACTCGTAGGGCGGTTTAGCACGATGATCAAAATAGTACAATTTAAAAAAAAACAATAATAATAATAAATAAATTTTTTAATCATTTTACACAAAATTAATATAACAAATATTATTTTACTTCATATATTCAATAGGTTTTAATAAAAAATATCTACTTTATTTCAAATCTTACATCAAAATATTCGAATCGAGTATTTTGATCTAAAATGTGAAATAAAGTTAATATTTTTTTTTTAAATTATTGAATATGTGAAGTAAAATAATATTTTTTATATTAATTTTTTATAGAGTAATTAAAAATATTTATTTATTATTATTATTATTTTTTAAATTGATACTATTTTAATCCTGATTTTAGTCCTTGCGCTAAACAGGATTATAATTTGTAATTTATTAATTTATTGATCACTTTGTTAAATTGTGCAGCAAACTTTCAGGATGAGGGCATCTCTACTACTGTCATCTCATGACTTATTATGAGTGGATCACATTAAATTTTGTTTATTGGATCTTTCTTATTTGAATATTTATACACCTCCAAATACACATATTTAAATGCATGTCTATACATACATAAATACATGTATTAATTCATATACATGCCAAAAAAAAATGCTTGCAAACAAAAATACCTATTTTTATGACTTATAAAAAAAATTAAAAAAATTAAATTATATATATTTTTAAGTATTAATATTATTATTTAGTATAACAATTTTAGCATTTGTAATACATTTAGCCTGCATAAGGGTAATCAATTAGCTCGAATAAACTCGAAACTTAGCTCGAACTCAAATAATTATAACTCAACTCAAATTTGAAAAGCTAAAACTCAAAATAAGGTCAGTCCGCTTGAACTCAACTCGTTCACAGCCCTACTATTTTTTTATAATTTTCCTAAAAAAGAATATGACTTGAATCAAAATTGATATTATAGTCCTGTTGTCAAATTTTCCTTATTACTAATCAGACGGGCAATGCGTCGTTGCCGGGTCCCAAATTTCGGATGAGAAACGCGAAGGGTTGTGTTAGGCAGTCGACAGCCAGCGTAAAACTTATCGAATCAATCATGACATGAATCTTTTAAAAAGTTAAAGGATTCATGTAGCCGACCCCACCTAGTGAGATTAAAACTTAGTTGTTACTAATCAGACGTGCAACACTTCAATCACAAAATTGATATTTTTTTATAATACTAAATTGACATCTTTAAAAAGATTGACAAGTTTAGAATGATACATAAACATTGTCTATATTATATTATTTTTTATTTTTAAAATATAACTAATATCGAAACTAATGTTATAAAAAATCAGACAAGAAGGACTAATTCTTCATCCGAAGTTCTGGTTCAATCCTAAATCCAAAATTAAATTGTATATTAAATCAAATCAAATCATAATAAATTCATCTATTTTTATTATATTTATTTGTCATTACAAATATTTTATACTCTCTTATGTAAATAATTTTATTTTTATTAATTTTTACGGAACTGTTTAATTTAATATTATCTTAATATAATATTATGTTATTTATAAAAAAATAATAACTTAATTTTATGATATGTAATTGTTATTTAAAAAATAGCATTTAACTGTCATGATATTTATTAAGATAATAAAATAGCATCAAAATAATAGTAAATCAAACGCCTCTATTATGGGAGAGTTTAGTTCGATGTTATTTTAGCATTATGTCATATTATTTAGATGACATAATATTTAGTGTTATTTTTTTATTGATAATTTTATAATTTTTTAAAAAATTATCTAAAGTTGTCTTCAATTTAAATAATTATGTTCTTTAAATAATATGACATATCTTCAAGATAATATTCAACTAAATACTGAAAAAGCGTAATAATAGATTATTAGTATGATGAACTATATATAATTAATCGATTCGTAATCCAATATTTATGAGATAGATTGAACTATGTCAAAAATTATAAATAAAGAAAATTCGTTAGATTTAGGATTAACTTGACAAACAAGTATTTTAGTTACGGTTAAGATAATTGTGACTAAAAATTTTAATCTATTTAAAAAAAATATAAAAATTATTTAACATCACATCCTACACAAAATTTAATATTAAATAATCACTTTATTTTCACACAATATAATCTTTAATAAATCAATCAATTTTATTTCATATTTAATATAATTTTTAATATAATTAACTTATTTTATTTTGTATTATTCATATTTTTAGAGAAAATCATAAATTTTATTTTATTTTTGAAGAAAGTATGCAAGACGTATACGTTGTTCCGTTTGATTGGAGTATGTTTTAGGAAAATTTTAAGTTTTTTTTGAGTTGAAATGAAAAAAATTATTTTAATATTATATTATAAAATAAATTTTTTATTGTTAAATATTATCATAAATATGTAATAAAATTAATTATTTGATTAAATTATGTATAAATATGATATATAATTAACATAAATTTAAATATTTAAAAGTTAATATAAATTTTTTTTAAAGTAGTTTGCAGATTTTTTTAAGCACGAATTAAATGAGGAGTTTGTAATTAATGGCATAAGTCAAGACTCACGATGGTTTTTTTGATGAAATAATTACCTACATGTCACATAATTTAATTTTATTTATCTATTCTTAGTTAATTATATTATGCACACTTAAAATATTATAAAATTTTACATACACACATTTGAATTAAAATTTAATCAAAATCTATTTGAAAAAAAAAAATTGTTAGTAAATCATTAAAATTATATTTTTATTTCTAATGATATATACATATATTTTTTCTTCCTTAATATCACACTAAAGCGCTGATTTGTCCTAAAATTAATTTACATTGTGGATGTCTCTTTCCTTTGCCGCCACCTAAATATTAAGATTTTAAAATTTTCATTAAAAATATATTTAAATATTTTTAAAATAATACGATAAATGATTCAGATTTTTTATAATTTAATTATAATTAGATTATTAAAAAATTATAATTATTTATTATAATAAAAATAAATTAGAATATGTATATATAAAATTTTATAATATTTTGAGTATATAAATATAATTAATTAAGAATAGATGAATAAGATATAAATAAAATTAAATGAGGTCGGATGTTGGTAATTATCCCTGATAGCATCATCCATCGAATAAAAAGGAGCACCGGGAGAATGGGCGGTTACTTCTCATCGAAGCCGATGAGCCACCGGATCTCAGGGCTAGGCGATCCCCTTCGTCTTCCACTTCTACTCTCCTGTCCGAGCTCGGTTCCTTGTGCAAGATCTCGTTGATATAATCTTCGCCAGCGCTATCAAATCTCCATTCTCATCTCCTCTGTCCGGTGGCCATCTTCGATGGCGAAGGAATTCAACGTACCGCCGGTGGTATTCCCATCGGGCGCTGGCCCCAGCGTCCCACACCAACGCAGGGCACCGGCGCCGGCACCCTCTTTCCAGCCTCCCCGACCGGCAGCGAACCCCGGTCCAAACCCTAACCTGCCTTTCATGTCCTTTGACATTGGATCGGCGCAACCCTCATCGTCCTTCTCCTCCGCCCCGGTCTTTGCAAGCGGTTCGATATCGTACGGCAGCTTCGAGGATGAGCCTCCGCTCCTCGAGGAGCTTGGCATAAACACGCGCCAGATCTGGAGGAAGACTGTCTCGATCCTGAACCCCTTTCGGGTGAGCCCCAACCTTCACGAAGATGCGGATCTGTCCGGCCCGTTCATCTTCCTGATGGCTTTTGGCCTCTTCCAGCTTCTCGCCGGGAAGTTTCATTTTGGAATTATTTTGGGTTGGGTCACCGTTGCCGCGCTCTTCCTATACGTGGTGTTCAACATGCTGGCCGGAAGGAATGGGAACTTGGATCTCTACCGGTGTTTGAGCCTAGTGGGATACTCTATGATTCCATTGGTGATATTCTCGGCGATTTCCCTATTCGTTCCTCACGGTGGAGTTGTGATCTTTGCACTGGGGGGCGTGTTTGTGCTGTGGTCGACTAGGGTCTGCACGCAACTTCTGGTTGATCTGGCTTCATGCGGCGAGGAGCACCGCGGACTCATAGCTTATGCTTGCTTTCTTGTCTTCATGCTTTTTTCGCTGCTCGTCATATTTTGATGTTTGGTGAGTTATCTTTTCAAAGAATCATTTATCCGCTTGTTTTTAATAATTTTCACTAGCATTCCTTAGTTTCGAGCATGTGCGGCGCTCTTATCTTAGATTTCATGTACATTCTACATTGAATATAGATTTCATGTACATTCTACATTGAATATAGATTTTGTTAGGCTTTTGCTTTGCATGTGAGTTTACTGTCTCTAAAGTAATTTTTACCATTATACTTCTCGTCACTGATGTAGGATGATATAGGGCCCAATCCAAGTGATTGACTAGATCCTCAGGACTAATATCTGATGGTATTTAATAGCTTTTTATGTTTCTTGTTGAAGAGTTTGAAAAATATCAAAGCATCTCTTTGAAGCCTGACAAAAGTTTCTTTCTTATTTCAATCCATCTGTAAATTTTGGAATATATGATATTCCTGAAACTGCCTTTCAACCAGCAAGTCATTTGTAGTCCTGACTGGTCCACTATAATGAACTAAATCCGTGAAGGCATCCTCCTTATGATCAATTGCCTTAACCTGAATATCATGACATGTCCTTGAATCCATCATCCAGTCTTGTTGGTGTTTCATAAACTAGTTTACTTAGATCTTTTTGCTCAATCTTTAGCTTGTTACCTATGGCATCTCGTTTCCCCGGTCCATTTCATTATGTCAATATTGCAACTAAGTGTAACTCAGCTCTTTATTTGATGTGCTGATATTTCTTTTTTGTTTCTTAATAGTTGGTGCTTCCCCTTTTATTAATATTAGTAAAATAATTTCTGTTACTGTGATTTCTAATTCACTTCCAATCTCAAAGGCTTGCTAACAAAAGTATAACTTCAACATGTACTAAATTTTAGAAAGGTCAGCGGCTCCGGTTTTTGTATTTTTAAGTTACTGAATAGTTAGAGCTTGATCTTCTATCCTATATTGGCAAGAGTTTACGGAAGGGAGAAAGTGTGTTTCTCCCTTCTGATTTTTGAGGGTTTACACTGCCCTAATGGGGAGATGAAAGTCCTGGGGTTTCCTGGAGGCTGTGCAAGGATGGGAGGTGGATAGGTGGGTTGTTTTGATGGGGAGATCCAGGAACATGGGTTTTGGGAGGCTCTGACCGGAGACATTGATGCGCGAGTTATTGGGAAGTGCGCTGTGGGGAGAGTCGAAGACCGTTCACAATGCCTCTACAAGTTTCTCCCACACGTGATGGGATGACAAAGACAATCGAAAGCAGAGATGGAGGGCCTTCGACACATGGAACAACAAAGGGGGAGCCAAGGCATTTGATTCTACTTTTGCGGGTAGACCAAGGGGAAAAACTAAAGTTCCACACTATAAAACCTATGGCCTCATATTGAACATGCATTTTCCAATATCCTTGTCCTCATTTTTTGTTCATCAAATCAAATTAATCAAAGTTAGCAAGGCTGCAATTTGGACATTGACAAACAAAATGACGAAAGGGATGTTCTTAGCAACATAATTGTGAAGGTGAGGCTGCTACTGTTGTCTATTCAGTTTTTGGCATTAGTTTGATCAAATGATAGGGGTGGAAAGGTCATTTGACCTTATGATTTGCGCTGGAACACGAGGGGAGGCAAATTTTTTTGAAAAATTACAGATTTGTTCTATTTTTGTGGATTTCAATTGATCCAAGCCATCCAACTTCAATTTTGATGATCCTGTGGCCCAAATTAATCCAAAATTTGATTAGGCTTAAACTCGAGTATTTAATGGCCAATTTTGATGAAGTTTGGGGGATTTTGGAGAAGAGTTTTGTAGAGAATCTAGATTTGGTGATTGCTAGCCTTTGGGGGGACCCAATCTAGTGCGTGATGAGATAGCAGTGAGTGAGTGTATAGTTTGAGTTCTTTGTCTTCCTCCATGTTTCTTCTCTACTTAGATCTATTTCATGCATTTATCTTTTATTTCATCCATATTGGAATTGGATTATTTCTTTATCATTAGTGGACCATTATTATCTCAAATTATCATTATTTTTTCCCATTATTATATTACTGAGATATAAATTCATGTATGGGAGTATTTCTACTATAATTTTAAATTTGTTATATGCATTGGTTGATTTAATTGGTATGAAATTGTTCTAATTTCTAATTATTATTGAAATTTTTTGTGTTTATGCACTAATATCTTGTTATTGTTCTTTACTGTGATAGAGTATTTTGCATACTTATGAATATTCTTGTGATGATACGTAAATGTTAAAATTTTATTATTTTATGTGATTTTTAGATAGTCATTTTCTGACTATTAAGCTTAACTTTTTTTAATCTGCTTTAAATGTCTTAATGACTACACTATATAAACGATAGAACAACAGAAGATGATTATGAAATTAGTTGGTCTTGTTTCTGATTTCACCTCACTGATTCTTTGAACTTTAATATCTAACCTGTGTTCATTCTTTTAAAATTAATATTTCTGTACTGAAGTTTATGTAGATTGAAAGCTAAATCACTTATATTGATTTGTGTAGTCCTGCTCCCTTGCTCTCTTGAAAATTTGATCTTTTGACATGTTAAGACCTAAGAAGGATTTTTCCCCAACAACAACAATAACAACAACAACCAAGCCTTAATCCCACTAGGTGGAGTCAACTATATGAATCATTTGTTTCTATTGCGCTCTATCAGTTACCAAATTCTTATCTAAGTCTAAGTAACTAAGATCACTCCTTATAGTTTCTTGCCATGTCTTTTTTGGTATCCCTCTTCCTCTTTGTACATGGGCAAAATCTTATAACTCAATTTTTCTAACTAGAGCTTCAATCGGCTTACGATTTATATGTCCAAACCATCTAAGTCGATTTTCTCTAAGTTTATCCTCAATTGGTGCAACACCAACTTTCTTTCGGATATACTCATTTGTCATTCTATCCCTTCGTGTATATCCACACATCCACCTTAGTATCCTCATTTCTGTAATATTTATTTGTATGTTTCCTCTTTGCAGGCTAGCATTCCGCATCATATATCATCGCTGGTAAAGAAGGATTTTACCCCCACGAGATAAAAATTATAATTTGCTGAGCTTACCTTGAGTCCTTTAAGCATTGCCAAATGTAATTAGACTTTTTTTTCTGATTATCAAATGTAGTTAGATATTTGAAAATGCTTCCTTGTAATTTGTAAATTATTCTGGAGCCTGACTGAAATTTCTTCTGGAGCTTTTGGAACGTATTTCATGCTGTAAATTTTAAAGGTTTGCCATATAAATAAAATTAAAGGTTTAGAGCTTATTAGTTGCATTTTATGGGACCCCTCGGTATTTGTAAGGGACAATTACATGTTTTTTTCGAACCATGATGTAATGGTCAAAAGTCAAAACTCAAAAGTCTTTTATTTAATCGTATTTTTATAAACAGTAAGGCCATTTTTTAAGATGTTAAACCAAACTTGCTTTTCCTCTTAAGATCCAAGGATCCATCTGATTTCAAATTTAAGATATAATTATAAATTTCCAAGAGAAGTTGAGAACTCTGGTGCATGAGCCTGCTTACTATTAGATTACTAGGAAATTTCAAGGAGAGTTTCAAACTATAGTTCACTGATTGAGCCGTAAAGCACATGGTAAAGCACATCGACGTAGTTCAGGCATGCCTTCATTAACGCGTTAGTGGCAGGTTTTCTTTGATCTTCCCTTCAGTTATTTGTATTTTAAATTTTTGTGCATAAAGGCCGAAATTTGGAAAAGGTTATCTTCTTATTTATACAGCTCGTGGTGAAGTTACAAGGATAACCACTTTACTAACCTTTAAATATTATGATACAAAAATGTACCTGTGATGCAGGAAGACACACATACATAGCTTTAAAAACAAGAAAATTGAAGCATTGAGCATTTTGAAATTTATTATGGAGATCAAAGGTCCAGGAGATCAAAGGTCCAAAAAAATGAATAGCATTCATTATAAGTACAACATATAAATCGTCAATGAAAAGCCTGTATGAAAACATTTAATATATATATTTGATGTATGAAAACATTTAATATATATATTTGATGTATTAAAACATTTAATATTTTTTCCCTAAGATTTTGTTACCCATTCATAATTTTTAGGTTTTGTATTTCTGTAATCATCTCAAGATCAGTTCATACATTTATTAATTAGCGAGGTAATTCAGAGTGTCTATCTTCTCTCTTCTCATTTTGCTATTTGTGCGTTTCCCATAGTTAATACTTTTATGCATGCCACGTGAATGATTTGATTAGTGTTGAATAAGGGTGATGCCAAAGACTGCTTCAACATTTAGTGATCTAACATAAATGGTGCAGGGTTAGATCACCCACGTCTGAGCTGTTGTTATAATCTACAATCTTGAGCCTAGATTATAACACTTTACCATCTTGTATATATTTATCTTATTTGCAGCATGTTTTATTTGAGTTGTGCACTATGTTTTATTAGTGGGATTGGGACGCCTTGACTCTAACTTGGGAACTGGAAATAGTTTGGGTTGATTTGTGAAGATGCAAAATTGGAGGGTCCAAGCTGCAATTCCCTATTTAAGATAGGACGTGTCCACTGGACCTACGCGCAAGATGGGACTCGGCCCATGCTTCAACCTTTGCAGTAAAAAAATAAACTATGAACTAGTCTGTAAAACGGTCTGGATTGAGTTCAAAATCAAACGAAAAATTGAACCGCTAAGAATCAGACAAAATTGAGGTTTAACTGCTCAGCCATTTCCTTTGAACCGCAAGCTAGAATCTTTTATGGGTTCTTATTCATAATGTTATATAAACAGGATATAAAGCTTCCACTAGGTAATGTGGGACTATATAGCGCACCTTGGACGACAGCTTTTTTTTTATCTTTAGAAAAAAATAATTTTTTCATTTTGTATTCTTTTGTTGAGTTTTATTGAATTTCATATTTTTTGTTATTCATAAGAATAGTTATTTTCTTATTATTTAATAACCTACTTTTAGTTAATTTTTTTGACGATAACACCCCACCACTAATTATTATTTATAAGAATAACATGCTATTTCTTATTATTTAATAATAATAATTTACAAGAACTTTGAGCTTTATTTTTTTTAATAAATTATTGTTTAGAAAAAAGTTTTTGAATGTTTTTTATTTTGAGTTTTTTTATTCCATCATTGAATTATTTACTTTATTTTATGCATATTACATTTGTCATTTATTAATTGTTATTATAAAATTATATTTTATAAATATTTATTGAATTATTAAGTCTCACGATCAAACCCTAGTTAAACTCTAATGTCTTGAACCTTATATTTTATTGGTTCTGTAATCGGTCCGGTTTTCAAAATCTTGAGTGTTTTTCGATTTTCCTGAATTTTTTTTGGGTTCACTGCATTTCTAAAGTAGCTCATGGATTTAAATAGAGTTTGTGTTTTAGTGCTCTTTAAATACTATCACAACAATTAACTCAATTGGTTTTATTGATTTAGTGTTCGTTAAGGTGTATGCTAAATATATATATTTTCTCTTTTATTTATGTTAATTAGCAGAATTCATTTGGAAATTTTGCAAATTTTTTAATATATGATTTCTAAAATTGCAAGGTTAAGTAAAATTTAATGGATGATAGCACCTTATAAGATGTCTCTTTAATCTTTCATGGAAAGAGAAATCTGTGTTATTGGCAAGATTTTTGAAAGAACTGCTGATTGTATTTGTTTTAAGCAATCGATTAAAGTCATGCATCTGAATGGTTTCACATCATTTTCTTTGCGTTGCTTGAGTTGTGAAGTTTTGAAGTTGAATAGAACTAATGCTAAAATCTAAAGGTAAATGTTCCAGATTATCTCTTCATAGTTATATTTACAGGATTTTTTATTTAATTTTAGTGTTGGTTTGTCTATTTCAAATGAAACTGTATGTAATTATTTGACTTTCGACAGGCATATCCAAGGAATATATATGCCTTTGGAGTTGGACTAATAGCTTGGACCGGCAATGAAGTTTTAAGTAGGAGGTATGGTATAACAACCACATGATCAAGTGCCATTTTTCTTTTGTCCCGGTTTCGGAAACAGACGGGTTTGGTATGGAGGGATTTGAAGAGGAAGGTTTGGGGCACTATTGGGAGTGTCGGCCATGAGGATTTTTCGAGGACAAGTTTTCTGAAATAAGATGAAGGGTTTAGGTAGTGTGGATTAGATTCTGCATAAGGGCACTAAATTTGTTGATAGAAAATCTTGTCTTACGAATTGTACGGGTGCTGATTAAAGGGAAAATAAGCAGAAAAAGTGAACAAAGATATCAATATTTTTAAATGAAAATTAGCATAATGGAAAATCACGATGTTGTTAGAGGTGGTTTTAAAGATCTTTTTATGTTTTGAGATAGAATGCAAGAAGTTGCAAGGTCTTGACTCGAAATTGCCTAATCAAATCAACCTTGATTACGGTGGGCACTCTTGATGTTTTCGTTGGACTCTGTCTAGGAGACTTTATGGTAGAGTATCTGGACTGGCCTTCCTAGATGCTGATTTTTATAATTAAATATTATCATGACCAATGATAATGGCTGCCTCATGCTTATATTTACATAATGTGCCTCCTGCTCACCACTTTTTTGTTGGTACTTGGGAAAATTTGCAGTGGATTATGATGGCAGTGTGTTGACCATCATGTTGATCGTCTTTGAGACAAGGTCTTTGAGGAGTATCAGTCATCTAGGTTACATTCCCTGAAAAGAAATCGTGATCGCCTGGTCTTCGATTACAAAATTTTGTGGAAGATAATTCGAGTTTGTGTCAGGCGTGCATCAATTCGCTTCCCTTTGACCTTACCATGCCACGTGCATGGCTCAAATCGTAGCTCGAAATCTCAATGCAATCTAGTGCTTGGCCTTGTTTATAAAGTTGTTAAAGTTAATATTATATGATATTTATATTGTGAAAGCAGTGTATGACGTGAAATAAAATTAGCTATTATGCTGAGATGTGTGTGTAAGATGTAAGATTAGTTATTATTTTGGTATGTATAGGATGTGGAATATAGTTGATGTTTTATGTTAGAATGTGTATGATGTGAAATGTTAAGTTTATTTAAAAAGTATAATGCGATTTGTTAGGTCAAAGTTAACCACCCTTTTAACTTTAGCCTCGCGAAAAAACAGGCATCCTAAATAGTTTCAAATTATTTTGTTTTATTTTTTCTCCATTTTTTGTGGCATTATTAAGTTTCAAAGCTCATTCGGGCTTAACTAAAACCTAAAAGTAGAGGCATAAGTTTGAACTCAATTTTGTGCCCTAGATTGAATCGAGGATGTTGCCATTACTCATACTTGCAATAGTCTCTGCATCTATTTTTCCTTAATCAGCTGAATGCAGGGAAGTGCACCACAATTTGTCTTATCGTTTATTTTAGATAAAGATTCTTAAATTTTTCTTTTAATGTTCTGTTTCTTTTCTGTTAACCCTTCTGCTCCTTTAGGGAATCGCATCATAAATGTATTATAATTACCTACATGTCACAGTAAATTATGTCATTTTACATTTTACTCATTCATACTCGATGAATTACTTTGTGCACGTCATAAACTACTATGAATGCTACACTTAAACATATCACAATTGTGGTATAATTTATAATACTTTAAATAAAATGTTTACTTGCCCCAAATGTAAATAACAGTAATAACTCTTCACTTATGTGCTTTTTGAGATATGATTCCCATTCTTTGAACTGCTATCTGTTTGCCATGTTTTATGTTATATTGCAGTAGTTACCAGCCATCCTTCAGATCTCATACTGATATTCCTTTGTGTTTTGCAGTTTCAAAACTGAATATTTCTGACATTTCTCCCTGGAGATCCAAACAGTGTTTTTGAGGTTTGATTGGCTTCACTGAAGACAAATACTTTCCAGATAATGTGGATATGAGCTTTTAAGCATCATAAATCTGGTAAATATTTTATCGTCTTCAAATTTAGTGACTAATCCCACCATTGAACTGGATACAATTTAGATTTGTACCTTTTGTGATTCAAAGCTGTTCAAGATATGTGGGTGAGCAAGAATTCACAGTGAAGGTTTCTGAATTCTTTGTTCTGGTTTTGCTGTTGCCTTAATAGGGATTACTAAATGGCAATTTGGTCCCTAATTTATTCTCATATGCACTCCTACACTTATAAACGATAAATATGCATCTGTCATTATCTACAACAACAACAACCAAGCCTTAATCCTACTAGGTGGGGTCGGCTACATGAATCTTTTGTTTCTATTGCGCTCTACCAGTTACCAAATCTTTATCTAAGTTTAAGTAACTAAGATCACTCTTTATAGTTTCTTGTCATGTCTTTTTTGGTCTCCCTCTTCCTCTTTGTACATGGGCAAAATTCAATAACTCAATTTTTCTAACTGGAGCTTCAATCGGCCTACAATTTAGATGTCGCATTTGTCATTATCTATAGTAAAAAAAAAAAGGAGGTGCAAATGAGGCTAAATTAGAGTGATTTAGTTGCTATGTTGCGGCAAAATTAGAGAGAATTATTTGCTATTCACCATAAGGGAATTACATATGGGGCATTAGGTAGTTTTAGAAACCTTAAATAGAGTAGATTAAGCATTTGTGATGAGTTGATAGAGATGGTTAAGTATCTCTAGATCCTTTTTATTTTTAATTTTTTTGTGCTTATTTTGAATGCACAAAGAACAGAATAGAATGAATATTCTTTTGACTGATTAACTAACCACATAGTTCTCGTGTATTAATCAAGGTAGTCCTGATTATAACTTGAATCCATACAAAATGTATAATAATATTCAGAAAATTTGGATCAGATCAATTTGATTTTGACCCTGACTCGCATAAATTGTGCACGTATTCAAAAAATTAGAACTCATATCTTTTTAATGATGTGAAAAACAGTAAATTTAGTTCCATGTACTTGACCACATATTTTTGTCATATGATACAGAATGAATGCTTTTAAAATCCATAGCAGAAAGAAGTTGAGTCATTCCCAACATTTATGATACCATTCTAAGTTAAAAAGCATCCATATGTGAAGAAGTAGAAGAAAATATGGTTTTTTTTTTCACCTTCTTAGAAACTAAAGTTATTGTCATCATCAAAATTACATGATACTGTATTTTTCAGGCCAATTTAAATGGTCATATTTTTGCAACATCTAAAATCTTCATGATTTTAAAGTATGTGTTTTTAAACATTGCTCAAAACATGTATGACCATGAATCAGTCTGTAAACTATTGACGACTCACTTTCGATACGGACAACGAACTTTTGACCCAAGCTCTCTGATTGGTTATTCTTCTTTAACACTAGCCGTATTAGTCGGTCAATTTCAAGATGAATCCGGCTGTCCGAAGCTACCATCCTCGTGCAAGCTTCAATAAATAACTTGCCATCTTCGCATTTCGCAAGACAAAAATTATCTTTTTACTCATGTCCTTTGCAATCTACCTATTAGGCAATGATATTCGTTATCCGATAACCATCATCATAGGATGATCACATCTTTTGACCTAGTGAAGCTCTTTTCTTAATGGTGGATTTGAAATTTTCTTGGGCAACAGAAACTAACCAGCCAATTTTTCTCTATTTACTATATATATATAGGCAAGCATAAGATTCATTGTGGCCTAGACTTAAATTTTGAAATTGAAAATTTTCTAAAGTCTAGCTTGCTCTATCATCTTGCTTTCCTTGTTCTTCACTACCGAAAATATATACTCTGCAAAACTTTTCTAAAGTGGTTCAGCTCTTTGTGGTTGTAAACCTTTCCAAGAGTAAGCATATTTCTTGAAATTTTTCAAATTGTTTTTTTTAAACGAAAATTGAATTATTTTATTTTATTTAAAATAATAAAAATCGTAACAATATGGTAAATATTACATTATAAAAATAAGACTTTATATTTCTATTTTCAATGCATTCTTTTTATTTAACTCTATATAAGTCTATATAAGAATAGATAAAAATATATACATAACGGGGTGGGGCGGAGCGATATAATTAATTTATATCTATACCTATCATATTTTATAACGGGGGATGAATTGCGAGTCACAGATAAAATTTGAATATTCATACTCATCTCGTTAGGGGGTTGAGGCGGTTTAATGGGGGGTATGGGTACAACCCCTAGCTTCAAGGAGAAATTATTGTGTGCACAATGTGTGCCATGTCATTCGTCCGCACACAAATAAAATTAAACCACGTGGCACGACAGACTGCTTCAGATATTATATAACACTGATTTTTTGTTACGTAAGACTACATAATATTGATGCCTTATTATTTGGAGCTACGTAGCACTAATTTCTTGCTACGTAGTACTGACTTTTTCTACGTAGCACTGATTTTTTTGCTACGTAGGACTACATAATATTAACGTCTTGTTATTTACATAATATTACGTAGCTCTATGTAATAAGAAGTCAGTACTATATAGCAAAAAATTAATGCTACGTAGCTTCAGGCAACAAAACATTAATATTATGTACCTACGTAGTAAAAAATCAGTGCTACGTAGCAAAAGACAGTACTATATAGCAAGAAATTAGTGCTACGTAACTTTAGATAACAAGACGTCAATATTATGTAATCCTACGTAGCAAAAAATTAATGCTACATAGCAAAAATCAGTACTATATAGCAAAAAATTAGTGTTACGTAGCTCCAAATAATAAGACGTCAATATTATGTAGTGCTACGTAGCAAAAATAGTGCTACGTGGTTTAATTTTATTTGTGTACGGATGACGTGAAAAACAGTGTGCACGTAAAAATTTCTCAGCTTCAAGCTTTCAATCGATCTCTTTTCTCCTCTTTTCTCGTGAGGACGAGACCCAGCCATGGCTGCTGGCGGCGCGAGCGACTACACCACAGCCCTGCGACCGTCCGGCGAGCGAAGGATCAAGCTCAACGTCGGCGGCAAGATTTTTGAGACTACCGCCTCTACCCTCCGAGTCGGGGGACCTGATTCACTCCTTTCCGCCCTCTCCGCGCGATCCGGCACCGTGGAAGAAGACTCCTACGAGCCTATCTTCATTGACAGGGACCCAGACATGTTCTCCGTCCTTCTCTCACTCCTCCGCTCCGGCAGCCTCCCCTCCTCCGGCTTTCGCCGTTTCTCCAAGCAGGACCTCTCCGATGAAGCACTGTACTACGGCATCGAGTCGTGCATCCGGTCCGCTCTTTCGCCGCCGCCTCTCCTCGGAATCGACTCTACCCTAGTCTCCACGCTGGTCCCCGCCGCCGATGCAGTATCAACCGCTTTTCACGCCGGATCTGATGACGGATCTCTCTGGATCGCCCACGGTGGTCAGATCTCTGCCTATGACTGGAATCTTACCCACTCTGGAACAGTCCGCACACACCTAGACGATATCACGTCCCTCCGGCGCGTTTGGCCGGAGACCGCCGCGATCGGCTCACTCGAGACCCCAGGACTCCACTATTATAACGTCTCCAGCGGTCGCCACGTCGGGTCGATCAACTGGATGGATTCATCGGATCATCGTGTTTACAAGGCTCGAGTGACGGCAATCGCCGCCATCGAGTCTGGTTTTGACGGCGGCAGCGGCCCAATCTTCGCTGCATTCGAGTGCCCTCACCGGGAGAACTGCATCTTGATGATCGATCGATCAACACTGCAAATTGTGTCGGAGATTGGCCGACAGCCAGGGAGCTCGACGAAGACCGCGGCGCCGGGGAAGCTGGTGGACCTGCCGGATGTTGGTGGTGGTGTTTTGTTTGTGTCGGCGGTGAGCTCTGGTGCGTTCGGGTACTCGGGATACATGAGGCTTTGGGATCCCCGGACGGGTACGGCGGTTTGGGAGACAAACGAACCAGGGGGAGGGACGCGAAGCGACCGATTCGGCGATTCGTTTGCGGATGTTGATGCCGATGGGAAGGAAATGGCTATCTATAAGGTGTGCTGGAAGTCCGGGGATCTGGCAATTGCAGACATGAGGAAGCTTGGCGAGGATCCGTGGATGTACCTGGAGGAGCGCAGCGCCTCGCTGAGGAGCTCCGGTGGGGGTCAAAACAGCATTGTGCACTGCTACAAGGGTCAGGTCTTCTTAAGCAGAGAGGGTGGTCTAGAAGTTTGGTCTACAGCGGAGGAGGAAGACGATCAGGGCGTGAAGAAGAAGATATTCAGGAGGAATCTTGTGGACAGACCGGGTGATGCAAGGCGTGGCATGATCCGCGGTTTGGAGGCCGGCGGTGATCGGCTGTTTGTGAGCAGGGTTGGCTTGGAGGGGATCGAGGTGTGGGAGAGCTCCGAACTTTCCGGCGGCATTCCCCTGTTGTGAGTTAGCGTGAAGAAGGGGGTGATCTGAAAGGAAGCAGACAGAAAAGATTGGGGCACTCATGGAGGAGCTTCTCTTCAGCAATTTGAAGTGGTAAAGACAACTTTTGAATTCTCTGGTTCCTTCCTGATGGTAAATCCATGGAACTCTGCTCTTTTACTCATCTCTATGCTTCTCGTTATGCCACACAATTTAATTTTATTTGGGGTTTTTACCCGTATGACACAAAAAATTTTAATATTTATTTATTAGACACCTTAAAGTTAAATATTATATGACACACACTTATTTATTTTAATTTTACAACCAACACACCCTAGTTAAAAAATACTTACATTTTATTTAAGTAAATCATACTTAAGTTATGTTTTAACTTAAATAAAGTTCATAGGAATAAAATCTAACCCCTTTTGTATCTTAAATTAAATCTAATCGTTAAGATGAGCATCTAGCGATTAGATTTAAAATATTCTACATAAATAATAGATTTAAATAGTTTTTTAACATGTAAGATTTAAGTTAAGGTGCACCGAGAGTTAGATTTTATTCCTATGAACTTTATTTAAGTTAAA
>KZ451916.1:2146911-2186044 GCA_002786265.1 Apostasia shenzhenica
ACGGCTCCGTTTGTCTAGGAGTTTAAAATTAACCTGGTTTAATTTTAACCAGGTATATCACATCACACATAAAATTTAACATTAAAAATTAAATTTATTTCACATCCTACACATATTACTAAAATAATAACTAATTTATATCACATCTCTCACATATTCCAACATAATAACTAATTTTATATCACATCTCTCACATATCCCAACATAATAATTAATTATTATTTCACATCATTTACAATTTTCAATAAAAAATATCTCCATTTAAATTTAATTTTAACATTCTTAAATTTAACCTTACAAACAAATACACCTATAAGTGTCAAACAAACTTTGTTCAATATGTCACAACCTTTAGACAAGCCTTTCAAGAAAAAAACTTGCCCAGCCCCATCATGAAATAGGGCGAGCTCAGGTATAATTAAATTATACTTGTTCCGACTCATAGTTCACTAGTAATTAAATATTATTACATAATCATAAAATTAAAAATAATAATGAACTATTATCTCTTTATTTTTTTTAAAAATAACTTATTAGTAATAAATTTTAGGTGAGGTGGAACGAGGTATAATTGGGCAGGCACGGGCTGTAAAAATGAAGTGAGGACCAGAAGCAAATATGAGTAACGGTGAAAAGTATGAGTTTTATTAAACTCGATTCAAACCCGCCCTGTTGCTATCCTTAACTTTGATATATGTACGATCAACCTATTGCAACCTTATATTGACTATCCACTTTGGTCGAGAGCTTAATGGCTTTGTGAAAATTTGATTTTTGTAATTTACTAAATATAAAATTCTTTTGGGCTTTAAATTTTGATGACTTCTTTTAAGATTTTTTTTGTTTATTTAATCACCTACTTATCATCTTTCTATAATTTTTATTCTGCTTTTAAGTGAATTCTTTATCTACCGCTGCACAAGAATGTACTTTATTGTAATTTCATAATTTCTATGTCATTGTGTGATTAAGAGTGTTAATATGGGTCGAAAATAAAAAATCGATCGAAAATTAAATCGATTTTAGATCGAATCGAAATCAAGTCAATCTAGATGAGCCGACTAACGAGCCAAAAGTTTGGCTCGGTAATGATTTCGAGCCGGGGTAGGCTCAGCCCGATCCAACTCAAAATTGGCCCGAAAAAAATTTGAGATTCGATTTATTTTCAAGCTGGCTAGAAAATGAATCGAAATCGGCTCGAAGTCGAACTCAATCGATTTCGAGTCGATCAAAATGAGATCGATCTAATTTCAAGTTAGTATTAACTCGGTTCAAAATCGGATCGGTACTAGTCCATGCTGCCATATGGCAACTTTTGTTTGGGTTTGTAGGAAATGCATAGATGCTCTTATTATATGGTATCTTTTCTCTTTATATCAAGCACTACATAGTTGGCTGTAAGCCTGGAGGATCGGTTTGTTTGTAAGGTTAAATTTAAGAAGGTTAAAATTAAATTTGGATAGAGATATTTTTTTATTGAAAGTTGTGAATAATGTGAAATAAAGTTAGTTATTATGTTGGGATATGTGAGAGATGTGATATAAAGTTAGTTATTATGTTGGAATATGTGAGGGATGTGATATAAATTAGTTATTATTTTAGTAATATGTGTAGGATGTGAAATAAATTTAATTTTTAATGTTAAATTTTATGTGTGATGTGATATACCTGGTTAAAATTAAACCAGGTTAATTTTAAACTCCTAGACAAACGGAGCCGTAATGTTTGGAGCACTAGAGATACCAATGAAGTAATGTAAAGAAAGAGAAAAGAATAACAGAGAGAGTGAAAGAGAATCCTCAGACTCCATGAAAAGTTATTGGGTTTAGAGGCCTAACTACGTCAAACGTTTGTTCGCAAATTTCAGAGAGCCACATAGGTGAGTAGGCTTTATTTCACGCGTAGCATCACAGACAACGTTAAGTAGCCAAGTAGCCGAGCGGATTATTCGGTTGGCCGATCGAACGATTCGATAGCCGATCGGACCATCCATTCGCACTGACCAGACAACTCATTTGGCTACCAGCTCAAGCATAATTTAATATTAAGTATATATATTCAGTTGAAATAGTATTACTTGTAATTATATCTTTTCTAATTAATATTCATGTCTATTTTTTACACAAATTTCTATCTAATACCTACTTATCTGGTTAGCTGAACGGACGGTCAAGTCGGCCA
Organism: Apostasia shenzhenica; assembly: GCA_002786265.1. Taxonomy (NCBI): domain Eukaryota; kingdom Viridiplantae; phylum Streptophyta; class Magnoliopsida; order Asparagales; family Orchidaceae; genus Apostasia; species Apostasia shenzhenica. Next base: position 2,149,093 of record KZ451916.1, read on the forward strand.
ACCAGGTCGTTGATCAGTCAAGCACACTATTCGATCGACAGTTCGGCAACTTAACGCCATTTGCAGTGTTATGCGCGAAGTGAATCTCGCTCACCTGCGTAGCTCTCTGTGATTAATAAACAAACATCCTATGTGTTCAAGTATCCGAACTCAATAATTACAAGTAGTTACAGCTCCTGATGTATAACGGTTTTCACTCGATTCGAAATAAGATAATAGGTGACAGGTCGTTAGTTGATAAACCTTTCTATCTAATTTCATAAAAATATTGAAGTTTTACTTGCAATTCTCAAGTAGGGCCCACTAAAGCCAATGTCGGCCACCTCCCTTGTGTACGTGTGTATGAACTGAATTCATGATCAACACGTGTGTAGTCATAAATATATATAGGATAAATTATACTTAGGTCTTCAAGTTTAAGATTTAATAACGCACAGGTCCATATTATAACATCGGAGTCCCTGAATTTTAATAAATTATTAAATAGGTCTTTTTTATTTTTTATTATTAAAATTTTTAAAAATTACCATTATAGCCCTCCCTCTCTCTGTCCTCCAGATCCATGCAAACTCGCGAGGCTGCGCCGCCGCTGGTGGGTCGCGCCCTCCTCCTCCTCTCTCTCCTCCCGATCCCCGAGCACGCGTGAGGTAGAGCGGCTGCCGGCGGTCCCGCGGCTGCCGGCGGTCCCGCGGCTGCGAGGAGTGTGCAACCCGGTGAGGCGGCCTCGTGATCCCTCCCTCTCTCTCACTCCTTCCGGTCGCGAGACCGCGCAGCGTGTGCCACTCACGCAACCAGAGATCAGGAGGGGAGAGAGAGGGGAGGGATATAATGGTAATTAAAAAATAATAATAATAAAAAAGAACACATTTGATAATTTGTTAAAACTCACGAACTTCGATATTATAATTTTAAAAATATAAATCTATGCGTTATTAAACTTTAAATTTAAGAACTTGAGTGTAATTTATTAATATATATATATGCAAAATTACACACCAAGTCTTTCCCCTTATTCAAATTCTTAACTAATTTAAACCATTGTTATATAAGGTGATCGGTTGTTAGTCGAAATGTCGGCCACCTCCCTTGTGTACGTGTATATGAACTGAATTCAATGGCTGAATTCATGATCAACACGTGTGTAATCATAAATATATATAAGATAAATTACACCTAGGTTTCTGAGTTTAAGATTTAATAATGCACAGATCCATATTATAACATCAAAATTCCTGAGTTTTAATAAATTATCAAATAGGCCTTTTTTATTTTTTATTATTAAATTTTTTTAAAATTATCATTATACCCCTCTCCCTCTCTGTCGTCCCGATCCCTGCACACGCGCGAGGCCGCACGGTAGCCATCGGGTCGCACACGCCGCGCCGCCACCGGTGGGTCGCGCCCTCTCCCTCTCTCTCTCCTCCCGATCCCCTAGCACGCGCGAGGTCGCGTGGCTGCCGTCGGTCCCGCGGCTGCGCGACATGTGCGATCCGGCGAGGCGGCCTCGCAACCCCTCCCTCTCTCCCACTCCTTTCGGTCGCGAGGCCGCGCGGCGTGTGCCACTCACGCAACCCGCGATCGGGAGGAGAGAGAGGGGAGCGGTATAATGATAATTTTAAAAAAATAATAATAATAAAAAAGAACTTATTTGATAATTTATTAAAACTCAGAACTTCGATGCTATAATTTTAAAAATATAAATTTATGCATTATTAAATTTTAAATTCAAGAACTTGGGTGTAATTTAAATCTTACAAATTAAAAAAATTAATAATTGAAAATAATTTTATAATATAATAATAAAAAATAATAATTATATTTTTATTAAAACTAATAGATAACATTTTTATAATTTTACAGATTCAAATTGGAATATTTACGGGTTCAATTTGTAACTTCCTATCAATCTCAATGGCCTGAATCGTAGAATTAGGCTCTGTTTTGCAATAGACTAAAAATAATGACTAAAATTACCCATGGTCAAAATCTTAAATTTATTTTTAAAAAAATTAAAAAATTATTTTATATCTCATCCTATACAAATTCTAACATTAAACAATCACTTTATTTCACATCATACACAAATTTTAATATAATCAATTTAATTTATTTCACATCATATATATTTTTTAAAAAATAATTAAAAATTTCAATTAATTTTTTTTTATCAAATAGAGCCTTAGAGTCGGCTGAAAACGAATTAACTCAAATTCAAATAAAATTGAGATAAATCAAATTTGAGTTCAGCTGACAGCCAAGTACTCTTCCTTCAAGCTGCCACACGCGTGAGGGAATTGGCCTCCCCAGCTACATTAATGAAGAACAGATGGCTCAATTATGCCTGCGGGTCCCACAACACCCTATTGGATAATTATTAGGTATAATTAACTACATACAGAGTTTTCAAAATCGGACCGGACCGGGCGGTTCGACCGGTTCAACCGGGAACCGGCCCAAGGTCCGGTCTGGTTCAACATTAGAACCGAAATCAGCTAAAAATCGGGTTGAACCGGTAAAAAATGGTCCAACCGCCAAACCGAACAAACCGGTCAAACCGGAATTATTATTTGAGTTTCTTATTTTATTTTTATACATTGATATTTGAGCATTAATATTTTAATATTAATATTATATTTTGAATAATATTTTCTTATATAATAGATGTTTAACTGATTTATTAATTTTTTCATGAATTTATTTCGAATTATTATAAAAGAGAGTATTTTAAATGACAAATTGGCAAAAAAAATAATTGTATTCATTTTGTTTTGTTTTTTTTAATTTTTTATACATTTTTTGTGGTAGTAAATTTTTTAAATTAGTTGTATTATTTATTTTCAAAATATTTTTTATCATATTTTAAAAATTAGTCTCACATTTAGAAAATTTATATTTAATTATGATGTAATTATTAAGTCATCCGGTTGAACCACGGTTCAACCAGTTGAACCGATAAAACCATGAACCGGTCGATTGACCGGTTCAATCTTCGGTCCGGTTTTGAAAACCTTGACTACATATCACACACTTTTTTTTATTTATATTTTATTCATTTATTTTTAATTAATTATACTATGCACACTCAAAATATTACAAAATCTTACATACACATATTTGAATTAAAATTTAATCAAAATCTATTTTAAAAAATATTCTGTTAATAAATCATTAAAATTATATTTTTATTTTTAATAGTATATATTTTTCTCTTCCTCAATACCATACTAAAGCGCTAATTTATCCTAAAATCAATTAACATCGCGGATGTCTTCTTCCTTTATCGCCGCCTAAATATTAAAGTTTTAGAATTTTCACTCAAAATATATTTAAATATCTTTAAAATAATATGATAAAATGACTCATATTTTTTGTAGTAGAAATAAGTTAAAATGTGTGTACGTAAGATTTTATAATATTTTGAGTGTGTATAACGTAATTAACTAAGAATGAATAGGTAAAGTATAAATAAAATTAAATTGTGTGGTATGTAGGTAATTATCCTTAATTATTAACGACTCAGCATGCCTATAAATTAAAATACAAATTGAGAATAAATTTTAAAATTTCGAGCTTTTACCTTCTGAACGTATTTCTCGTTTTCTAAATTTTAAAAATAATTTATTAAAGTTTAGTTAATAATAAATTCATATATTTAATTTCTAATTATACTTGCGCTCATAAATTTTAAAAATTTACTAACAAGTTATTATACTAAACTTCATATAATATTTTACAAATTCCTAATTTTTAACTAATATATAATATTAAATCTCATTAAAATTAAATTTATTATATATTCACATCCAAATAATATTTTTTATAAAAATCTACAATAAAATTGATATTTGTCCTTTTTCTATTCCCTTCTCTTCTTTAAATAAACTAAAATTTAGAGATTTATTTATAAATTTTAAAACTCATAAATCAAAATTTTATTAAAAATTAATCACGAGAGTTTATCAATAAATTTTTAATATTTATGAACTAAAATATGATTAAAAATAACTCTAAAAACCTAGTAGTAATTAATACTTTTAAATTTCTCAATATTGCTTGTGCAGGGAGATGCACTAATTAATTAGATGGTAAAAAATTATAGAGCACCATGTCAAAAAAAATTATATGGAGGGCAAATATTTTGATGAAAATTTTTAAGATGACAGATATCATGGTACTTTATTTCAAAAATAAAAAAAAATAAAAAAAATAAAAAAAAAAGTAAAAAAATAAAAATAAAAATAAAAATCATGGTACTTGAAGATAAGGAAGAGAGCTTTGTTAATCGATGAATACCACAAAGGAGGTTCGAAAGTCAACTACAATAATATAAGTTTTTAATTGAAGAATAATAACTCGATCTCTTCAAAACCTCTTGGATGAACGAAGTATTACACATGAGGATGCCCAACATTGATACATGTGCATTTATTAGCAATATTGTAAAAATTAGATCAGATTAATAATCGGTCTATTGTCTGGTTCATGGTCAAAATGATTAGACTTGTTATTGAATTAGTTGAATTGGTAAATTATTATTTTTAAAAAAATTCATAAAACTAATATTTAATATTTATTATATGATTTATTGCTATCATAAATCTCTAGATATTATAAAGAAAAATTAATTTATTATGATTTAATTTAGTCTAATATGTAATGTAATTTTCGTAGACTAATTAGATCGGACGGTCTAGTCCAGTTTTTATAATACTGTCTGTTGGGATTAATTGATTACAATCAAGGGGTGAACATAGATATAAAGGGCTTGGTAAAAGATATAATTCGATGGTTAATTGATATGCCAAATTATTTCAATTGTGAATGGTCTTTTAAGAAATTTTATTTAATGATGATTTTCGTATAGTATAGATTGTTATTTGCGGCTCTACGAAGTAAAAATTAATTATTATGTAATATTTTTATTTTAAAATTTATAAAATATTTGAAATAAAATTAAATTTTATTTTAAGGCATGTAAATATGAGAGATTAATTTTGTCTTTATTGTTAAAGTTTTTATAAAATGTGAAATAAAATTAATTTTAATTCTTAAATTTATATAAAATTTAAAATAGTATTAATTTAATGATTAAATATATATTTATATATTACTTTATAATTAATGGTCAATTCTCATTAAATATGGATGAAAAATTTAAATATCTTCTGTTTAATATTATTATAAAGGGGTTTTTACATAGAGGACATGAAATTTACACAAAATTACGCATTTCACTATAAATTCATAAATATTACCACTATCACACCATATTCATTTAAATTTTATGCATTTCACATATTTCATACCATATTCTTTGATGGTGAACTTCACATTTCTAAATTGACCTTGATCTTAACTATATTATTAATATATTAATTAAATACTATAAATAAATTAATTTATATAAATAATAATTGAAAATATTTATGAATTTATGTATTTTAATTTATTTATCCTATTTAAAATTTCTAATTAGGGTGCCGAATTTAAATCCATATGACTATAATTTTTAATTGAAGTAAGAAAATTGATGTGTTTACAGTAAAAAAATAAAAATATATATTAGAATTTAAATATTAATGAATTTATGCATTTTAATTTATATATAATATTATAAAGTATATGAAATATGTGAAATATGTGAAATGCGTAAAATTTAAATGAATATGGTGTGATAGTGGTAATATTTATGAATTGACAGTGAAATATGTAATTTCATATAAATTTTATGTAAAAATTTCTATTATAAAATGTTAAAAAATATATACTAATTTATCTAATTTTTTTAACTCAAATTATGCAGGAACTAATTTACCTTTTTCTTTTCTTCCCTAGATGCTGTCTTCTTCATGACTCCATCTGCTAGATGCCTCCGGGCTCCAAACGCCTGCAACGCATCTGCCCATTTTATGCATCCCAGTTCCTCCGGGCTCCAACTCCATCAACATCCTCGCTGCGGCGGAGCTCCTCGGTCCTTTCGCCGTTTGCCCGCGATCTCAATCCCGTTGAGGGAGAGAGGAGAAAAGTGTTTATAAAGGGGGGGCAGATAGGGGGAGGACGCCCGGGAAAACGATGGCGAGCTACAAGTACTGCCTGTGCTTCACGCGGAAGTTCCGGTGGAATGACGCCGAGCCGCCGGCGGATGTGAAGGCGGCGTTCGCTGCGATCTCCGACGGCGGAGCGCAGATCGGCCCCCAACAGCTCCGGCGCTTCCTCGCCGAGACGCAGAGGGAAACCGCTGCTACTGACGCATATGCGGAGAGGATCATAGAGCAGATCAGGCAGCAGCGGCACCGCCAGCTCCTTACTAAGGTCGCACGACCGTTAATCTCGGTTGAGGACTTTTACCAGTATCTCTTTTCCGATGAACTTAACCCGCCTATCAAATCCCAGGTCAGTTTACTCTCCCGGGCTTCAAGTTGGACAGAATGAATTAGATGTGGCTCTCTTTTCACGATTCAGCTGAAATTAGTATACGTTAACTGGTTGAATGTATAGATCAGGTAAAAAATCGAATTCTTCGGTGAAGACCACTGGTTTGTTTGGCTTGGTAGTATTAGAATTGGAAAACTTTTTGGTATCGTGAAAGAAATAAGGGTGAGTGTTTCTTAGCTACCCATTTACTGTTTAATGGAACGCTTTGGAGGATTTTGAACTTTGAATATGGATTACAATGATGTAGTACTTCCAGAGCAATTAGAACTTGTCTTAAACTCCAAATTACTTTAACAATAGTTCAAAACTCCAAATTACATTCGTAAAATTCCCTCAATGTCTTTGGAATACATTTGGATGGCTTATCCTTCCGTGTAACTTGGTTTAATAAATTTTGTTTGATGCGAGCATAAATTGTTTTCATCTACAAGAATTTGAAAACCGATATCTTTTTTCTAAACGGTGCATCACATATGAAAAGTATTGTTTGTAAAGTTGTGACATATTGCTTTCATTAATCATTTTCTGTATTGTTATTTGACTGGACTTCTTGATGCTGCCATGAAGTAAGGGCATTGCTTTGTAAGTATTGATAGGATGGATGCAGGTACTTGTTTTTAAATGTTACATAAGCACATGTGTAATCCATGAAAGGAATCCTCAATGCTTTAAGTACATTTTTGTGATTTTAATGAATTTCTCTATTTCTTCTAATGTATTTCGTTTTTGCAGGTTCATCATGATATGACTGCTCCTGTATCCCACTATTTCATATACACTGGTCATAATTCATACTTGACTGGGAATCAACTTAGCAGCGACTGCAGTGATGTGCCCATCATAAAAGCTCTGCAAAGAGGTGTGAGGGTGATTGAGCTAGATATGTGGCCAAATTCTACAAAAGATAATATAGATATCCTTCATGGAAGGTATTAATTCTGACCTCAGAACATCTGTCTTTTATTGTCATTACTACTGTTTGTGTTTTAACAGTTAAACCTGAATGATGGGTTTTTTTGGATTGGATTTGGTGAATAGAGAATCAGAAAATGTCCATTTAAATTATGGTCAGTGTTTCTCCACTTCTTGAGAAATCCAAGCATGCCAATGCTGATTCATCAATACAGGATAAAAGGAAGACAAGTCTATAATGTTTTAGCAAGTGATTTTACCTCCTTTATGACAAAACCAGGAAAGCCAATGTTGATTTCATGGGTCCAAGATAAAATAGGACAGTATTATCCTAAATTAAAATAGGAGTGTTTATTTGCAATGTTGTTTTCTCGCCTATCCCTCCACATGCCATTGGGTGTAAACATTCATAGTCTTTACTCCGACAGTACCGTTATAGTAGTAGATATTGCCAATATTATCATTGCCATTGTAACAATCATTCTATCATTACCTTTCCCTTTAATTTTTGCAGCATTGTCGTATCCCGAGTGGGGGTGGGAAGAGAGTGGCATTCTCTTTTTTTCCTAGGTTAGTGTGAACATGGATCAACATAATCTAACGGCTACAATAATATCAAAATTCAAATTCAAATCGATTAGAGTTAATTGGAGATTTTCATATTAGTTATATTCAGATTTGATTTGATGAAGATTCGGGGCTAATTTGGGAGATTTAAAGACCCGCTATATTTGGAGTTAATTTTATTTTATTGCAATAAAAGTAGTTCTATATTTGTTTTAGATTTATTTGACATTTTATTTTTAGCATTTAATATTGTATTTCAAATTTATTCATAGGATCTTTTTATGTAAAAGGTCGCCTAGCATTGTATTAGTTGATTGTTATTGATTAATAAATGAGTTCAGAGTTTTCTGAATGCCTAGGTTCGGGTTAAGGGTCGATATTCTGACGAAGGAAAGTGTAACATCCCAAAAATTTAATTAGTACATAATATATTTAAATGAGCTAATAATTATATTTATATTAGTTATAGAAAACTTATTTGAAATTTATATGAAGATTTAATTATAATAAATGTTAGTTTATACATGTTAAACTTGTTTAGATCGACTATAAATATATTAGAATATATTTGGAATGAATATAGACTTAATAAATAGACATTAAAGTTTCGAAATTAAATTTAATTAAAAGGAATTTAAATTGATGATTTAGGACTTATGTTAAAAAAGTGAAAGAAATATGAGTAATTATAATTTCATCATTATTATTAACCTCCCCATGGTCAGTTTGCATGGCTAGCTGGATTGGCTTGAGGAGAAAGCAACTCATCATATATGAATATAATATATAATATCATATTTTATAAATATTATATATAGATTAATATAATATTTGGTGGGGGGCTTGGGAGAGAAACAAAAGAGAGCTTTGCCTGTTGCCCGAAAGTGAGAAGGGGAGAGAGGGAGAGGGAGAGAATTTATCAACTGATTTCAGTACAACAAAATTATATCTACTTGGATTCGAGGTAGGAGGAACCAACTTTAGGGTTACGTAACTCAATGTAGTCAATACAAGGTTAATCATGACAAGATTTTTAAAAACATGAACTATCTAATATGCCAATATCTAAACAATAATAACAGTAACAACAAACCAAGTTTTTATCCCACTAAGTGGGGTTGACTATATGAATTTTTTTTTTCATTGCACTCTATCAAATAATAAATCTTTATTTGACTCTAAATATGTAAGATCACTTTTTATAGTTTTTAGCTATATCTTTTTTGGTCTTCCTTTTCTTCTTTTTACATGAGTAAGATTCAATAATTCAATTTTCTTTACTGAAATTTCTATCAGCCTATAACTTATACGTCCAAACTATCTAAGTCGACTCTCTTTAAGCTTATCTTTAATTGAAACTACTCTAACCTTCTCGTGGATATACTCATTCATATTAATATCTTCATTTCTGCGATACTCATTTTATTTATGTTTTTCTCCTTTGTAGACCAGCATTCAATACCATATAATATTGATTTTCTAACAACTATTCTATAAAATTTACCCTTAAATTTAAGTAAAATTTTTCTATTATACGCTAAATGCATTCCTCTACTTTATTTATTTTGCTTGAATCTTATTAATAATATCACCATTTATTTTTATAATATTTATTTTATTTGTGTATTTTTTGCTTTGTAGGCCAACATTTAACATCATATAACATTGCTAGTCTAACAACTATTTTATAAAATTTACCCTTGAGTTTAAGTAAAATTTTTCTATTACACAATATGCCAGATGCACCTTTCACTTTATCTATTTTGCTTAAATCCTGCTAATAATATTACCATTTATTTCATCATTATTCTGTATAATTGATCCAAGGTATCTAAACTGTTCACTCTTCTTGATAACTTGATCATCAATTGTCATCTCCTCGCTACAAGTGCTTTTTTCATGACTAAAATTATATTCTATATATTTAATTTTTTATCTGCTAATATTTATAATAATAAAATTAAATATATCTTCATACAATGACTTAGTAAAAAAATCAGCAAGTTGCAAATCAATAGAAACATACTCAAATGCAATTTCTCCTTTTTGTACATAATTACGAATAAAATGATGTCGAAATTCAATGTGTTTGATACGTGAATGCTAAATCGGGTTCTTTGTTAAGCATATAGCATTTGTGTTATCACATTTGATGGGAGTTTGGCCTAGATCAGTACTATAATCAAGTAATTGATGTTTAACCAAATTTGTTGTGCACAATAACTATTGGCTGCTACATACTTCACTTTTACACTCAATAAAGCAATTGACTTTTGTTTTCAACTTGACCAAGACACAAGCGTATTGCCAAAGAATTGGAAAGTACCCTATGCGCTTTTATAGTCAACTTTGCATCCAACAAAATCAGCATCAGAGTATTCTATTAATCAGGTGTTGTTTCTTTGGGATACCAAAAGCCTAGTGAGTGTGTTAACAAGATGTCTAATGATCCTCTTAACAATGGTTAAGTGAGATTCCTTAGGACAAAATTAACAATGTGCTCACATGCAAATACTAAACACAATATCAAGATGACTGGCAGTAAGATATAACAAAAAACAATCTTATCTCTATACAAATTATCGTCAATCTTTTTACCCTTCTCATCTTTATTAGGTTTGGTAGAACAACACACTGTGGTTCCAATTTGCTTTATCTTATCCATTCTAAATTTCTTGAGTAGCTCCATTGTGTACTTGCTTTGACAAATGAAAATGCCATCGTAAAGTTGTTTGATTTGTAATCTGAGAAAGAAATTGAACTAACCCATTATGCTCATTTCAAATTTCCTAGATATGCACTTAGAAAACTCCTTGTTTTAGTAGTAGCACCAAAAATAATATCAACGTATATTTGTGCTACAATGAAATTTTCATCATGGTTTTTTGTAAACAATGTTGTATCAATTTGACCTTTGACAAAATTATTGTTTATAAGGAATTTACTTCATCTCTCATACCTAGCTCGGGGTGTTTATTTCAAGTCATATAGGGTCTGTTTGTTTGTAAGATTAAATTTAATAAGGTTAAATTTAATAAAGTTAAAATTAAACTTGGATAGAGATATTTTTTTATTGAAAATTATGAATGATGTGAAATAAAGTTGATTATATGTTGAAATATATGAGGGATGTGATATAAAGTTAGTTATTATGTTGGGATATGTGAAAAATGTGATATAAGTTAGTTATTATTTTAGTAATGTGTGTAGGATGTGAAGTAAAGTTAATTTTTAATATTAAATTTTATGTGTGATATAATATGCCAGGTTAAAAGATGATTTTTTTTTTAATTTAAGCATTCTTAGTTAACTAATTAATAATATAAGCATAATTAAGAAAAATTAATAAAGAGAGCATGTTTAGGACGACGTTAGAGGTTGCTGTTAGTCAATAGAAGTCGCCCGACGCGCGTTTTAATTTAACTATATAAAAACAGACTTTTGTGAATAATTTTTGTATTAATACAATTATATTACATAAATTTCAATTAGGCAATCAAAAATATTCAAAGTGACGTAGGACAAAAAACTTATTTGTTAGCTGAAGAAAATTTTTCAAAATTGAACATTATTTCTTCTCTTCAAATATTATTTTTGTTTAAGAAAAGAACTGACACACCGAAACTTATTATTTAATAATAAATTATAAATTTTTGTTGCTACTTTAGTATACTACTTTGCTTTTCATTTATTAAAGAGATGCTCTAAGGATATCTTCAATTTGGTGATATGAAATTAAATATTTACAAAATAATTAATAAGAATATTTTGTGTCACAAAAGTTGCCAACTCTTGAGCGACTTAGTTATTTTTTTTTAAAAATTAAATATTATTTGAAAAATATTACTTTAAAAATTCATAAATAATAAAATAAAAATAATTATAAAAATAAATTAATAATAATTTAAAATTATAAGAAAAAAATAAAATCTTTATTAGTTATAAATTAAACAAATCCTATCACGCTCATTAAAAATTTAACTAATTATAAAAATTTGTAATTAAAATTATCTCTACCACGTCCAGCATTCGTAACTGATGAGCGTGATAGGATTTGTTTAATTTATATCTAACAATTCCTATCACGCTCATCCGTAACTGATGAGCGCGTCGGGCGACTTCTGTTAACTAACGGCAACCCCTGATACCTTTCGAAACGTGCTCCCTTTGTTGATTTTTTCTTAGTTATGTTTATATTATTAATTAGTTAATTTAAAATACTTAAATTAAAAAAATCATGTAGGTTAAAATTAAATCAGGTTAATTTTTAACTTCAAAACAAACGGGGCCATAGAGCTTTTTTAAGCTTAAAAATATGATTCGAAAAATATGAATTAATAAAACTGAGAGGTTGCTCAATATTAGTTCTCATTAATAAATCCGTTAAGAAAAGCATTTTTAACATCCATTTGAAATAATAAAAAATCTTTCAAACAAGCAAATGAAATAAATGACTAATAGTAAAAGATAAAAATTTTCATTTTTTTGCCCGCTTAGTAGTAGATTTTTATTGGGAACGGAGTATGCCCCTTTCCATGGTTTTTGCAACAACCTCCAAGAAGATATTTGTTAATCTATTTTTTTATACTTTGTTTTTAGTTTAATGCTAATGGCTTAGGCTACATTTAAAAAAAAAGAGAGAGTTTTAATAATTTTCATAATCTTGAGGTATTCATTAATCTGCTTAGATTACATTCCAATAATCCAACTTCACATTGGTGCAATATTGCATTCCAAATTATAGTGTTATTACCTTATTGGAATTTTATATATGTTATAAATGAACCGGCAGTTAGTTTAATGTTGTCAGGTGAATGTTTTTTTGAATTCCTATTATTAACTTATTCATTTTCCTTTCTTTTCCCCATCCAATTTGAATAGGACACTTACCACCCCTGTGGCATTGTTGAAATGCTTAAAATCTATTAAAGAATATGCTTTTGTTGCATCCCCGTACCCAGTTGTTATAACTCTTGAAGACCACCTTACTCCTGATCTCCAGGCTAAAGTAGCTCAGGTGAGAATATGTTCCAAATGGGATGAGCAGTTTTCTAATTTATTTGACTTTCTTACAATTATTGAAGTTCTTTTGTTATTGTTTTATTCTAGATGGTCACTGAAACTTTTGGAGATATATTGTTCTACCCTGAGTCAGACACTATTCAAGAATTTCCTTCTCCAGAATCTTTAAAGAATAAGATTATTCTTTCAACAAAGCCTCCCAAGGAATACCTCGAAGCTAAGAGTTTTAAGGAAGAAAATAGATCTGTGAATGAGAATGTATCTAAAGAGGAAGAAGGATGGGGTAAGGAGGTCCCAGATCCAAAGACTGAAATGAAATCCTATGAGGTACAATTGTGTATTGATGAATTTCTTGCAGCTATATTTTCGAGATTTTAAGTAATACAATAGAAGACAAATATTGCACATTAATCACTTAAATTATGATATAATGAAGAATAACATCTTAGTTAATTTCCATCAAAGATAGTAAGAATGTTTTGTATTGGGCTTAATTTATTCAATCTTATCGTAGTTGGCTCGTAAATCTTTTCTTATGGCAATGTACCATTTGTAAGTAATTGTCTTTATAATAATGCTATGTTTACTTAACTTTATGAAAATACTTGACTTGATAAATTGTTCATATAGCTAATTTAGTGAAATTTCCTGAAGCTTTAATTTTATTTAATGGAACTTAAATGAAGTGTTATTGCTGTTTAAAATTTAATTGATTTATATTTATAAGTATTAAGGTTTGGGCATTTTAATGTGTAATATCTTCTTTTATTGGTATTTGGTATTGTTAGAACAAAATCTCTTCTCTTGTATAAAAAAGAGAATCTTCTCAGGTTTTATTAACAGACTATGCAATAATAACAATAGAAGATTAGGGCTAGACAATACGAAAATTTATGTGATACATCTATGAAATTGCCTATTTTCACTGGGAGTGGACAAACTAAAATCAAGTATCAAGATAAATTACAAATAAGAGTAAACAAATGTGAAATTAAACCATTTAACAATTCCAAATGGAGAAATGAGATAAATTTCACTAAAGGAGGAGGTTCCAATTGGAAATAAATAAGATGAGATGATGAACAAAGGCCTCCAATAATTTCCATAATCGAGCATTCTTCCATGAATTTTGAATCACATAATTGCCTTCTCTTTTTTCTTTTCTTTTCCTTTCTCTCTCTGCCGGCAATCCATCCCAATCCCTCAAAAATTAAATTCTCTTCTTGTGGCTTCTCATATATATGGAAAAAATATTTTGAATCAAATATTTTATTTTGTATATCCGTAATATACTAGCAATTAATTCCAACAAACTCTTCTCCTTTATCTTCATAATTTAAATTTTAGATTTTAAATTCAAGATTATTTGAATAAATCTTCCTCATCTTAAATTCTTGATCTTACCAAACAAGTAGATATCAGTTATCAAATTAACTAATTTTCATTTTTCCCAAAGTGTCGAAGGGCATCATCAAAGAGCATCAGTAGCTGTGAGCCATAATTAAATCCAAGTACAGGTTGAACTTGTTAAGTGGTATAACTTTTGTGATTGTATTGACTGGATTATATATTGTACGGATCTTCATAATTGAAATATCATCATACTCACCCTTCAAAAAACCCATTCAAGAAATATCATCATGCTCAACCTTCTTTCTAATATGGTGATATTTGATAAGTAATGTTGGATTCTTTTATGATCATTTGGTCCAGAGAAAGATGCAAATCACTCTATCATATTAAATTAGCAGTTTTCTTAGGTGCTTCAGTAAATGTTATATACTCTATCTTAGTAGTAAATAGAGCCATTATAGGTTGCACAAAGGATTTCCTGATAATAACACAATTTGCAAGTGTATATACATATCCTGTTTGAGATATCCTATCTAAATCACCAACATAATTTGAATAAGCAAAACTAACAACACCACCATTGGAATTTTTCTTATCGTATAGGGCTTATTTGATTGGAGAGCTATTTTTGGGCTAGAGAAAGAATATTAGTTTATAATTTTGATGAGACAAAATTATTTTAATATTGGAGAATGTGTAAGTTTGAATGTTGGAATTTGTATTGGATATAAAATAAAGTTAATTTTTAATATTATAATTTATGATGAATTTGAAATATTAATAAAATAATGGTAAGGCTCTTTCAAGCCTTGAATCAAATGAATCACGGCTCAGTGATTTAACGCTGTTTACAACATTTTACTTGTTGCAGGGACCATTTATGTGCGTGGTGCCGCATGATTGGCCAGCGAATTGCTGACCTGGTTTGCTCAGCAATTCACTTGCTGGTTGCAATAATTTTTCCTAGTTTTGATTTTAGTTTGCTAGGATAAAATCTTTTTTTAAATATGAAAAATAGACTTCTTAGATTTAAATTTAAAAAAAGAATCAAACACACCATATAATACTAATATCAAATATTAAAATAAGACAACACTATAAGATTTGTGTGGTTTGACTATAAAATAGCATATTTCCATCGAAAGAGAAGAAATCAATTATTAAGATGAAGTACAATAAGGAGAATCAAAGCTAACAAGATAGGTTTCTCCAAAAATGAGGCTCCAATCAAAAAGTTGAGTGCATGAGATGCCAAATGAATGCCTCTAATAATTTCCCGAACTGAGTGTCAATAATTGTGAAATGGACTTTATTTTTTAACATTAAAAGCACAAACTTATAAAATTAATTATTCTCAAAGTATTTTGAAAATTCTTTGATGCCTTGATATATTTTAAATAGCATGTGTAACACCTTACTAGTTTATGTAATTGCTTGTCTTTCGTCTCTATCTTTCCTCAGAGGTTTTATTTTATTGCAGCATGAGGATGATGAAAACGAGAAGGATCATGATGATGATGATGCTGATGATGAGGATGATGGCCAAAAAAGATTAAAAAGTTCACCAGTGGAATACAAGTGTTTGATCACTATCAAGGCAGGAAAACCTAAGGGTACCTTAAAAGATGCTCTGAGGGTTGATCTTGATAAAGTTAGGCGACTTAGTTTAAGTGAGCACCAACTTGCAAAGGCTGCAGCATCCCACGGGGGGGATCTAGTTAGGTACTTTTTCTAATAGAACGCAGCAGAATTTAAGAAACTTTTTTTTTTCAAAATTGCTTCCATAATTTAATACTAATGTTTGTATAACTCATGGGTTTAAAATACAAATTACATTCCACAGATACAATTGGTAATTCACATGTATGGCATGTAGGCTACTTTGAAATTACAATTAAGATGATTACTGCAAAAGTGCAAAAGAATTTAGTAGGTGTAGTAATAATAAAGGTGTGAAGATTTCTCCTGATGTTTTATTTTACTGTCAACATAATTGTTTATAACCACTACTTGTTGGCTGAGTGGTAATGTGCCCAAAGTCTATAAAGGGGTGGTCATGGTTCTCATTGTTGTCATTAGATAAAGGGGTTTGAGAATAGCGAAGGCAGAATCCTTCTCTTTCTTGCCAGGTGAAGTAAAAAAACAAATATGAATAGAAAACACAAGAGATGTATGTGAAAATCCCAAATCACAGTAAAACTATGTAAGCATACACCATTCAAAAAAATGTTTCGTACAAAATAGAAAAGTTGTAGCAGTTTTTTTAGAACACTAGGGTCAGTTTGTTTAGTCAAGTTTAAATTAATCTAGTTAATTTTAAATAGGCATGTCACATCATACATTAAATTTAATATGAAAATTTCATTATATTTTATATCGTACATATATTTTAAAAAAATTAATTTTATTTCATATTATACACACATATCAAAATAATAATTAACTTATATCACATCTCTCACATTTCCCAACATTATAATTAGTTATATTTTACAATATATGCAACTCTCAATAAAAATATATCCTTATTTAAGTTTAATTTTAATTATGTTAAAATTAATTTTTTGCAAACAAATACACCTAGATAAGACTTTCAACAAGTGCTCTTCACTAGGCAATGGTTTACATAATATCTCACAGACAAGAGTTTCAAAGTCTTTTGCAATAAGAATCTGTTAATATACTTTTCTTCTTACTGATAGCATCACTGACATCTATCTCCACACAAGATGACCTCAAGTGGATGATCTTCACTTGACTCTTTGGTGGCTCTCTGTAGTTTGTAGAATGCTCTTCATTAAAGCGTATTCTCCCTTTCGCATTCTTTGTTTGCAACATAACACCTTAAATGAGCAAAACCTATTGCTCCATACCTTTGGAGGTAAATATTTGAGAATGCCTTTTGTATAGTTATCCATTGTATACATGTATCATGTGGCTGTCAAAACGAGATAGCGTGTCAGATTATGATAGTCCATCTATTATTGTCGTGAAATCGTACCATTCAATAAATGGGTCAAAAAACTAGACCCATATCTTGGTCTTATATTAATCGATTTGCATGACTGAACCCATCAACCTTTTAATAAATATGACATGTACTTTTGTTAAACTTAAAAGAACAATACTAAGCATTTATTGAAAGTTATTTCTGAAAGGTTACCAAAGTTATTTTGAAAGAAATTTCATTTCATTAAAGTTTTTGTTTTTCGGTTTATAGTTTCTAGGTTCCTTCTAGTTTAGTCTTGTGTAACAAGTCCCTCTAGTTTTCAAATTAGCTAAATTGGTCCTTTAGCTTGAGATACTGTGCAAATAGGCCATTTGATATTAATAATGAGATCTAATGGAAGATATTATCTCTGATTAATAGATCAGTTGGACATTATTTCTACTTTAACTTTTGACTTAGTTTTCAAATTAGCTAAACTTGTTTACCAGTTAGAGATAATATCCTCCATTAGGTTCCTTTATTAATGCTGAAGGACCTATTTGTACTGGCTAATTTGGAAATTAGAGGTTATTCAATTGCATATAACCCAAACTAGAGGCATCTAGTTGCTATTAACCTTAAAATTTTTTCATTACATTTTTTTAAATAAAATATAGCATAAATTGATCAATTATTTAAACATTATAACTGTCATCATTTACATTGGAAGGTCATGTTCAGGTTGGTGGGTCAACGCACATATGAGCCAATCAAATTAAAGTAATCGAATCATAATTAGGTTGACCGGATTGCGACCCAAACCCAAATAAGGTGTACCCATTCCCAGAAAGCCTGGGACTGGTTCGCATTGGGTTTGTGGGTCGAGTACTATTTTGCGCTTATATGGCACCTTCTTTGCATAGCTTAGGACTTTTCTCGAGAACCCATCTTGTGGTAAGTTTCTTGAGGAGCCTTTTCTGAGTAGGCTTCTCAAGGAAAGTTTTTTGTGATTTAATTTCAAACTTCAACTTTTTGACCTCAAACTGGATGTTGATGATTGATCTTTTCATGTTGAGGGCTCTACCTTGAAGTCACTTTACTCGAGTCTCGATTGTTCTTTCTTGAGCCTAGATCTCACCAACCTCGAGTCATCCTTCTCATAAGTCATAAGAGGGATGGGTCCAACACCAATCTCACCTAACAAAAAAAACATAATATATTGCTTTTTTTCTTTTTTTGCTCATTATTCTGCAATCTGATCTATTATATTTTAAAAAATGCTCTTATTCTGTTAAATTTTTTTTAGGTTCACTCATAGGAATATACTGAGGATTTATCCGAAGGGCACACGTGTTACCTCAACTAATTATAATCCTATGCTTGGTTGGATGCATGGTGCTCAGATGGTTGCGTTGAACATGCAGGTCAGCTCCCTATTTGCTTTCCAGATTGAGATATGTTGTTGATCAACTATCTTGTGACTTTGGCTTAGCAAATATGTTTTGGGAACCACCTTTCAAAAAAAAAAACATGTTTTGGGAAGTGTTTAACAAAGCATTCTAGGTACTGCGGGATGTCTCTTGCCTGTGTCCATGTCATGGTACAGATAGCGCCGATTGAGTATATATGTAATCAATTTAGGACTCTGTTGATACTGGCTGTAATGAAATATTTAGGGAACTGTTTAAATAAAGGGTAAATCACGTCCCCTGAAGTTAGGGTAGTTATTTACCTTTCATTTGATCATAGTCCGAGTTTGAACAATGTTCTGTCAATTTACACAAAAATGGCAATATTATCCTTCACATCTCTCTCTAAGACTGGCCAAAGGTGAGGGAGGGCTTTCCCTAGGCCTACAGGATGTTTTTATTATTTGTTTGGTCAACACTATTAAATCTTGGATAATTTTTTAAAGAAAGAGCCAAGTAAAAGTAAGTTAAAAAATAATCAGGGACATACGTGAAATCAATATTTGTGAGGATCCAAATGAAATTATTCAAAACATAAACAAACGTTATGTGCTCCTGAACTTTAAGGACCTGGGAGTAATTTACTGAAAAATAAATCACAAAGCTGCAAGTATGACTCTATTAACTTGAAAGGATATGTGCGCATGAACTCACCCTTGACATCTTAATGAATTGTCAACTTACATCCCTTATAAACCTTCCTGTCATTGGAAACATAGTTTTTTTTTTTCGAAATTCATTGCATTATTGATCCACTCATGAACTGTCAGACTTGGTTTGATAATTTGGCCTCTTCTTTTAGTAGGGCTATGGAAGGTCACTGTGGCTTATGCACGGATTCTACAGAGCAAATGGGGGGTGTGGATATGTCAAAAAGCCCCATTTCTTACTCCAGGAAGGTCCGCATGGTGAAGTCTTCAATCCCGAGGCAGATTTGCCTGTCAAGAAAACCTTGAAGGTGAAAATTACATTTGCACTTCTTCTTTTCATGTCTTTATTTCTATGTTAAAACTGAACAAACCCATCTTATAAACTTCCCACAGGTGAAAGTGTACTTGGGAGATGGATGGCGAATCGACTTCAAACACACACATTTCGATGCATACTCGCCGCCTGATTTTTACACCAAGGTACAGAGAGATTAACACAAATAACTCTCACTGATCAAGCTCAGTGTGCCAAGAATTAACCCCAGTCCAATCAGAATTTTATAGCTTCAGGTCAATGCTAAGTAGTTGGATCTGCTGGACTTATCCATCCATCTAAGAGCTGAGGAAGATGTTTGGCTAATTAAAGATTTTTTATTTGAGATATGTGGTCCAGCCTTGTAACCAAGGAAAGAAACCCGAGGCAAGAAATATCAAAGAAAGAACCGTAGAAACCGGCCTTGATACCGAGGAATAGCTTGGGTCAAGAGACGAAGCCTCAGCCAATCTTGTTTGATGCATTAGACCTTCCTTGAGTAGTGTTTCTTGGGGAGGACAAAGAAGACCATCGTCCAAGGAACCTTCCTTGAGGGGAAAGGCAAACATTCCACAGGGAACTTTCCTTGATTAGGGTTACAGAATTCATTCTTTTAAGGAGTTTTCTCAAGTAAGATATTATAACAAATCATAGGTATGAATTTATATGCATACTCCCCAAGGTCACCAGGAAGCTTCTAAGACGTTAAAGTGAAATAGAACAAGTAACAAACAAAGATGGACTCTTATTCTCTTTTGTGAGAACCTTGAAGAAATGCCACAAATGAATTTGGTTTTCAATCCTCGTAGTGAGAACTTGAACACCCGCACAAGCATGGATTGATTGCCAACCTAGTGTGAGAATTGCCTAAAGTTATTCGCCCAACAACTGAAAACTATCTAGTTGGTCTATGATCTCTACGGAGAACACCTAAAAAACCACAGGTGTACAACTAATCTGCTTGGCAGAAACCACATAGAGGAGAAATGAATAAAAAAGTGTCTAACTCCGAGAAAGATTGGACTTTGACTT
Organism: Apostasia shenzhenica; assembly: GCA_002786265.1. Classification (NCBI taxonomy): domain Eukaryota; kingdom Viridiplantae; phylum Streptophyta; class Magnoliopsida; order Asparagales; family Orchidaceae; genus Apostasia; species Apostasia shenzhenica. The sequence goes on from KZ451916.1 coordinate 2,169,775, forward strand.
GACCCCCCAGGTTACCTCATTTCGACAACAAATAACTTAATCAGCGGGCTATACAATGGTCAACAAAACCACTCAAGCAAAGAGGATTGTTTAAATGCAAACCAATCGCCTCAAGCCCACCACCTCACCATCTCAAACTCAACCAGCCACAGACCCTGATCTGCAATCACTACCTTCCCAAGCTCCACCGGACTAACCTCCTCCACAATCTGCAAACGTCAACACAAATAACACTATATCTGAACCATCACATGATATTCCTACATCTTATTCTCAAGCCATCAAACAGCCTTGCCGTTAATTGCCTCCTTTCCAATAATACTTGGTCTTTAGTTCATTACAAACAACGCATGAATGTCACATGCAGATGGTTGTATATAAATACAATCAAAATGGCATCATAGTAAGATACAAAGCTTGGCTTGTGGCTTGGGTTTTGATCAGCAAGCTGGAATAGATTATAATTAGACTTTCAAATCAGTCATTGAACCTATTATTGTACGAGTCATCCTCATTATAGCTATCACATATGGCTTGAAAATCAACCAACTTGATTTTGATAATGCCTTCCTCGATGTTGTTACTCGGTGAAACTATTTATTTGTCGCAACCACAAGACTTTGTTGATAATCAACACCCATATGCCATCTAAGTAAAGCTCTGTGTGGTTTAAAACAGTTGCAGTGTGCATGGTTCTAAAAGTTATCATTCTTCTCAATTTTGACTCATCATTATTCATGTACAAAGCAGCAAATCAGATTAGGTTTATCCTTATTTATGTTGATGTTATCCTCATTGGTTATCAAATCAGTCACATAGTACATAGTACTGTCAAACCCAACAGACTATAGAAGCATTGTTGGGCCACTTCAATACATACTCCTCACAAGACCTCACATTAACTTTAGTGTCAACAAAGTATGCCAATTCGTGCAAACACGTATTACCATTGGATGGATGTCAAACATATATAGATACCTCAAACATACTATACACCATGGCATCTTTATTCGGCCAGCTCCAAACCTACATACACATGCTTAGATGCGGATTGGCTAGGGTATATTGATGATCAAATGTTGTCTCGGATATTGGACATCCAAAAAGCAGCCTTAGGTTGCTTTCTCCAGTACAAAAGCTGATTACAAGATAGTTGCAAACAAAGTCAGTAATATATCATCGATCAAATCACTTCTATAGGAGATAGATTTTCCTTCACCGACATCTGATGCAGAACGGAAAATGATAAATAATATTTAAATTTATAATCAGCAAAATTAATTAGTAAATTATTTTAATTAAGCGCAAAATATTTTCTAAATAGATTATATGATAAATAAGATTCTTAAATTCCACAAATTAAAAATATTTTAACATTAAAATTAAATTGGATTTTTTGATAAATAAAAATTTATCAAATTATATTAGGGCGTCAAGTTTAAATTCAACAGATAAGATTTGAGGTTTATAAATTTAGGACAGATTACTCGCAGTTAAATCCAACAATAAATCTTCACACAAGGAAATTGTATGGTCACACAATTAGAGTTGAGCAAATAATTTTATTAATATCAAATAACCAGTGAGATTTTAATTCGATAAAAATATACCTTTTAATTTATTTATCTGCTAGGGTAGCAGCTCACGAGAGGCGCACGCACGGGATTAGCTTGCGGCGAGGCAAGCTGAGCGAAGTCGAGTGAGCGCTCAGCAAGGTGACGAGTGGACAAACCAGGTGTGGCCAATGGATAAAGCAAGCACGCCAAATTGTTCATGCAAACGTGTGTAGGCAGATCAAGGTGTCACGGGTGGGGTGCGCACGTCGAACAACGTGGCCAAGGGCACACGTGAAGGTGCGCTCTTGCTTGGAAGATCGCGCTTGCGCTTGCAAGCACAATCGCGTGTGATGCGAGCACCTTGTGCGTTGGGCGGCACGACTGAGTGCGCGCTCGAGCACAGAAGAAAGCACTCGTGCCTGCGGGTGCAACCGCGTGCGACGCAAGCACTTGCGAAGGGAGTCCTTGCGCGTGCCTGTAGGCGTCGACACTCGTCGGAGGCGAGCGTTCGGAGACGATTTGAGGATAGAGGAATAGATGGAGGATAATTTTTTTTTTAATAAGATAACTAGGCTATTTGAGAATTCTCACCAAAGACTAATCCTACTTTTTTCTTCACTAGAATATCGAACCCTTAACTTGGATCTGGGCTTTGAGCAAACTCAGATATAATTTCACTCTTCAAATGCTACTTTTATTACAATGCAAGACGACCTCTTTATATAGAGAGATCGCATGAAGAAATTTGAAAATGCAATATTAAATGCGAGAAATAAAATATCAAATAAATAAAAGTAAATATAGAACTAATTTTATTACAATAAAATAAAATCAGTTCCAAACATGATGAGTCTTCAAATCTCCCAAATATGCTTTGAATTAAATCAAATCAAATCAAATCAAATCAAAATGAAGCTAATATGAAAATTTCCAATAGCTCTAATTAATTTAAATTTAAATTTTGATTCAACACATGACGTTATCCTAGCCGTCCAATTCAATGCTGGTCCATGTCCCCACCAACATCCCAACAATCTGGTGTGATAATGTTTGAATTACGCACCTTACTGTCAATCTGATTCTCCACAAAGAATGAAACATGTAGTAGCTGATTGTCATTTCATACACGAATTAGTGGTAAAGAATATGCTCAAGGTGATTGTCCCTACTGTTAATCAACTCGTTGATATTGTAACAAAATCACTTCCACCACAACGCTTCTAACAGTTGTCACTCAAGGTCATCACCACCTATGCAGCACCTTACTTGAGGGATTGTATTAGTACGCAAACAAAATCCTAATTCCCGGTAGGATAAGCCTAGTATTGGAGCCCAAATCAGCATCTCAAGAACATTCTACTATGTATGAGAATCAGGTTTATTTGTAACCACATTGTAAAATCAAAACCATCCATTTTTCACAAGTCTCTATAAACAATAAAGTAATTGGCGAGATTAGTGTGGCAATTTCATTACTATGCAATTCTCTTCTTCTTTTTCCTTCGATATATCCATGTCTCTAACAATCATTACATATTTAGAAAAGTTATACATTTGGTTTGGTTGTGTGCCCACTCGATGGAACTTGGTTTAGTAAAAACATTCTAGTCAAGTCTGAACCTTCGAGGATCTGAAGTCCAAACCAAACTCATTTTGAATTTTAGCCAATTCAAAATTGCTCAAATTTCTCATGATTTGAACTCAACAAGTTTGAATTAAAAGTCATTTGAGTGCATATGTCTGCGGGCACAACATGCATAGATTATGCAATATATATGCATGGGACTAGGGAAAAGATTCAAGCATAAAGCACACAATTAATACAACTAAAGTGGCGTACACATGTATTATGTAAAAGAGATTTAAGTAACAAAACTCACAATTAATACAAAATTAATTAGTTAACCCAAAAAAATGTTGTATGTCAGCTTGAAACATCTCGAAACTGTCTTAGAACTCATTTAAATATTACTTCGACTCAGAATCGAAAAGTTTGGCTTGAGTTGAGGCAACTAGCTTGGTGCTAAGTGTAATTTAAAATACGATTTCAAAATCTTCAGGTGGGAATAGCCGGAGTTCCAGGCGATACTGTAATGAAGAAAACAAAGATCATAGAAGACAACTGGGTTCCAGTTTGGGACGAGGAATTCACCTTCCCTTTGAGGATTCCGGAATTGGCACTGCTCCGCGTAGAGGTTCATGAGTATGATATGTCAGAAAAGGACGATTTTGGCGGGCAGACTTGCCTGCCCGTTTCTGAGTTGAGACCCGGGATCCGGGCAGTGCCTCTCTACGATCGGAAGGGCGAGAAGTACAAGTCTGTCAGGCTTCTAATGCGCTTCGAGTTTGTTTGAAATTTTGATCAGGTAATATTTATCTGATTGTTACTTTCTATGTTTCTTTCTTTGAGTTTCTTTTTTTTTTTGTCTGAGTATTTTATTGTTGTATCTGAGCATATGTGTATTGTTGGGCTTTTTGTTATTTATTTTTATCGTTGTGTGGATTTTGGTGAATGCTGGTGTAAATAATGGGAAAAACGTTAAGCTGTTATTATGGGGTAACAGAGATTCTGAAGATTGTTGTGGTTTATTTTCACAATCATATTTATCTATTTCCTTTTAAATAAGGACCCGATTTGGTATAATTTGTATTTTGGGTTATGAATTATGCAAAGTTTATGACATCAAGCATGTTAATTTGTATGTAAAATTTAGGTGTTTTACAAAAGAAATTGGATGCAATAGTTTTTTAAGGGGGCGTTTGGTACAATGTTATCTTGATGTTATGTTATGTTATCTAGAGAAAACAACTGTTTGGTTTAATAACATCTACAAAAAATCTTCTATTGGATTATAAAATTATTAAATAAAAGATGACATCTAGATATCATGACATCTAAATTACATAATATGACACCAAGATAACATCGAACCAAACGCCCCCTAAGTTTTCTTTTGAGAATGTTGATCTTAGGTGGTGTTCATCTTATTCACTCGACTATGTGGATCATGGAATAGCAAGTGATAAAAACAAACTGTTTGGCGCGAGGAGCAAAATAAAGATCAAAATGATACTAGTTTAAAAAACAATAATAATAATAATAAATAAATTTTTTTAATTATTTTATACAAATTTTATTATAAAAAAATATTATTTTATTTCACATATTCAATAATTTTTAATAAAAATATTAATTTTATTTTACATTGTAGGTAAAAATATTAGATTTTAGTATTTTGATCTAAGATGTGAAATAAAGTTGATATTTTTATTGAAAATTATTGAGCATATGAAATAAAATAATATTCTTTATATTAAATTTGTGTAAAATAATTAAAAAATTTTATTTATTATTATTATTATTTTTTTTTAAGTTAGTATTATTTTTGACCTTGCGTCAAATAGGGCTTTAGGTGGGAAACCTTAAAAATTGAGAAAACTCGCTAGTTGGAAGGTGTGGAAGAAGGCCATTATAAAAGATATTTTAGATTAGTGGAAGCAAAATGAAATCTATATAGGTTCAAGATCAAGTTGCCCTGTTTCTGAAGAGGGTGAGGTACTCGAGTTGTTCGGTTCAGGTTTAGCATCATAGCAGCTGATCCTTTGGTCTTTGGTCTTAATGAAGAGCACCCATATAGCTACGAGAGAACAACTCATATCTTTCGAGGAAGCTTCGGAGAGGAACAAGGAAATCAAAAAGATGTCCAAAGTTGAGAGCGATCAACTCTAACTTGGCTAATCAAGCCGCTATACTCCAGCAACAAATGACCACCGTGATAGAAATAGTTCGTATCATCAGCAGACAAACAACCTAGCAATCCCAGGATTATCGCCTAAGGGTTGAAGACCTGCATATTCATGAGCGACAAACTGCAAGCACCTCCTATAGGGAAAAGGTATCCCTCGTTCTCCTTAATGCAAGCACCTCCAATGTGGAGAAGCTGAACGTATGGCTAGACGTACTAAAGACTTACTTCAATACGACTATGAAGCATATGAGCAGGTTATTTTGTCTCCTCTAAATCCCACAGGGCATAGTAGAATGCCTATCTTCAACACGAGGAAGACGAGTCTCCTAGAATCAGTTCAAGCGGCAAATTTGTGTGGAATTCTACTGGCTCCTATGTATAAGTAGCTCATCCTACATTACATCAGATTGCCCCTTCCTCTGGTGCAACTCGTATACAAATTTCTTACGATTCAATGGATGATGCAAGATGGACTAAGGCATTCGGTGATGTGATTATATTTGATATAAGTTACTGTATAAACAAATACAACTTAGTTTGTGCTGCAATTATCAAAGTAAACAAGCAGAACATTCTTTTTGGTATGACATTTTGCTAGATGAAAACCATAATGCCATTAAAATGGTTCTTTCAGACCTTCTTAGGTATCATGAATAATAAACATCCAACTACAATATTCAATTATCAAGATCAAGTTAGCATATTTCATAGAATAAAACACAATAAAGAAAAACTACGGTCGACCATTAACTCTAAGTCAATTAATTTCAAGTAACCAAGCTTCATAAAGGTTCTAGGAAACACAAGCTTCTGTTTGTTTGGCAGTTTAAAATTAACTTAGTTTAATTTTAAACAGGCACATCACATTACACATAAAATTTAATATTAAAAATTAATTTTATTTCACATCCTACGCACATTTCCAAAATAATAACTAACTTATATCACATCTTTCACACATTTCAACATAATAATTAATTTTATATCACATCCCTCACATATTTTAACATAATAACTAACTTTATTTCACATCATTCACAACTTTCAAAAAAAATATCTCTATTCAAGTTTAATTTTAACCTTGTTAAATTTAAATTCTTTCATTCCACTTTATATATATAAATAGATACACAATTTAGTAGTTAGTCAAGAACCAACTAATAATAACTACCGTCAAAGTCAAAATCAAAACAAAAATCGAAATACCGACTAAACATTAACCAAAGCAAATCTAGGTGTGTATCTGAATGTATATATGACTTATACGACGTTCATGACGGATGCATGCATGGCGGTCTTCGTATACCTAATAACAGAAATGTTGCGACAAATTTTCATTAAATCGTGTAGCCACTTTTAGTATGATCAATTAAATCTCAAGTAATACACCAATAGTAGCATATGTACTATAAGGAATCATATTTCGAGACACATTTCTCCACGATATGATCCCTTCTACGACAATTGAATCCTTCTTAGTCTGTTAGTTTTCTATGATGTGTTCTCAAGGTATATGACATTGAGATCAATAACATTGGCATTGATTGAATCAGTGGCTAATTAGGTTTCATTTGGTTTGAGTCATTTCTTTTATTCAACATAAATTTTAATTATAAAAATTAATTTTATTTCATATTCAACACAAATATAAATATTAAAATTAAAAGTATTTCACATTTTACATACTTTCTAATATTAAAATAAACTTCTTTTTTATTAAATTTGAAAAATAATTTTTTTTTTTTATCGAATCAAACGAGGCCTAAGGCTTAGCACATATTTAACACATTAAAATATAATTTATTATATTATAAATTATGATCTCTAACATCTCATAAAATTAGAGATTTTATAATATGTTTAATAAAATTACATCATATTTTAATTTTTGAGCTTTAAAATAATAATTTATAATTTAAAATATAAGTTTATATCCTAAATTACTTTAATACTAAAAATTAAGACTCTGTTCGGTAATATAATAAAAATGATGATTTGATTAAATTTTTTAGTTATTTTCGAAAAAAAGTATATGAAATGAATAAAATGAATTAGTTTTATTAAAAATTATATTGAGTGTAAAATAAAGTGATTTGTTTAATATTAAAATTTATGTTTTAAATATTTTCTAAAATAAAATTTCAATTTCATTCATAGCTAAATTAATCATAGCCTTGATTTTAATTCTAAACCTTACTTCAATATTATATTTCAAATATTATTTATTTATTTTTTAAATTAATTATATATATATAATTTACTGTAAACGTAATTCAGTGAAGTGAAAATTTTTATTATGAAATAATAAATTATATATAATAAGATAAAATCTAAAAAATATATTACTAATTTAATTGTAATTTAAAAAAATATTATATGAAATATATAATTTTATATTTTTTTATATGAGATATATAATATTTCATTTTTACAAATGAAATATATCATTTTTTAATTAAAATATCCTAATCTTCATCTTTTGTAATAAAAAAAATAAGGATTCAAGTTGTAGGATAGTAAATACTAATCATTTATTTTTTGCGGTACTCCTACATAAAGTTTCCCAAATTTTCTTCTTTGTCGCGGAGAACGTAAATGCTCGCAGTGCTCCTGCAAACCCTATGCCTCGATCGATTGTACTGGAGGAGTGAAGGGGGTGGTAGAAAAGATTTTCGCAGCTCCCGGCTCCTACTGTTTCTCTAACGCAGGAGTTTCGGTTTGCGTCCTCGGCGAGCCGGCGGATTCATTCTGGCAACTTCTTCGGATCATCTTTCGTGCTGACATGTCGAGAAATCGAGGGATCCTGGTGTCACTGCTTCTGATCTGTTCGTCGCTGTCCATCTGCAGAGCCTCCGTTGTTCGTCCGATTTCGGATGCTCACCGATCCGCTGCGTTGGAGTTGTTCGTGCCCATCGATGGATCATTGGGAAGGTTGGGAGATTTTTTTCTGCATCTGATCCCATTTTAAATCACTTTTTTGGAATCCACGTGATCTCTTTCATCTGCACTGTAAACTGGCTTCATTAGTTGAATTGCTCCCCCCCCCCCTCTCTCTCTCCTCTTATCTCTCTCTCTCTCTGTGTAAACATGACATCATGGTCGTGTGACCTTTTCCCCCCATGAAATTGAGATCCTGTGTTTGCATTTTTTGCAATTTTTTTTTTGGAAAGGTGATGTTTTGAAGGACTTTTAATCCGTATTGCATACTGCAGCTTAGAAGATACTTATGAGGCACTCAGAACTTTTCAGATTCTTGGGTTAGAGATAAATTCTGATTTAAGTCGTGCAACATGCCAAACCTTGTTATTAAAGCTGGGATCTTCATCTTCTACATCGAAGGATTTACTGTATGCGTTGAGGATCAATGGCATCTTGGGATGTCAGATTGAGACCACAAATTTTGAGGTGATCTACTTCAATATGCTAGTCATTTACTTCGTATTTTTTCTGATATGATAACATTTTTTTTTAAGTGTAAGGTACCTTGAAGGTCTTCTTTTTTTCAGGACATAGTATCAAAACTGCAGGATAACTTAAAAGGTGGAAACTCTTTGCTTGATCTATACTGCTCAGTTGGTGGCCTTCTCCTTATCAAGGTTAGAGTTCTTGTTTAAAATTGTAATTGCCTTCAATCAGTCTCTTGTTTCCTGTACTATCTGATGGATTGAATTTTCCTGGATATACATTGACATTACTGCTGAAAAATGGTAAAGAAAATATATTTCATACTGCCTTTGTTAAATAAGCTTTAAGTATTTATGAACATCGAGATAGAAAATGCGCAGTATAAGACCTCTAATGTCATTGAAAATGTTATTGCAGAAACAAGGTTTTAATGTAATTTTATCTGATGCTGGGGGTGTGTTTCATAACATAAAGGTGAGCCCCTTGGTTAGTTAGCGTTATGCTTCTGGCAATATAAGCCCCTTGGTTTCAGTGTCAAGCTTTTAGCGGCACTTTCTTTTGTAAATTTGTTGACAGGCACTTAGCCAAAGTGATGGAAGATGGCGTTTTGATTCCAGTGGGGCTGAATCTAGTACTTACGCTGCTGGTATCAGTTCCATTAGCCCTTTATATCTCGTTAAACTTTATTCATTAGGCTTTTTGTGTCTGTTTCCGTAGTGTTTTCCTGCCTATTTGGGGAATGATGAAGTTTTTAAAGTTGATTGGTAGAAAATATGTTTACCCTGTGTTTTGAGTGTTATATGTGCCAGCACATTTATTAATCAGTTAACTGGTGTATTTCTGTCCTTTTGAAGCTTAAGAGTGAATTTTCTTGATATGGAAAATCCTTTGGGAACTTGGCAGTGGGGTTTAATTAATTATAATTTGTAATTTTCCAGTGACTTTAAGAATAAATAAAGAGTTTGACATTTTATTGTTTGCTTATTCAGGGGTATTTTTATGAGGACAAGCTTTCAAATTTGAGGCAGTGATCCCATCTGTGCTAGTTTACCTCACAATTTGTTGGTTTTCTGTCTTTTGCGTTACGCAGGAATAGCACTTGAAACACTAGCAGGAGTTGTTTCATTGGCTGATTCTGAGATCGAACAATCTGTGGTTAGTATGCTTTTATGACCATTGAAAATTGAGGTTGAATGATAGTTCTGTCTTCATTATACTGAGCAATGTGATGCTGTACCTGATAATTTCTTCCTCTTCTATTGACCTAATTGTCTCTAGAAGAGAAGAATTTGTATGCACCATGATATTTACCCTTGACTATTCTCAAGGTCCTCTATCCTGACGTCTGACTTGAAATGTATACATTAACTCAAGTTGCTGTCACAAAAACATTAATGGCAGCCCACTTTTCATGTTTTAGGGTTGCCTAGGTATCTTAATTTTATGAAAACTTTCAGACGCTATATTACCTTTCTTTTTCATGTATCATTTGTCGTTTACTCTCGGTTTATGCATTTTGACAGATTGGAGTTGTCAAGAGTGACATTGCGAAACTGTTTGATAGCATCAAAACCTACAGTAAGATTATTTAGGTTTTTCATGGTTCTTCTGTTGTTTATTCCCTATAGTTTCATCTGTCTATTTTCCATATCTCCATATCCCATTGATATCATACATTTCTATGATTGATTCCTAAGCTTTAATTTTTTATGTTGTCATTGTAGTATTTATTAATTTGATATTGGTTTCATAGACCTGATTATGTAATCTGTTTTTTTCCCTGACATTTTAATTTTCTCTGAAGTGCTGGAATTGTGAAATTCATTATCTTTGGTATAATACAAATGTTCTTGATTGTTAGATTTCATGAGTTGTTTTTTTCATTAGCATGCTTATATCGTGTCTAAAACTAAAGTTTTGAAAGCTATGTGCCTGTAGAAAATTTCAAGTATTTTCTTACATAGGCGCCATGTATTTTTCTTTTGGTATTCAGACGCTATTTAATTTCCTTTGTTAATGGTTGTTGTTTTGCTAAAAGTGTGCATGTTTAAGTGCACGCAGATTGTGTTTTTTGAGCTGCATGCTGCAGCTATTCAGTTGCATATTTGTGGAATTTCTTTTTTTTAAATAATGGAATTGTTTCATTTTTTAGAGCTCATTTGGGATTACTTAATGCAGATGATGAAACCTTATATTTTGATGAGAAGCGTGTTCATGCAAATAATTTCAAAAGCCCACTGGAGATTTCGGCATCAGTGATAAGAGGTGTGACTGCCTTTGCTGAAGTTGCTTCTGGGAGACTAAATGTAATTTGAGATATACTCCAGTGCATATCAGTCGTCTTATAATGATGATGTTGGTCATCCTGTTTCTCATGCACTATTTTGGCATTTGGAGTTGTAGATTCCCGGCAACAAAATGTTGGGCTTAGCTAAATTCTTCCTCAGCATAGGTATTCCTGGCAGCAGCAAAGATTTATTTAATCAGCTAGACGCATTGTCATGCTTGGAAAATAATAGGCAAGTTCCTTTGATAATTTTTTTTTTTATGAAGCCTTTGATAAATATTTTGGCTATTTTTCAGAAGTATACACTTCTAGCATCACTGTCTTTTTTGATGATTGATCTTCTGTATTATTCCATTTTGTATAATTCCAAAGCGAAGTTTAACTTCCAACGTTCTTTGATAATTTTGTCATACTTGGTTAATTCCAGTTGTTGCCTATTTATAAGCAGCATATAGCTACCAATAGGTATTACATTCTCTTACTGCACTGGGGAGGGAGCTTGCTTGGAACTATGCCTAAGAGAAATTATGATGTTTGGGGGCAAAGAATAAAAAAAACAAAAGAAATGATATTTATATATAGAAAAAGCAGCATATAGCTACCAATAGGCGTTATCTGCTCCATATATGCCCAGGTTTGCTTTAAAAGCATACATTTTAGATGGTTTTGTTTGTCTGTTCTACCTGGTGCACTGCGCAGCTACTCATTGTTTGTTTTCATCTTTTATAAAGAGTTTTTCTTGTGATAGGTTTGAGATTACTTTTTTGAACTGGGACTTCGTGGATGAAAATCTTTTTTGTGTCTGAGCTTTCTTGGAGCACTTTTTATGCAAGTTGGGTTGGTTTGCAGTTTAACAATCTTCTTAGTGTTGATGTTATACTTTATGGCCTTTTCCTTAATTCATTTATGGTTTGTTAATGCTTATATTACCTGTGTACTAATTTTGATTCTCCATGAAACATTTTACAATTTACATGCAAATATAACTGTTGTTCAATAAAATTAATCTAGTCTTATCCCTTTTGTTGGCTTCGGATATTGTAGACTAAATTGTTTCTACCCCAGGATTTACATTCCACTCATTGTCTCACTTCCAGCGGTGGTTCTTTCACTTACATCAAGGGATCAACTCAAGGTTATTGTTTCTTTACTATGATCTGTCTGCATTTTAGTCTTATTGTTGCCGTCAGCATATTGTCATTTTTCATTGTTCGTTGGTCTATTTTCAATAATTTCTTATTATATTGGTTGTTCTGCATATTAAGTCTGCATTTCTGTAGCAGCTCACCTTGATTATTGTTAGAGAAGTGCCTCTGAGATGGAATTATTTCCTATAAGCTGTTGAATAACTGATATATGAATTCTAGTTCGCCCCCAGTAAAACATTCCACATGCTTTATTACTTAAATTTCAATTTATTCTGCAACCTTGGTTGACTAACAAATTTCTGGAGAAGTGGATTAGTTAACTTCTTTGCATGCCTGGGCAAAATTTAAGTTTGTTATTTTATTTTGTTGTCATTGTTAATCTTTCGAAGCCAAGTCTAGGAATGATTTCAGGGCTATAAACTTGAACTTGCTCTGGGTTATAATGTTGGTGCTAAAATGAAAAGAATACGTAGTTTGGTGATAAGTTGTAATACTTTTTTCTATATTTGCTCTATTATAAAGTGGGAAGTAACATTATGATCTGTATGAGTTATGATCTTTTAGGATGTCATGGCTAGCATGCAAAAAACTATCAGAAAGATGCAGCTACAAGTTCCTAATATTTTCATATGTAAGAGTTCATTGGATTATTCCAGGTTGACGTGACAACAGTGTTTGGCTCTTCAGCTCCTTCATTAACTGTGACACTAGCGCATGCTATCAATTCAAAGTCAGAAGAAGATGAGCTCAATGTTAACCAGGTGAGTAGATTTATTAGTGATTCCTTTTACAGTGTCATATTCAATTTTTTCAGTTTTATTGTGAGAAAGGTATTCCTGCTTTACATCCACGAATGTTGTCTTATGGGTTGGTGTAGTTGAGCTACTTGTTTGGAGATGGTTGGAAGTATTTTTGTTTCAACTTAGCTGCTTATAAATGATTTCATATTTTTGAAACCACTTATAATGGGTGAAATTTAAGGCGATAAAGCATTTTTATGGTCAGTAAGTCACCTTTATTGTTTTGTAATTCAAGAAGCAATAAAATCTCTTGAAGAATGATTTAATGAATCTCAAATTTGATATGAACATGTCCGTTGTTATATAACATATATCTATATTGTATGGATAAATGGTATAATTTGATTAATATAGGATTACTAACACCAAATGATTAATATATTTTAAAATTGGTGTATGTTCTATGCAGGAGAGTTTGTAAGTCAAAGCAAAGTGTCCACATATGACCTACTTCCATAGCCTACAATACATGGATAAAATTTCACTTAATTGAATTCATGAAAAAGGGAGATCTGTGAAATTAACTTATATGGGACTTACATTCAACACTCAATTCAATTAATTCAAACACTTTTTTGAACACAGAACAAGCCTTATTTATGGACTACCACATTCATCGGTTTCTTTATTCCTTTCAGCTTCTCAATTTGAAGGTCTGGAAGAAGTATCTTCATCCTTCAAAATTTCATTGGTATTTTGGTTGCAGGAGCTCCACTTTGACCAGGAGAACTCTATCCATTACTTGGACATTGTACCATTGAAAATGGACGTTGGAAAGTACAGATTAGTTTTTAAGGTAGCCTTTTTTCCTTGATATGCAAATAAGTTATTTTGATTGCTTATGTACTTATTCAATGAGCTGTGTTGAATCATAACATGCAGGCTTCTTTACATGACCCAGAGGATGGAAATAAATATACGACTGGAGAGCAGACGAGTTTTTCCATATTTTTGACAGGATCAATCAAAGTTGACAAAGGTGAAATTGCAATTATAAATAGCGATGGTGGGAGTATTGAGACTGTTGAAACGTATGTGCATCTTTCTATTAATTTTTCTCGTATTATTTTATTTGTTTTGTAGCTCATAATTTAGAAAGGTTTTGTGGGTAGTATCTGCTAGTTATTGCTAGACATAAGGCATTATTGACAGTCTGCACCTCTTGCTATCCGATAGAGGGGAATAAAGGCTGAGAAAGGATGGTGGGAGATGTTTGGAGAAAGGCGGTAAATGAAGTAAAGATAGAGGAAATCAGTTATTGATACTCTGAAGTCTGAATTTTTACTGCCATCCAAATTTTTATAAGTTGCTCATGATATTATGAACGATGCTTCTAAATGACTTGAAACTAAATATACAAAAATATGAAGATACTGCAGATTTTTGAAGTAGATGCTGTAAATTTTAGTAGAGATGGCTGCATTTGGTTGATGTATGTTTTCCCTTTTAACTGTAGTTTCAAGAATTTATATATTGATGACATTTCATGATTTAACCTGCAATGCCACAGTTATACTATTTTGTTGAGCCTTTGCATTTATATGTTAGCTGAGAGTAATGGATTGCTTTATCTTTTTCATAATTATGTCGATACATTAGTTGATCAAATATACTGTGTTATTGCTTGCTATATATGGTGTAGTTTGAGTTGTCTAGTTGTAACTGTGATGATCTTTGTTCAAGTTCCATCTTTGCTTATTGCTTATGAAGGTGAAAGGTGTCATACACGGGGCTTGAAACAAAGAGAAAAGGGGTGAAACTAGTGGAGGAGGAGAAGGGGAGATCCCTTGGCCTTGAGAAGTGAACATATGTTTGGTCAAACAACTATTAGTTGGTGTAGAGCGGGAGGGTGAAAGGAGGGAAGTCGATAAGAGGGAGAATTTGGAATGGAGGGAGAAGGAAATTTGGTAGAAAGAGGAAGAAGAGAGAGGGGAGAGTGATATAGAGAATGAAGGAGGAAGAAGTGAACCATAAAAAGGAGAAAGAGGAAGGATGGAGGGAGGAGGGGAGAGAGAATTGGTGCTACAAGATATTCTTTATTCAATTCATCATAATTTGAAATTACATAAACAAATACAACTTTTACATTAAACAAAACAAATAAAATAAAATAGCTTGCTTATTTAAACAAAAAAACATAAACTAGGAATATTCCATAGCAGAAATGGAAATACTTAAATCCGCTCTAATATCAATATTGAACTACTTCATATTGCCACAGATTGACAAATAGATCTCCATCAATGGTCTAATCAATCAAATGAGAAAAGAAGGGGACAGTAGAAGAAGATGATGAATGGAGACTATCTCTATGCAAGAACTCGCCTTTTCACATTCTTGGCAATTAGGGAAGAATGATGTGGAATTCAAGAGATTATGGATGATATATTTTCATTTAGGGTAAATTACACCCAGATCCCTAGTTTAAGGTTTAACATCATGCATCTACGATTCTTAAAAATTTACATTTGGGTTTCTAATTTTACAAAAATTATCAAAGGAGTCTTTTTTTAATTTCTTAATTATTGATTTTTATAAAATGACAAAATTGCCCTCCCACTGAGAAGCCAGTTGCTGGCGAAGGGGTGGAGCCGCCGCTGCTGGTAAGGGGGTGGGGGCTGTCCACACCCTCCTCTCCCACTCTCTCTTTAGGGGAGGAGGGTGCGGGCAGCCCCTAGGCCCTATGTGACGTCCCCCTTTCGGGACACCACACGTGACGTCCCCCTTTTTGGGACACCACGAAACTCGCATAAATCAAAGGGAAGATTAAACATAAAACTTTTAACTCATTCAGCGGAAGCAATATAATAAAACTAACTACTACATTAAACATCATGTATAACACATATGTATAATGTATTACAGGGTTTCTTGATGTGTTTATGTCCCTGCCTGCTCGAGCCATGCAGATGGGGTAACCTACCCAAATGTTGGGGATGGTTGCCAAGATGTGATGGTTACATGTTATGTGGCACAACTTATAACACATATGTATAATGTATTAAAAGGGTTTGATGTGTAAAGACTAAAAAGAATTTGCAGCGTATTTTGATTTTGCATGTTACTATGGTATCAGCATTTATGTGATGACTGTTAATGTAACATCAGCATTTATTTTATGGCTGTATGTGATGAAATGTAAGATGTATGTGTGCATTTTGCTAGTTTTCTACCTGCCTGGAGGTGTGTCCCAGGATAGACATGTGTCAATACAGATTCTGATTGACAATGACTGTAATTTCGAGGACGAAATTTCTAAAGGTGGGGAGATTGTAACATCCCAGAAAAAAATCATATTATCCTCAAGTCCAAAATCGAACTCTGA
>KZ451916.1:2186054-2221743 GCA_002786265.1 Apostasia shenzhenica
TCTGTTTTCCTATTCTCATAAATAGGTCCAAAAATATTTCTTTTGGGTCCAAAATAATTTCAAATTTTAACACTCCAAATCTGATCGTCACACCCTACGTTGCCGATGGCAAGTTTGCTTCTCCTTTGTTGTTGGCCAAAGGAGGCAAAGCTACCGTCGGCTAGCTTTGCCGCCTTCGACTGACGACAGAGGGCTGCCTGTGCACTCCTCTCTCTAGATCTGAATTCTCTTTTTAGATTTGTAATTTAAATCTAGAGAGAGTGATGGAGGGAGCGAGCAATTGTCCCCCTCTTTGTCAGTGGTTTCGCCAACCCTCCATCTGTATCCACGTCTTCAACATCGTTGGCAGCGATGGGAGCCGTTGGGAGGGAGGGAGAGAGGAGAGAGGAAGGATAGTTTTGTCATTTTGTAAAAAATTAAAGAAATGACCCATTTGATAATTTTTGTAAAATCAGGGATCCAGATATTAATTTTCAAATTCACGGACTTGCATGATATTAAGCTTTAAACTAAGGACCTAAATATAATTTACCCTTTTATTAATCATTTCCCCTCATACACTTAATAGAGAATTTAGGGGTGTATATGGAGTTACCCTTGTATTTTCCCTCTTCAATGACTGACATCAACATCATTGACTTTTCACATTATCTTTATGTTGTAAACTAACAGTTTGACATGTTAAACGAGTTGATAATCTGAAGATGATCTTATGACTCTAGCACGTTCTCCTTTATCTTTATGACATTGACACTACCATATTTTCTGTTTTCTTTATTGTATTTTACAACTTATTGATGTAAGCGATGTGACATCTGCTGCATGCTGTGTGCTTGAGGTCAGTCCAGTGTTTGAATCATTGTTCTGTAACTCATATTCGTAGCTTGGCCTGTGTTTTTTAATGTTTGCGATTACCTAAGATTTGTAATCTGCACATTTTGGCTTTGTGAAGCTGTTGAAGTTTTACCAGGCATGCAAGACCATGTATTTATGCTTTAAATGCATCAGATATATGTCTTATAATCATATATAGTCTGCACTTTCAAATGTTCTATAACTTTTGCATGATGCTCAACACATTAATAGCAGTTGACGATATCTCTATAACTTATTTTTGCTGTTACCTTCAGTTTCTATGCTGCTACCGAAGCTTTGTGCGTCTCTAAAGCACCCAGTACTTTTATCTGCAATGGTCTACATGGTATTTAATAATATGAGTGACTTGTTTAGGCATTTTTTGTGTGGGCGTTTTTAGCTTTATGCTAAGAAGCACGGGCACTTCTAAGAAGTAGCCGTGACGGTGTCGGACACGTGTCGGACACGCCACGGACACGGCGAGATACGTGTCGGACACGACGGGACACGTGTCCAATTTTTTTAATTTTAAAAAAAAATTTAGGACACGGCTGGACACTTCTAGGACACTTCTGAACACTTTTAGGACACTTGCAAGACACTTGGACACAGCTCAATTATTAATTAATTAAATTTTAATAAAAAATAAAATTAATTTTTACAAAAAACCGGTTCAAATGTTTTGCCCTAGGTTTTCCGCGTGCGTCCTCCCTCTTTCCGTCGCGGTCATCTCACAATCGCTCTCTGGTCGCAGCGCCAGTTCTCGCCGGCAGTCGCCGTCGCCGTCGCCGTTGCAGTCGCCGTTGCCGTCGCCGTCGCCTCTCCCGTCGCGGTCTGCATTTCCTTTTTCTTCTTCTCTGGTTTTCTTCTTCTCCTTGTTCTTCTCTGGTTTTCTTCTTCTGCCTCTTCTTCTTCCTTCGTCTTCTTCTTCCTTCTTCTTCTTCTTCTTCCGTCTTCTTCTTCTTTTTCCGTTTTCTTCTTCTTCGGACTCTTCTTCTTCTTCTACCTCTTCTTCTTCCGTCTGCCTCTTCTTCTTCGGTCTTCTTCTTCTTCGGTCTTCTTCTTTGGTTTTCTTCTTCCTTCGTCTTCTTCTCCCGTCTTCTTCTTCTTCTTCTTCCGTCTTCTTCTTCTCCCTTCTTCTTCTTCTCCCTTCTTCTTCTTCCGTCTTCTTCTTCTGCCTCTTCTTCCGTCTTCTTCTTCTCCTCCTCTTCTTTTTTGTTTTTTTTATTCTTGTTCTCTGTTTTTTTTCTTTTATTCACTGTTTTTGTCTCGTCCTCCTTCTCCTTCACCTTCTTCACTTTCTTCTTCTCTTCCATGTTTTTAAATTTTTTTGTCATATTATTATTAATTTAATATATAATTAATTTCTATGAACTTATAGTTATTTATTTTTGTTAATCTATACGTAGATGAATACAGAAACAACATCATCACAAGAATCACAATCTTCTTTTGATGACACTACCCCATTATGGAAGTATGTTATCAAAATGGATAAGGTTGGAGACAAGGGTTAATCAATTTATAGTTTCTTTTTTTTTTATTAAAATTCTAGAAAATAAATAATTTTATTTATTTTACGTGTCCTAGAAGTGTCGTGTCTTATTTTTTTTAAATTGACGTATCCCCGTGTCCGTGTCGTGTCGTGTCCCGTGTCCGTGTCGTGTCTGTGCTTCTTAGGCTTTATGCTTTCTTGATTTAAATTACCTTTATGAGAATGATCTTGTGGACTATACGGAAGAACTTCGGTGTTTTTTATTCTTCATATGATTCATTTTGTGCTATTTCTCTTACAAGAAAGTGATCTTATGTACTATACAAATGAACTTTGCTGTTCTTTATTCTTAGTGTTCAATTTGTCCCTCTCCACTTACAGATTAGACTTATCCAAGGACAGTTCTTTGTCATTATCAGCAAACCACCTACAAAAGTTCCGACTATCTTTTCAACTTGCTAGCCCTCTTGGACAAACCTTCAAGCCACATCAAGTCAGTACAATTTCATTTTAGATTCTGTCCTTATTTTTATACTTTTGTTGAACTGATTAAATTGCAGGTTTTTCTTAAATTGAGACATGAATCCAAAGTTGAGCACATTTTTTTGATTGATATCTCCTCAAGGCAATTTAAGCTAACACTGGTTAGGCTTCTCTATTCTCCTACTTGCCTCTCATTTTTGCTACATATTTTCATGAAAGTGCCATAGTGCTATGCTTATCCCTTATATCTGTTAGATTTGCAATCAGAACGTAAAGAGTTTTGTTATTTCTCTTTTACCAACCCTGGCTATAATGAGAAAGTAATCACCTATCAGTTGGAAAGACATCAGTAGTGATTATATCACATTGAAACTTAATGGAATATAAAGCATTTTTTTATTAAATTGTAGGATTTTCTTGGTTTGGTGGAAAAATTTTATTATCTTTCAGGCAAATACGATATCAAACTTGCTGTTGGCGATGCTACAATGGTAATACTTCTTTTTGACTCTCCAAATTTACCTTTATTTTGAAAATTATTCGGCCATAAAGTTCACATAAATTTTGTAGGAAAACTCATTTTTGAGCTCGCTCGGATGTATTGAATTGGACTTGCCAGAGGCACCAGAGAAGGCAACACAACCTCCTTTACAACCTGTTGACCCCTTCTCGAGATATGGGCCAAGGCAAGAGATATCACACATCTTTAGAGCACCTGAGAAGAGGCCACCGAAAGAGCTTTCACTGGCATTTTTGGTTCTCACCATTCTGCCATTTTTAGGTTTTATTTTTGGGGTATGTTATTTTTCTCTAATCTTAAATCACATGATCAATTCCCATAAATGTTGTGTTATTCTTTTGGGTAAATTACTTATAGATTCTTAAGGTCTTATGGTTTTGCATGTTGATCAGTGGATTTTGAATCATTTCACTTAGGCCTATAAGGTTAACCATTTTGTTACCATGTGGCCTTTCCGTCCCCTACAACGTTAAATCTATTGAAATTCCTATTTTATGTGCAAATTGGGTTATGGAATAAAACGTTGCACAAACCCTATGGCCTCATGATGAAATAGGAATCAATAAATTTAACGTTGCAAGTGACAGAGGGCACAAAACGATAAAACATTTACCTCAGGGACCTAAATGTATTGAATCAAAATTTTTGGACCAGCTTTCAAAAACCTTAAGACCACGGAGACCTATAAAAACAATTTACCCTATTCCTTTTCTTGTGCTACTTCAACAATTTTGTGAATATGTGAATATACTAGTACAATTAAGGGATTTATAAGTCACACAAAACAAACTTATTTACATATTCAACTTCCTAGTTACAAAATTTACATTATACATACATAATGCTTATATATATTATGATTTGAATATGATGTTTAAGTGTTGTATGTTTATTACGTTCAAAAAGAATTTTGTTTCTTTCCCATTTGCATGTTGTGACATAAATCCTCTAAATAAGTGAGAAGCCACATTTCTTCTATCCTAACCTTGGTTAGAAGTAATTGACAATGTAGGGAATGGAAACACAACAATCATAAGATTTACATTTTATGTGAATATGCAAATGGAAAGTTTTGTGATTTGGATGGTTGCTATGTGTTGACTAATGAAGGGTTAAGTCCTAAGAGATTGGAATTCAGAGATGTGGTGTATGCCTCTGCGAAGAAGATAAAATAGAAAGGAAAAAGGAATAACCAGAAGATCGCACAAAAGTTTACTTAGGTCGAAGATATCTTCCTACATCTATGGGCCAAGCCAAGAGTAGATTTCACTAGTAAAGAAATGGAGGTAGAGCTGCAAGGCTTTGTAGAGAGCTTCGAGCCTTTGGTAGTGTGATGTCCCGGCTGCTAATACTCGACCTCCCTATTACAATTGGCCGACTTACTAGCAACCGAGACATCAGTCTTACAATTTTAACAACATGCAATATATTATTTAACATCCACTTGCCACAATCTTCAATATCTCGCACCATATCCCGTGATCTTTCTAGTGCAATATTTGCCACCAAAAATAGCAGTAGTCTGTTAATACAAACTCTATAAGTAAAGTAATATCCCAACATATAACATAAATATTCAAAACATGTACATATATCATAAAAAATAAAACAAATAATACCATGAAATACTCAATAATTATTCACATAAATATAATTTCATAATATGCCCATATTAAAATTAACGTCATATATTCTCATATCCCTGAACTCACTTGATTTCGTAATATCATAACATTATTCTGTTTAGTGATGTGGATCTATCATTTTCATATCCTTTCACTTAGAAGCCTGACAAAAGTCCTTTCAATTTGTTATCCTAGAAGCCTTGATGGGAGTTGCACTTTTGTAACAATGACTATTTAAGAACAACACCCGATGTACACTCCTCGCCTTTCTGATCTCGTTAGTTCTTTGTATATAAAAATTCTTTAGTTTCACATCACCTCACAGATCATCATTTTCAACTCATTTTTATGTTCAATTAACAAAATACTTGACATAACTGCACAATTTTATATTCTCATAACATTATATTTATATTCACAAACATAATAAACCAACATTAATTTTAGGAGAAAGAATTACCTACTTTATTTACTATTCTGGCTAAGCTTGAAATCCCTCTTTTATTCCTTTTCTTTTTCCTGCAGCTGCCCCTGCTCCTGGTTTAGCGGAAGGCAGGCGGAAGAGGCTTGGGCAGAACTGAGCACGGGCAGGGTAGAAAAACAGAGAGCTTGAATTAATCTTTTTCCCTTTTCTTTTTCCCCTGCTGCCCCATAGGTATCTATGTTTTTAAGGAAAAATTGCAATTTAGTCCCTCAACTTTCATATCCTTATAAACAGTTTTAAAATTCTTATGTTTAGGTCCAAATTCATTTATTTTGAGTCCAAATCAGCTTTAATTTTAAAACCTCAAATCAAATTCTTGGATGTCACAGGTAGGTCACACACAAATGTTTATATGATACAAAGGCATCTATAGGGTTGATTTTCTTAATACAAGAAAGGAAGAAGAACCAAGGAGGTTGAGTTATGAGCCTCTGGTATTGAATCCCCATATCTTCTTGTTGTCTCTCATATTTATAATCGAAGAGGAGATCCTGGAAATCATAGAGATTAGGGATGCCACATGTCCCATGAGCTATCAGAGGCCAATTGTGATTGTCATTTTTATAGAATGTGCTTCTGTTGGCAGTTAAGGTGATGCTACATGTCTCATTATCTGTCAGTGTGTTAGATATTGACAGTGATCGATGGGAGAGAGAATGTGGTGATTAATGAATGAACTATTTGAGGGCACCTAGAATTTATCATGGAATGAAGGTAATATTCAGGGACTATCTATACAAGACAAATGGTATCCTCAGTTAATCAATTGGACCGTTCTGTAATAATGTCACCTTGTATTGAAGAGTGAAGGGTTGAACTGAAGAGTTGTAGGTTGATATCTTTGGACTATTTAAAGTGAATATGATATCCCCTGGTTAATAAGATCAGTCAGCAATTGAACCGAGCCCTTGGCAGTTTGTTGTGAGTTGACCAGGTTGCCACATGGGTGGTTGAGATTGAACCACCATTTGGCTCGTAAACATTAGTTTCTGATTAGATGGGTGTGCCATTTTCTGTAAAGCATGTAAGAGAAGGAATTTGAATGGTTGGTAACTTTTAAATTTCCGCTCCACTTATTCCCAATGGAGAAAGTAAAAATTCTGGGAGCTTTGCTAGGGTTTCATGTGGGTCATTGAGGATGTGGGGATTTGATGAGGAGAAGGACGATATTTTTAATATGTTGGAGGTAGAGATGTTTAATTAATCTCCTAGCACTTACCATGAAGGCATGGCTAGACGAAGAGATTGTTGTCGTTGGCATTGTTCCAAAGATTGAAGATGACATCGACAGCTAGTGCTGAAGGGAAAATGTGATATCAGGTTTTTGGGATGCAATAGGATTTAGTGGAAAATGCCCGAGTTACAAAAACATTTGAGGCACACAGACTATTTGCGCAAAACCTCAAAAAAGGTCTAAGTGAAGTGAACATGTAGATATTCTCGATCAAGGGGTTAGGGACCTAGGGTAATTGTTGATATATATCACATGTTGGAACACTGTTGGCAAAATTTGGAAAAGTATGTGAAGGTTTTGATGCTGGAGAGATGAATGTAAATGCAAGTACAACTGAATAGTTTGTAGATATGAACCAATACAGGGAAAAGGTACTGAGGAGCAGTGACAATCTACAGAGGTTCTAGATGCAGGTGCTTTGACAAGCACCAGCATTAAGGAAGTCGACGTTTGAGTATCAAGCAAAGAATCTTTATTGAGAGCCTAAGGAATGGGGTAAAGGCAATGAGTTAGTGGTTCAAGAGAACCTATTCGTTCAGAAGATAATTCAACATCATAGGAAGAATTTGAACAGATTAATATCAAAGAGGAAACCACCGAGGATCTGTCGAAAAATCTATCCAATTTGTGGTCAATAGCTGGGCCAATGATCTGTACAAAAAGATCAGAAAGGTTGGGGTTTTGTCTCATGCAATGTAGAAGATGGTCTAATGGAGGCGGACTGGGCCAACCTTAAAACTCTATTTGGCAGGCTGGGGGAGAACCTCAATATCGCCCGAAAGGACGTTAAAAAAATTAGAGAAGAGATTAGATTTTGAGAAAACTGGATTGGTCATTAAGGATTCAGAGGCTAAACAAGCTATTGAGGGTATCAAGACAGAATTGCAAAGCGAGACTAACAACAATAATATCAAATCTCTACATTGTCCTAACTGATCCAGACTTATCCGGGCACATAAGGGTTCTACAAAGCAATGAACATAAAGCAATGATCCAGACTTATGAATGTAAGGCACAAAAGGAATTGTAGCAGGCCTTGCTTTACTATGGGAACAACGTGTGAGTGACATTGGAGAAGCTGTGGACAAGGCAGTTGAGGTGTTGCAGCACTCTGGATATGGCAGGACTTTTGCGAATCAATCGGTTTAGATGCTGGTAGACCAAAAAATTCTTAGTCGAAGAGACATGGCACATCTTGGCTTGAAGCTCCTGATCAGCCCTAGAGATCCTGGAAGGTTTTTCAGGCAGACCTCAAGTCATCTTGACTAGCATACTGAATGACTTGGAAAAGATCTTCAAGGTTCTTGGTCTGGGTTTCATTACATTAATCTTGAAACCACTGGAATTAACTGTCCAAAAGCTCCTTGGGAAGAAAAATGTGGAAAATTAGTGGGGGAAATTGTCATTTTTCACATTTTTCTTGGACAAACATGCCCAGCAGCGGATGGAATTAGATGTGGCCAAGCAGGAAATGGCTATGTTCAAATCATAGATCATCACTGAAAAAGAGACCTGCGCTAAACTTTTTGGGACACAAACTTGAAAAATTCTTCACATATGAGATGGCTGAGGATGAGAAGTTGGCCATGATCTGAGTTGCTTGAGAAATCCTTCAGAGAGACATTTAAGGAAGTTGAAAGCAAAGACTTTGAATGAAGAACTTGATCACCTCAGCTTGGACAAAGAAATAAGGATCTTTGAGGAGGTTGGGTGTGACGTTCCGGCTACCAATACTCGGCCTCTCTTTTACAACTGCTCGAGGTATTAGCAACAGAGACGTCTGACATACAGAATCAATACCATATAACATATAATTAGAAACACTTACCTCAACTTTTGATAACATTCGCCATATCCCGTGATTCTTGTGCCATACTTGCCACCAAAATGACAGAAATTCGTTAATACAGATTCTGTAGGTAAAATAATATCCCAACAATTATATTATAACGTGAATATTCAAAACATCTACAGATATAGAAATAACATCATGGGATATTCAATAACTATTTGCATATAATACAAATATATGGCATGCCTCATATTAAAATTACTTTGACATGTGCTACAGAAATATTACAACATAGTATATGACATATCAGATCGATAAAATTACTCCACCTTATCACATATATCACACTAATTTTCATAATATTACAGCACGTTTTTGTATAGTCATGTAGTACCATTATTCCATACCGTTTTACTTAGAAGCCTGATAAAAGTTCCTACAGTTTGTTATCCTAGATGCTTTGCTAGGAGTCACACATTGCATCGATGATTCCTTTTTAGGATATCACTCGACCTGCACTCCCCGTCGTCGGAATAACTCATTATAGGCAACTTTCCGCCCTCATCAGTTCTAACCTTCTAGGTATACAAAATTCTTTAGTACATCACCTCACTGATCATCAAATCCAATTCATTTCTGTACTTAATTAATAAAACACTTTGCTTTACACCACCATTCTATATTCTCGTAGCATTATATATATATATTCACAAACATAATAATAAATCAACTTTAATCTTAAGGGGAAGAATTACTTACCTTATTTTTTGTTTTGGCAAAAACTTGGATTTCCCTCTCTTATTTTTTTTTTCTCTTCCTCTTTTTGTTCTTCAACTTCTTCTTCTTCTTCTTCTTCTTCTTCTTCTTCTTTCCCTGTTGTTGCCACTGGGTAGAACAGAGGGCGAAAGAGGGAGACAAAACAGAGGAGGGAGAGAATTAATTATTTCTCTATCCCTTGTTTTTTTCCAAAACGTGACAGAGAGGGAGATAGGGAGAGGAGGTGAGCTGGCTGTTGGTAGCTAGCAATTGAAGCTTATTCTTTTTAAGGAAAAATTGCAATTTGGTTCCTCAACTTTTATTCTTACAGTAGGTCCAAAAGTTTTACATCTAGGTCCAAAATTATTTATTTTGGGTCCAAATCAGTTTTAATTTTTAAATCTCAAATCAAATTCTTGAATATCACATTGGGATCCAAGGACAAGCTAAGGAGGCCTTCAATACAATCCTTAAGATCAAGGAGAAGATCGAAAAGAGAATCGTCAAAGAAGTTGATCGACACATTTCACTTGGTTGGGATTTTGTAGCTACAAATGTTTCCATCGCCAAAGAGCTCTTCTTGTAATCCAATTCGATTGGTGTTTGTCTTTCAGCCATAATTTACTTTAATACCTAGCAAGAATGTTAAGGACAAGTAACCATTAGCTTGAATGATAAGATGGGAAAGCCCTAATTAAAAATTGGGTTTATTCAATTCATTAGAGTAATAAAAATTTTTACAATTGTATGTAGAAAGAAGATAAATATGCCCTTTTAAAGATAGAACTTTTTTAGGATATCTCCATTCCAAATCCTAGGTAGAGGGATTTCTTCAGAGTTCATTAGGTGGTATTAGTTAGGTCCAACAAGAGATTTGGTGATGGAACCTCCTAGGTAGGCTAGAGCTTATCAATGCCAAAGTTGCCTTCAACGTGGTATTTGTGCAAAGGCTAAGTCACTAGGACAGAACTCCCGCGAGTCACTCGACGGTTGAAATAGCGCTCTATGCAATGCTTCTTCTCGAGTCTTTAATACCGCAATCCCCTCCTGTTCAAGGAGATCCAAGTCCAACCATTTTTAGTTGCCATTCTCTTAGATCCACTTGTCCTAATTATTTTGGATTGAAGTTTTCGGTGGCTTCCACACAGGTTGATAAGTACTCCAGCTCCACAAGAATCACTGTTTCACTGCCGAACTAGAGGGAGAAAGGTGAGTCATTAGTTACTTCCAAGGGCGTGGTGCTGAAGGCCCAACGGACGCTTGGTAGTTTGTGCATTGGAAGTCAAGCTGAATAGATTACCAAAACTTTAACCTTGCGGGACTTGTTAGAAGAATACCAACTCCGAGAGACTGGCTTGTGGAAGCACCATCTAGATGAAACAATCAGGGTAGTTGTTTTCACTCTTGCGGGGTGGTTCAGAAGTGGTCAGTTTAGCAATGAAGTCGGCAAAGGCCTGAACCTTGATTGTAGTTATGGGAACAAAGATAATATCAATCTCTCTGAATTCTATCAAGCACTAGAAAACCCTTTTTGAGACCTCTATGGAACAAAGTGTACAACATAGTGGAATGAACCTTGAAGTATGGACGGAGCTTCCTAAATGTAATAATTAGAGCCATAGCCAATTTTTTCGAGACTGGATATCAAAGTTTTGCTCTTGCAAGAACATGATTGACATAGAAAACTAACTGCTAAACTCTGTTGAGGTGAGCCAGGATTGCTAATATGATTATATCATAGGCTCCCAAGCACTTAAGGTTGATGTGGGAATCAAATTCTTCTTCGATGCATCAAGAGCGTCCTTGCATTGTGATGTTGATTCTACCTTCTTGGAGTCTTTGAGGCACCTAAAAAATGGCAAATGCTTATCACTCGATATTGAATTGAGTCAACCAAGAATAGTTACTCGTCCACTTAGTTGTTGAACCTCGAAAACCGTCTGTAGCGAAGGCGTGTTGAGGATGGCTTAACCCAAAATTTTTTTGGAAGTGGCTCCAAAGGTATATTTTGAGGAATTGAGTTTCATCTTGTATCTTCTCATTGTGGAGAATGTTTGAGGTCAATAATATTTTTCTTCGGAGTCAGTCTTTTCAATAAAATATCAACAACATACCCCTCAAGGTATTTGTCCCTGTGGCTCTCAAAGATAGAGTTTACCATTCTTTGAGAAGTATACCGACATCCTTCAATCCAAATGGCATAACTTTATAATCAAATAAATATGGACACTTCTGTACATCTCAATGTGTCATGTTGTGTTGTATCCCTGTCGCCATTGTGTTTCTTATGTTCTTCTATAATATTAAGAAAAAATCATAGTAAAATTATATAATCACATAGATATTTGCTATATTATTTGACTTGTTTTGTTGTGTCTGTATTATGTAATTTAAAAAGTTGTATCGGCATGTCATATCATGTTGTATCCTTGTATCTTCGTGTAGTGTTTGTGCTTCCTAGTATGTGGTGACATCTGTGGTACTAAATCTCCTCATGTTTGTTCTTTGTACTATTTATAGGCAAGGAGCTGGTCATGGGGATTATTGAGATGTGGGAGTGGCCAATTATTGCTGGCATTTTGGTAGAATATGTACTAGTTGACCTTTGAGGTGATGCCAAATGTCCCATAATCCGTAGTATTAGTTATTGGCAATGACTGAATATTTCTTAATTGGAGAAAGAATGTGGGGATAACTAATAGATGAACTTCTCACAGACACCTGGAATGAATCATGGAATGAAATTAGGAATTGGGATCCTAAATACAAAGTGATAAACGGTATTCCCCCGGTTAATCGGCCAGACAATCTGATAAGATTGAGTTGCTGTGTATCTAAATCTGAAGGGTTGAACCAAAGAGTGGTTGGTTGATCTCTTTCTACTAACCTGAGTGAAATATGATCTCTATTTCAAATGATCTATGACCAGTCAACAATTGAACTTTGCTCTTGGCTTGGCTGAGTTATTGAATCTATTATGCGTTGATTAGGTTGCTACTTGGGCCGTTGAGATTGAACCATCACTTGACTTTTATATACCTTATGGAAATAGGCAAGCGTCCTGGCATTCATGTGATTTCCCCTTTGTTTTAAAGCATGATCTAGAAAAAGGGATTTGCAGATCCAAATATAGATAATTGGAATAAGGCATTTTATGATCATGATAGTCTTATTGTGAATCTGTTTTGCAGCTGATTCGACTGGGAGTGAACCTAAAGAGCTTCCCATCTGCACCTTTGCAGGCTGCATTCAGCATCCTCTTTCATGCTGGCATCGCAGCAGTCTTACTACTCTATGTTCTTTTCTGGTGGAAGGTATGTGATATTTACTCGTAACTTGTTATAAAATGACCAAGGGTGTGTTTAGTTTGACACAATATAACTTATTGTTCGTTTGATTTGATGTCATTCATTTAAAATAATGGTAATGGCAATTAGATCTATCTAAGTTGGGCCTAAGTGCAATTAGATCCCTCTAGTTCAAATTAACTAAATTGGTCCTCTAGTTTGAGATAATATGCAAATAAGTCTTTTGGTATTAATAAAGGTACTCAGTAAATATATTTTCTCTAATTACTAAATCATGCTAATGTTATTTTTAAATTAACTTAATTAGTCCACTAATTAGATAAAATGTCGTTCACTGGGCTTCTTTATTAATACCAATAGACCTATTTACTTGTTTTCTCAAATTAGAGGACCAACTTGATTAATTTGAAAGCTGGAGGGAACTAATTGCAGATAGGCTCAGACTAGAGTGACTTGATTGCTATTAACTCATTAAAATTTTGTAAATTCATCTCATTTAAAAAATCATCATAGCTCATCTATCTCTATTGCTATACTTTTTAGGCTGATTTGGTTGGAGAATATTTTAGGAATGTTAAAGATTTTTTGAGATAGGGAGACGAAAAAAATTATTTTAATGTTATATGGATTTAAGTTATTTTGTCATTGAGGATTATATTGGATGGAAAATTAGGCTAATTTTTTTTATTGAAGTGCGTGTAAGATGTGATATAAAATTATTGAGTATGAAATAAAATTAATTTTTAATATTTAAATTTATATATATGTAAAATAAATGTAAAATATTAATGAATGAATTTTTAAAGGTGTTCAGGGTTTTTTAGACTGGAATTAAACTAAGATAACTTCACCAACTAAATCTTTTCTCGTTACCTCCTTTGCAATGCAACAGTTGAACCTCTTCACGACATTGAAAGGCCTCGGTCTTCTCAGCATTTTCCTTGTTTTGGTGGGCCATAGGACTCTCTCCTATCTTGCCTCGACTTCTGCGAAGCTCAAGTCTGCTTGAGTTGATTTCAATTTATACATATTCTCGGATTAGATGGTAAGTTTCAGAAGCCAGAGAATAGTGAGGTATGCCTTATTTAATCTTTTGAAATGTCGGTTCAACTACTGCCAATTATATTTTGATAGAGTGATCAATTATTCTCGTCCAAAACTTCGATGTTTCAATTCTCCTGATGAAACTATTTTGAATTAGAGCTGGTAGATCGGATTCTCAGTGTATGCCTGTCTTTGATTTTAATGTGGGATTATCTAGAACTGTAGAAGAGGTTTTTACTGATTGCCTTATAGTCAAATATATGGATTCATGAGGTGAATTATTTCTCTGTTATCATCTTTACTCCATTTTTATTGTCATTTTGGTCCATTGTATTCCTTATATATATGTGAGATCAGTCGTAAATATGATCAATAGACACTTTAGTGTTTATTTAGGGGGCGTTTAGTTTAATATTATCTTGATCTGATGTTCTGTAATTTAGATATCGTGATATCTATATATTATCTTTTGAGTGACTATTTCATAATTTGTTTTTGAAGATTATTCACAGGTTTTATCAATCCAAACAATTATTTTTTCAAGATATTATTGAACCAAATGCCCCGTTAGATGAAATTTGTCATCTAAATTTTTGCTGCTTTTTTAAAGCTATATTATTTGCCCGCTATCGGGTATTATACAGTCAAAACCTAGTATTTTTTCTTGTGTACCTGCAAAAATAGGGTTCACGGGTAAGTAAAAAGAGAAATGATGTGTTAACTCATTATTTATCTGCGCGATGGTATGTTTTAGTTGCATATGAGCACTTTTTATGTAGAGGATATTTTGTTAGGTCATATTTTTTTCTATTGAATACTTCGGTCAATGGATGATGGTGGTCACAAAGAAATGGTAACGAGTGAATATTGAATTTTAATTCATAAAATTACTTCTATTGCGAGAGATCTCTTCGTGGCCTTAAAATTTCTTAAAAAAATGTTTAGATGCGAATAAAAAATGTAGCTACATATAGAAATAAGTTAATGCGGCCCGTCTCTTTCCTCTTACTGTGGGTTTTGTTTCTATATGCACGGTTTGATTGTAAGTTGTATAACATCTTACCATTTAGGTTGCACTCGAATGCAATAATTTTCACTAACTTTTTCTTGTTTTAAAGTAAACGGTAAATATAAGTGAACAGATCAGTTTAGATTTTTTGTGTAAATAGCGGGAAAAAGGAAATTATTTTAATATTATAATATAAAAGTAAATTAATTTAATGTAAAAATAGTAGGGACATTTATATGATAGATATAGAAATTAGGTTAATTTATGAATTTTATCATAAATTTAAAAATATTACAGTTATTATATTTAAAATAATTATTTTTTTATTTTTTATCTCCTGCAATAAATTTTATTAGAAGATTTAATTATAGTTAAATCTCAATGAAATTTCAATCATTTGATCGCATTATTTAACCTTCAATCTCTATGTTAAGGCATTGTGGAGCTGCATTGGTTTCGGCTGCAGCGTATTCACGAGAGGCGACAACGTATTTATGCGAGGCGACATCGTATTTTTGTTAGGCGACAGCGTATTCACGCGAGCATTTCTTTTTTATTTGCATTTTCTTCTTATGCGTGCATCGCGTGCAAGCATCAGACCTTTCTAAAGTTGGCGGTGACAGAACTCTGAAGCTGCAGAAATGTTTGATGCTCGTTTGGTAGAGTGATGCTCGCGTGAATAAGCTATCGTTTCGTGAGAATATGCTGCCGCATCGCGTGAATATGTTACAGCCGGAATCAATGCAGCTCTGCGAATTTGTGATATCCTAACATGAAGGTTGATGGTTAAATGATGTAATTAATGAGTGAGATTTTGTTGAGATTTAATTATAGTTAAATTTTTTGGTAGAATTTATTGTAGATTAAAAAATAATTATTTTAGATGTGATATTTGTAATATTTTGAAATTTGTTCTGTTTCATGTAAATGTCTCAACATAGTATTAGTTGTGATATAAATTTAATTTTTAAGCTTTTATTAGATATATATTAAAATTTATGTTGATATAAAATAAATGTTAAGTATTAATAAAATTATACTTATAAATATTAAATTAAAATTTTCTTTTTTTCAAATAATTATTTTCATATATAAAAATTATGTTTTATGTATATGAGTGTAATTTGTCACATATGTATTCATGGAGCTGATAATTGTTCTGCTTTGCGCGAATTTAATTCGACTCAAATTTGATTTATGTTAGATTAAATTTTATTTAATTTGGAAGTAGTTTGTGAGATGAATTAAATTTAATTTTTTATTCCTTTTAATAGGCACGCCAACGAGTGAGATTCAGATTTGATTGAGCTCAATCAAAATTTGATCGCATAGATTTCGATTAGATTAAAAAATTGAATTGGATTGGAGTCGATCAAAATTTGATTCATGACACATGATGTATTAAATTTTTGGATATCACATTTTAGGCCCATTTGAATTTTGTCTAAATTTAAATGAAAGCTTTTTTTTAATTAAAAATTGTGAATGATGTGAAATAAATTTGATTATTATGTTGGAATGTATTAGAATTATGATATAGTATGTGAAGGATATGAAATAAAATCAAAATTTTATGTTGAATTATATATATAATATAAAATATAAATAATTTTTAATATTAAATTTTATATATAATGTAATATATTGGGTTAAATTAATTAGATTAATTTTAAATTAGTTAAACAAGTAAGCTCTTATTTTTATAAATATTAGAATTATTGATTATTTTTACATTTATATATAATATAATCAAAATAGAGTTATTTAAATATTCAAAAGTTTGCTGTCAGATGATGATAACTTATAATAAGTAATACATTTTTGAAAAAAATTATGTGTTGTGTTTTTTTTAATAATTTACGGATTATTGAAAATATTAAACTCTTACTTAGAGTTACATATTAAAAATTTTATTCTATAGCTTAATAACTTAAATGGTTGGATAAATATAAGATTAGAGTATTTCTAAAACATGATTAAATAATTATGGGATACAAATGGAATTCTGCCCATGCTTTTCATTAGGGGCGATAATTTTTTTGTGAAAATTAAAATTTGTTGAAAACTTATTTGTATTTTATTTAATTTAAAATTGATACTATTTTCTTTTAACTTAAAGTTAATTCGTTCAAAAATAATAATTTAACTCATAATTGACGCAATATATGTATAAACATATATATTTGAAATATTTTAAATTATTATAATATTTGATATAAAAGAGATGATATTAAAAATATGTAAATAAAATTTAATAATAAATTTAAAATATTATATTTTAATGTATTTAATATATAATGAATATTTTTTTAACACAAATAGCCTATAAATAAGATTAAAATTAAATTCCACTCAAAATTAAAAAGTTTAATTTTAAATTAAATTTGACTACAAAATTAACTTAAGATCGCCCCTAATTTCAAGTCTCGGTCGTGGCCATCAGCATAAATAGGGGCATGGAACTGCTAGAACTGCTAAAAAATTACTATACAAAGTCATGAATTTCATTTTAATTTTAATCAAAATTAATTTAAAACTTGCCTAGTCACGCCTTATATTAAAAATATTAAATTTAATTTTATTAAAATAATTTTTTATCAGAGAATTATATTAAAATTATTGAAAGTATCGAAACTAATGACTCTAATTTCTATCTAATCTATGACCTTCCATTAAATATAAGGGATAATTACCTATATGCCACACAATTTAATTTTATTTATATCTTATCTATACATTTTTAATTAATTATGCTATGCATATTCAAAACATTATAAGATCTTACATACACACATTTTAGTTAAAACTTAATTAAAATTTATTTGAAAAAAAAATATTCTGTTAGTAAATCATTAAAATTATATTTTTACTCTTAATGTTATATATTTTTTTCTTCCTCAATACTACACTAAAACACTGATTTGTTCTAAAATCAATTCACTTTACGGATGTTTCCTTCTTTTGCCGTCATCTAAACATTAAGGTTTTAGAATTTTCACTCAAAATATATTTAAATATTCTTAAAATAATATGATGCACGACTCAGATTTTTTGTAATGTAATTATAGTTAAGTTATTGAAAAATTATGATTACTCATTATAATAGAAATAAATTAAAATATATGTATGTAAGATTTTATAATATTTTGAGCATGTATAATATAATTAATTAAGAATAAATGAATAAAATATAAATTAAATTAAATTGTGTGGTAATTATTTTTAAATATAATTATAATAATTTGTGACCGAAATCTTGATTTTGAGCACAATTCGGGCCTGCAGGGAGTTGGGCAGGGGAGGATTTCTTCGGCACGATTGATCTTTGGCCGAGATTCGAAGGTATTCTTCGATTAACTTTCTCCTCTCAGTCGGATGAGATGAATTAAAAAACTGATAGACTTTTCTCTATTATGAGGATCACCTTCTGTTTCTGTTTATTTCAAATTTGCTAGGCATTTCTATGATCACCTTCTTCTCCAATGGCCACCGCCGTCGCTCAGCCGGCCGTAGTTACCAACTCCTTCTTGTCCGACTCCGACACCGGCGGCAGCAGCAGCGGCAGCGATGACGCGGCTACCTTTTCGCGCACCTCCGCCCTTGAAGACTCTATCTTCGCTGCCTACCTCCAGATCTCTGGCGGCCGCTCCACGACTCAGGACCTTGCCAAGATCCGTTCCTTTCTCTCCGCTGCCTCCGGCCGCAGTGGTGCCTTAGTCTCCTGCCTCATATGCCTTGAGCGCATCCGCCCCTCCGACCCCGTCTGGTCATGCTTCTCTGGCTGCCATGCCGTCTTTCACCTCCCCTGCATCCAGAATTGGGCGAATCAATCCTCACACCGCCCCGCATCTTCGTCGTCTGTATCCTCCTCCTCGGATTGGCATTGCCCTAAATGCCGCCTCTCCTACCCCCGAACCCTGATTCCCCGCTCCTACTCCTGCTTCTGCGGCAAGCTTTTTGACCCGCCCTGTGATCCCTGGATCCTCCCTCATTCATGCGGCGAAGTATGCGGCCGCCCACTTCGCGGCAACTGCGGCCATGAGTGCCTCCTCCTTTGCCACCCTGGCCCTTGCCCACCGTGCCCTAAGCTCGTCACTGCCCGCTGCTTCTGTGGTTCTCACGAAGACGCGCGCCGTTGTGCTCAGAAGCTGTTCTCTTGCAATCAGCCGTGCCCCAAAGCTTTACCCTGCCGCACCCACTGGTGTCCTGAGTACTGCCATGAAGGCCCCTGTCCTCCTTGCCAGGTTAGAGGTTTCTACCGATGTGCTTGTGGAAAGACGGAGGAGGAGAGGGTCTGCGCCGATAGAGGCTTCCGATGTGATAAGCCTTGTGAAGGGATTCTCCTCTGCGGGAAGCACAACTGCAACCGTGGATGCCATTCGGGACCATGCGGAGATTGTCCTCTGCAAGGGAGGAGGACTTGTCCATGCGGAAAGAAAGAGTACAAGGGAGCTCCATGCGATGCGGATGTCCCAACTTGTGGATCTACGTGCGAAAAGACCATGAGCTGCGGGCTCCATAGGTGCCCCGAGAGATGCCACCGGGGCTCGTGTGTGAAAACTTGTAGGACTGTGGTTTTCAAGGCTTGCAGGTGTGGGAGCTTGAAGAAGGAGGTCTGGTTTTGCTTCTTTCCATAAAATGCTTGTTTTAGATCCTACTTTGAAATCATTGGCATTTTATTATGTTTTAGTAATATTGCTATAATCAAATGAGTGGTGCTTTCTTTGCCCATTGAGAGGAGCTTTCCTTAGTACTATTCAGTTTCTACGCTTTTGCAATTTTCAAGTGCAATGGGAGAATTTCTAGTGTTTTGGGTTTGAAAAGAAAATGCTACAATAAATGAATGTGCCTTTGTTGGCACTGATACTTAAATATATGTTCGAAGATGGATTAGCAGAAGATTAACTTGCTCTTTTCTGACTGGACATATTTTAGCTCAGTATCATACCTTCTGTTCTTTAGGGCTCAGTACATATAATATTCCCATTTTGATATTTTCCCAAATGTATAAATCTCTCTGATTTCACACATTGTGACTCCAGATTGTTAGTTCAACCTCAACCTCCCGTTGTTTTCTTTTGATAATTTGGAATTTGAAGTTTCTTTATTTTAGAATGCTTCAAATGACTGCAGCTAGAAGCTGGATAACAAGAAGACATGTTATAATCAAGTTTCTTCGAAACCGCCCAACCCCAATCTTTTATTAGGATGATTGTACTTAAGAAGTTCTGCATACTTGTGTAGACATGTGTACCACTTTCCCAATATTTTTCTCCTTTCCTTGCTTTTGCTTGAAGTTGATCATTATTATTACTGCGTATAGCATCCATTATCTCTTTTGT
Source organism: Apostasia shenzhenica (assembly GCA_002786265.1). NCBI lineage: Eukaryota > Viridiplantae > Streptophyta > Magnoliopsida > Asparagales > Orchidaceae > Apostasia > Apostasia shenzhenica. The sequence continues at coordinate 2,206,002 of KZ451916.1, forward strand.
TCATACAATCCATCCTTTTGAAGACGAGAAAAGAACACATAATTCATAGTCCATTTTTCTTCTTTCTCACTAACTGTCTAGAATGATAAACTTTATTATTTTATTTTTTTGAGTTTATAGTGTCAATCTGTTATTGAAAACTAAATTCCATCTGACTTGAGTTGTCATCTGAAGTTACATCACATGCTGATGTAGGTTCCTTGTTATCAAGATTTGATTTGTGAAAGAAAATGTTTGCGCATGAGAGATTGTGGCCGTCATGCATGCAAACATCGCTGCTGTAATGGAGAATGTCCACCTTGCCAAGAGGTGTGTACTATAAATTTTATTCTTCTCATTTTCTTTACTCTGTTTTGCTATCTCAAAGCAATACTAACCCATAGTAGGTTAGATGTGTGGCAGGAAACTTCTCTGCAAAAATCATAAATGTCCTTCATTATGCCATAGGTATGTAGTCTATATGCAATTCAATATTTCTCATTGTCTATTCACCTTGCCAATATTTTTCACTTTATTTTTGATACTCAAATTCTGTCGTGGTTGCTTATTCCTTTTGGTATTAATCTTGAGGTTTTTTCTGCTAAGTGGTTGTCAGAAGATGTTGCATTACATGCATTTGACATTCACTGTTTTTAATGTACGCTCATTTTACTGATAGTGGAAGTTATCACCGAGAAGAGCTTTCTGTAAATAAGGTTGCTTATCGCTGAGAATGGCTTTCTCTAAATATAACTTACATTGCTTTATATGAAAGAAGCCAGCTCTGCTTACAGTTTACTTAGTACAGCAGATCCGAAGCTAAGAGAAATTAGGTTAGTTTTTCATAATTCTCATTCTAGTTCCTTGAAGTAAATGTCTTGAGACTTGTTCCTACGCATCTACAGTATACATCACAATCAAGCCTTATACGTAACATATTGATGAATGCACGCAATGGATTGAATTAGGAAATAGTTCACTATCTTCACTCCTCTTATTTACAATGATATAGGCAATTCATGTGATATTCATTTTTGCTAATTGCTTTTTCGATGCAGCTGGTTTTGCATGTTTGTGCTACAAATTAAGTTATATTTTCTTTTCAATTAATAGTTTTTTTTACTTTTTGTAGAGGTCCATGTGCTCCATGTCCTTTGATGGTGACGATTTCATGTTTATGTGGGGAAACATATTATGAGGTGTTGTTTTGGCTGAACTTAATTAACATTTAATTTCTTAATTCTTGAAAAACCTATTCTTTTGGATGCTTAGATCGGATATTCTTTGAGTCTTTCTGGCGCAGCTGTCTACTATTTGGAGTTTATGTATCTAATTTTGTTTTATGCTACTATGGCTCGTGGTATAGTTGTAAATTACAATTTCAAGAGGATTGATGTGGAAGTCAAAGTATATATGCGTTAAATCCATTAACAAGGGGGATTTATATACATAACACATGGAATTGACTTATTTACTTATTAGATACCCATAATGTAAATATTACTCTAAAGACACATTAATACTTTAATATTATATGCTTTATACTGGTTTTTACTTGCACTTACCGTCTCACCCGATCTAATTATGATTAGATTAGCTGTCAGTCATAGTTATATTAGCAGTTAGCTGTGATTGAATTAGCTGTTATTCATACTTTGTTCATATAAATATTTAAAAAAAAATAATATATAAATGTTGAATATTATTTAATATAAAATATTAGTAATATTATTTCAATAATTTGATACATAATACTAACATTACATTTTATAATTGAAGAAGCAACATCGTTTCATAGAATAAATTAAATTACCTTTTTAATCATATAATTTAAAATTTTAAAATCATTTTATAGAAACCATTGTGTGGAGCTAGTAATATTAATTTGTTTAAGGTGTTCCTGGAGTAATATTTATATTTTGGGTGTCTAATAAATAAATAAGGAAGTTTTATGTGTCAAATATGTAAATCTCCCTAACAATAATTACAATATTTATACCTTTTGACCATCTTGATTCTAAAAAGTGCTTTGTCAATAATGCAATTCATAACAAAATGATTATAATTTGGATTCATAGATGGTTGTTAAAGTTGTGGACAATTGTGAACCATCAATTTTACATTGGTTAACGAAGCGACAACTATAGTCTAACCAGCATTAATGAAAATATTAGCTGTAGTTCTTACAGTTGCAGTTCAGTTGCAGTAGTATTATTTGTAATTTTTGTCCATCTTGTTCATCTGAAGATTCTATTGTTTCTTGAATGAAGTGAGTAATTATCCATTTTTTTTGTTTGTAATGGCATTTACTAGGTTCCATGTGGGGTTGAAATGAATCAAAAGCCACCTAAATGTTTGAAACCTTGCCGTATTCCTCGTTTATGCAGACATAAATCTGAATGCCGGGTAAATTGAATTATTTTTGCTGATTGAAATAGTTACTTTTATGTTGTTGTTGGTTCATGTAACTACTGGTTGTACTTATTTTCTCACTATTTTTTTGGGATTATGAAGTTCTGTCCTTGTCTTGTATGTCTCGCCAGTTTAAAAACTTTACACTAGGATAGATGCAAATATTGGTCACTGATCTTAAGCTAAAAGAGATGCATATGATTTGCAAACACTCATGCGTCAGTAATACTGCTTCTTTTAACCCCATGGATATGACCCAATGACTAAACAGTTGACCTCTCTTACTTGTTACCAACATGGCTAGATAGTTGGTTCTTGTTGATTTGAATGGGGATGGAGTGGGGATGTCTGGTAAAATGTATTGCCAATAATTGAGAACAAGCAAGTTGTCTTAAACTTCTAAACGTGATTTTTTAAAAATTAATATGGTCAGTTCGTGTTCGCTTTAGTTGGTGAAAGTAAAGTTATAAAGCTGCGAGCTCTCTGCCAACATTGAGCACCTTTTTGCTCTCTCTCTCTCTCTCTAAAAAAAAACCATTGTGCTCCTTTCAGATTTTAAGCATTGCCTTAAACTTCAAATCAACTTAAATTGGTTATTCTCGGATGCACATTATTTCTCAGTGAAGCATTTGACTAAGAGATTTATAAAGTGCGGTCTTTGAAATTTATCAACCAAACAACTGCAATGCGTTGTAATTAAATGGCTTTTACATGATGTTGGAGACAGTGAGAGACAGGAACTACCGAAAAGCTATAGATTGGTTTACTTTTGAACTATCCTTTTCATGGATAAACAAATGTGATGTGGGTTGAATGGAAGGAAACTTCTATCATCAATGGGATCAAAGCAAATAAATGAAAATTATCAGTAATGAGTGTACAATCAGGATATCATCATGATAATCAGGAGTTTGCAATCTCTCATGCAATCCCAATTAAAATCTGGAATCAAATGCAGGATGATGGTAATTAGGAAGGTGATTAATTAGATTAGGGCAAGCTAGAAAAATCAGCAGTACTAGTACAAGAATTAATCTGTGCCAGCAAAGGACAACAGAATACCAACAATTATTAACAAATTATGCATAGCATTAAGTGGAGGACGTACCTACATCCTGTTATTCTTGTTTGCACACTAGTAATATATCTGTTGACTCTGTTGTCACACTGGTGACGTATTTCTACTGATTCTGATCATTTTATTCATATATATTCATTATATATAAATTTGTATGCAAACGTGATGTATGGTAATACTACATGATGATAAAGTGATTTTATATGATATTCTGATATTGTGAACTATTGATATTTTGAACTATGAAACCACAGTTGACCTATTGTAAGGTGAAGGTCGCTTACTTTCTCTATGAGATTGATTTGTTTTTAGGCAATTGATTTGCTTGCAAAAGGAGCTAGCAAATCCTTGCATAAGATGGCTTCCCCTACATCTCGTAGACACCACCATTATCTACTATATTCATTCTACTTAAATGACTTTATGTTTTGTATTTTTACCTAAAGTTACCTTGGATGACTTTTCTTATACTCATATTTTTGCCTTTCTATATTGAACCCTCTAGGAATTAAAAAAATAATCTTTTCTTATAATTTGTTTTATGATTTTGACTGTTAGTCACTTCTCATTATTATAGATATGGGTTACTTATAAAAATGAGAGTTTGACAATTACTCTAGATATAGAAGTAGAGCCTCCTACAAAGAAGGGAACCACAAGGGGGTCATCAAAAGAAATGACCTATAATTACTTTTTATCTGATAATAATGATAGCGACTTGGAAGCAAGCTTGGTCGCTTATATGGTGAGAAGGATGATGAGATGTAGTAAGAAATTCAACAAGAGAGATACGGATAAATCCATGGAAGAGACGAAGAAAATTAGCAACACAAAGAAAGAAACAAAGCTACAATTGAAAGATCACTTGGTACAGTTAAGGAAAGAAGGGACATTTCGAATACGATTATAATAAAAATCACAATGAGCAAGAATACAAATCAAAGTTGAAAAGGAAGAAGAAAGTTCTCGTCGCGACATGGGATGACTTCGATTCAAAGTCTTCATCATCTGACGAAGAATCAACTAAGAAAACTATTGCACATTTTGCATTCATGGCCTTGATGAGCAAAGATGAAAGTCAATTCGAAGACAATGGCAAGGTAAGATCTCTTTTATACAATGATCCTGTAAATTTACTAGGAGACCTTTTGAATGACATCTGTCCAAACTAAGGTCAAGGGGCTTCATAAGGAGCCCAATGAGCTTAGGTTGTTGAAGAATTCTAACTCTTCTTCGTTTACATCAAGGGGCTTCTTCATTTGAAATGGAGAACATAGAACATAAAAACATTATAGATGGGCTTGCTAAAGATTTTTTCTAGTTCACTTCTAGCTCCAAGCACCCAGATATAATACTTGGTAACCAGAGAGCTTTCTATGATAGACCCGACATTTAGATATGATTTAATGCACAAAGAGAAAGCTTATGGGTGCTAAGTCTTGGCCCACAATAAACATTGAAAATGTATTATATATAGAAGACGACCCATGCTAAGGCTAAACGATTCACAAGAAAAGAGCGGCACATCTGGTTCATGCGGTTGTGAGAGTAGAGAGCTTCATTTACGTTAAAGTTTTGACAGTAGAAAAGATCTAGTATCTGCACAATGTTGCTCTTCCTCTATTTTAGTCATTTTTTTTCTCGCAGTCTCGCTGATGCCAGTAATGTTGTTGCTTTTCTACTTTAATCTATCTTTTATCATGCATGCCGTTACTTTCGTCAGATGCCAATCACATTGTTTGATATCGTTGTTGCCAATTCGAGCAAACCGGATTTAATTAATGTTGTTTGTAAGCTTATACATTCTTACAAAATCAAATGATCCATAAGTAGGATGGGTACCTTTAAAAAACATTTGGTGAAGTCCTACTAATTCAATCTGAATTTATCACACTGAAATCAGGAGTTCCCAAACTCAATTAAATCTGCCAAGAGGATTTCAACCTCTTAGCTTTTCAAACAAGAAAGCTAGAACGGGTTTGATGCAATATATTTAAGCCAAATTGTTGTTCACACATTACAAAAAATAGTGGTATTTAGATTTCATGTTTAATTATTTACAATTCGTATATCAAAAATACTATAACAAATAATAAATGGAGCGTTCAAAAGTTTGTAAAGAGTTTCAAGAAATTCTAATCTAACTCTTAAAAAATTTGACTTGCGATGTTAGTTTAACTTTTGATTTTTGAACTAGCACAAATGCTGAGAGCTATTTAGTCGTTTCTTGCGATTAGATTGACGACGGGCGGGCTTTATAAAAACAGATGTTATCTTTAAATCATTTAGATCAATCACACACCAATGTGATTGTAGGTGTTTTTAAAATGTCTTAGAAGTCTTTTGTATTAGTTGGTTTCAAACATAGACATAACATATTAATTTTCGTTAGTTAAACTTTAGGAATCCATTCACTGCTTCTCCAGATCACCGAAACTCCTGATTGAACTTGTTCTCATCATTAATCATAATAAAATGAAGACTCTGTCCCTGTTTCTATGTCATAATAGTAATAGAGTCTCCATGGTTTAATTATCACACTCACACTTCACAATGTCATGGGCATGCAACAAGATAATATGCAGTTAAGTTATATGTTTCTATATTTATGCATGCATATTATAGTTTTTAATCTATAGTTTTTTGGTGTACTGTGTGATGTGGGGAAATACGTGTATGGATGTATACAGACATGCAGGTTTGTGTTTTTCCTCTTTTGGCTTTGATTTGGTGAGGAACTGCATCATTGTTTGTTCAGAAACTTAGTTTTATTTTCTCTTTTGTTGCTTTCTGATGCATAGTACCCCGTATCTAGCTGTAATGTTTTTTAATGCCCACTTTTTGACAGCCACACAGATGTCACTATGGCGCTTGCCCTCCTTGTAGAATGACCTGTGGAGAGAAATTGATGTGTGGTCATACCTGTAAACAAAGGTTTGCAATGCGGAATTAATCTTATTGTTTAATTAACTTCTTCAATTATCATACTGAACATTTGCTTCCTAAGTTTAGGTGTCATGGTCCTATGCCTCCGTCTAACCCAGATTTCACTCTGAAACCAAAGAGAAAGAAAGTGGAGAAGATCATTGAATGTATACCTGGATCACCCTGCCCTCCTTGCCAAGAAATTGTTTGGGTAGCGTGCCTAGGCCAACATATTGGTGAAGAACGTCCGGTTTGCTTCTTTTTTTCTTGATTTCAATTTTATTTCAAGTCTTGCACAAACTTCAGTAGAAAATTTTCCAAAAATGGAAAAGTTAAGGCCTTAATTTAGTCAACTTTTTATAGGCTTTGTTATAGTGCCATTGTTGCCACTGTGTTTTATATCTTGAAATTTTTGATCTTCAGATGGTTTGTTCCCAAAAAGCACCCTATTCATGCCAGAACTTATGTGGCAGTCTCCTTTCTTGTGGCAATCATTACTGCACAAAGTCTTGCCATTCTATGAAGTATCAGTCTTCAACTTTGGATGAGCATGGAAATTGCAAATATGCAGAAAATGAGCTTGCCGAGTCATGTGAAGAGTGTTTATTTCCCTGCCAGAAGGTTTGTTTATATAGTATATCCATATGTGAATGATACTAGTATGTTTATATTGTTTCTTTAAGGGTTTATTGTGGACCTTTTAAATAAAAAGTTTCAAGGGAAGATGTGCGCTATTGATTAATAATAATGAAGGGCAGAGAGTAAGCCCGATGAGGCCATACTCACCAAAGTGTGGGCTTTCGTTGCCTTTTTCCTTTTTTTTTTCTGAAAATCTTTTGCCTTCCTTAAAAGGGCATGCTAATAGAGGGGGCCTCAGAGCATTTGTCTCACAAGGGTGGCAATAGATAACCTAGAGCCGCCTATACCCCTGGAATTTTAGGTTCTGGTCAACCCAGAGCCGCCTCCCTAAAATCATTTCTAACCTATTTATGAAATGTTTGGTTTTCGGTTGCATATATTCGGGTTGCATCACAATAAATTGAGCTAGATTGACAAGTTCAGAAGACTTTGTCCTATAAGTGGATTATGTTGATAGGTTAACTTGAACCAGGCTTGGCTGTGGTCAGATTTGGGTTTGATCTATAAGTACTTTAAGAGTTCAGGTTGGGTTTGGGTCATGAGTTTTGACCATTCATTAATCTAGTTAGGTTTGTTTGACTTTAAATGATTTGTCTCAAATTCCATTTGCATTAGAATCCAACACACTAACCTTCTTTACACCCCTACCTTTCAGTGCCTGATAGTGATAAATCTTATTATGCAACTATGTTCCAGGTTAGGGAGCCTGCATGCTCGCATCCTTGCCCGATGCCATGTCATTCTGATGCTTGCCCTCCTTGCAAGGTCCTTCTGAAAAGGGCTTGTTACTGTGGGGCAATGGTGCATGCTTTTGAGTGTTCTTACTACAATAGCTTGAGTGGAGTGGAGCAACAACGGATAAGGTCGTGCAAGGGTCCTTGCCATAGGTAAATCTTTGACACTTGGTCCTTTCTTGAAATATAGCAGATGTTTTCTTTTTTGTCTTCCTTTTTATTAAGTTTGTTCTATATTTATATATTATTGATTACTATATAAACTTTGTTTCCTCTGGTCTTCCCTTAAACATTTTATTAAGCTTGCTTGAATCCTTGATAATAAATCTATTTGATTAAATAGTATGCTAGTGATGTGGAATCACAGAAGATAAAGGGAAGAAGATTAGAAGAAATAGGAGAAGAAGAGAATAAAGGGGAAAAAATTAGAGAAGATTTTATTCGTTTATCAAAGTTCCTCGAATACAAAATTATGAGGCTTATTTATAATTAGCTTATCCTAACTAATTTAGAGGAAATCTAGGCTAATAAATAGCTATTAAAATTTTAACTAATTATTCATACTATTTGAATTTTATTTTTTTTAAATTTTAAATAATTAATATTTAAAAATTAAATAAGTTATCCTTATCTTTTAAGTCCTAACTAAAAAGTAAGTTCAATTTAAAATCAATAGATCAGCTTTTCTTTAAGGCTCAGCTTTAAGTCCGTATTTTTTTACTTTGATTATAGAAGTCTTGACTGGACATATCCAAAGATGAGGTGCCTTGGTGTATGTTCTTTGCAGATGATATTGTTCTTGTTGATAAAACTAAAGAGGAAGCCAAAGCGAAAATCAAGTCTTGGAGAAATACTTTAGAATATAAAGGTTTTCATCTCAGTAGATCAAAAATTGAATATATAGAGTACGCATTTAGGTCCCGTTTGTTTTGAAATTAAAAATTAACCTGGTATATCACATCATACATAAAATTTAATATTAAAAATTAATTTTATTTCACATTCGACGCACATTACTAAAATAATAACTAACTTATGTCACATCTCTCATATATCCCAAGATAATAACTAACTTTATATCATATCCTTCATATATCCTAACATAATTACTAACTTTATCTCACATCATTCACAACTTTAAATAAAAAATATCTCTATTCAAGTTTAATTTTAACCTTGTTAAATTTAACCTTGCAAGCAAACAAACTCTTAGTAAAGGAAAAAGCACTTATATTGGTGATGTGACAATTGGTAATCAAATTGTCAAGGAGAGTAAGCTCTTTAGATACTTTGAATCAATCATACAAAATAATAATAAAATAGATAATAATGTTTTTGGCAGAATCCTGCAAGATGGATAAAAGGGAGAAATGCTTCTAGTGTGTTGTGCGACAGAAAAATTTCATCCAGACTTAAGGGTAAATTTTATAAAATTGTACTAAAATCAACGGTGATATATGATGCTGAATGCTGGCCTGCAAAGAGAACAATATATAAATAAAATAAATATTGCAAAAATGATGATGCTAAGGTAGATGTGTGGATATACATGAAAGGGTAAAATGAAAAATAAGTATATCCGTGAAAATCTTGGTGTTGCACCAATTAAGGATAAACTTAGAGAAAGTCGGCTTAGATGATTTGGACATATAAATTATAGGCCGATTGAAGCTCCAATTAGGAAATCGAGTTATTGGATTTTGCCCATATTCAAAGAGGAAGAGGGAGACCAAATAAGACATAACAAGAAACTATAAGGAGTGATCTTACTCACTTAGACCTAGATAATGATTTGTTAATTGATAGAGCACAATGAAAACAAAGGATTCATGTAGCCGACCCTACCTAGTGAGATTAAGGCTTGATTGTTGTTGTAGATCAACCTTTTTTGTGCCTAAATTAAGTGTATTGAAGGTTTTTACCTAAGGTTTTAAATAAGTGTCCTGCATGAGAGATTTACGTCAGGTTTTTAGTAATATATCTGGTGGTATCAAACTATAATTTTCATTAATTTTGTCCTTTAAGATATACATCTCATTTTTAATGTTTCTATATTTTTTGGAAAATTCAAAAAAACTTTGTTTCAACAATAAGTTTAGCATTGAAAGTCTCAGTCTTTGGGTTTTGTGTTTGTGTTATGGTAAAAAGAGTGGTACTCAAAAAATTATGGATGCTTTCGAATCCTAACAGTTGATGGAAATATTTTAGTTTCAAGGCAAGTGATAAGCAGATGCAAGGATGTATGGGTGGATGTAAGGATGCATGTTGATTTTTTTTAATGTCTTGGCTAAATGAAAATTTATGTGGATGTAGAGATCCGTGTAGATGAGTTTTTTGGAATGACTTGGCTAAATGAAAATTTACTAAACTAATCTAATCAAGTAAAATAAAAGTTGAGTTTTAAGTTGAAAGAAATTTCTCTCTCAAGTAAGTCTTAAGCTACCATTTGTATGCAATCTTGCAATCCGTGCAAGATTTCCTTTGAAAATTAAACATGCTATCTTTATCTTTTAATTACTAATGCCTAAAATAAGTACACCAAAGGTTCGTTATGCCATTAGGTTGATTGTTATCAGCGATCTTTGATTCTTAATTGGGCCATTTATTGTACCCTCATCCATATTATCTAACCCTAAAGCGTTAAACTAATGAAGTATATCTGTAATATGAATTGGATCATGTACTGTCTTGTTCAGATATCTTTCTCCTTTTTAAAATGTTAGAAATATCTTTTTTATATTTGCAGAAAATTACTGAATTGTCCTCATCTGTGCTCTGAGATTTGCCATCCTGGACAGTGCCCAGCAATTGATCAATGTATTAAAAAGGTACACTTAGTACTTGTAACATGATCTTTGCCTTAACAATTTTCTTTTTTTTTTACTCTGACACTGCAAAGTAATGAGATTATTTAGTGAATATTATACTTCTTAAAACTCATAACGGTAAGCCTTGTGCAAATCAAAATAAAAAATAAAGTGAGCCTCGTGTAAAGCAATTTCTTTCTTTTTATTGTACTATGATCACTGTGAAAACTATTGTCATCATTGTATTATTCTTGTTTATGTTGGACAATGTTTTTGGCACCAACATAAGTGGCTTATCCTCATTTACTATGTAACATGAATGTTACAACTTTCCAGAATTTTCTGTCACCTTTTATGATTAACTTCAATTATCAACTGCCACAATAAGTCACTCAATAGTTGCCGCTCTGTTGGCTAACTTTCAGTACCCTCGATAGCACCAGGGGTTAAAGCATTTTGATCATGACATAAATCACTACAATTAAAATCGTATTAGCGTATTAGCGGTTGTTGTCTAAGCTTTTTCTTTTTGGGGGGAATAATACCAACCCATGAAATAAAATTTATATTCTGCGCTTGACACTGATTTTTTTTGATAGAATACTTGACATTGATTTTGATTCTTCCTCATTAGAAGATATGCCTTTTGAAGTTCTTTTATGTTAATTTTATTGCAAGGTTTATGCTCGATGTGCATGCAACAATATTAAAAATGAATGGCTTTGTCGTGAAGCGCAAAGCGCACATCGTGCTGCTGGCCGAGATCCAAAAGATGTTGCCAAGAGCCAATTTGGAGTTGGTTTGATCCCATGCAATGCAGACTGCGCAAGCAGGGTCAACGTTGTTGATGCAGATTTACAATTGAGGAAAGTAAAAGTTCTCCAGGTATTCCTCTATTTATTTATCTGAAAAAGAAAGGGATACTAACATACATACCATAATAAATGATTGATTCTACAAGGATTGGGATGACATGAGCATTTTGAGATCGATAAATTACTAAATTAGTTGGTTAATTAGTTGTAATTAAGCACCCTTATTTTCAAATATGAAAAGTGATAGTTGAGAACACTCAACCCTCCTAGATAGATCAGTAAAATTTTTATGAACCTGGATTATTGATAGTTAGAATTTACTTAAGGCGATCAGTTTTGATTCAGCTAAATCAAAGGTAGGAGAATCAGGAATTAAATCAGATTCTCACAAATCACTCCAATAGTAGATCTCAAATTAATATGTATCTCTGAATTGTGACCAAATCGAGTAGATCCCAGATAATGTTAATGTGATGTTGATTGATCAACCAATATTTTTATTCAATTGAAATCATACCTAATTCGAGTAATTTAGAACAATATTGAAGGAGGAACAGGTGTAATTAGTAGTTCAGCGATAATTCAGCTGCTGATCAGACTGGATCTTATTATCCTTTATATAGGCTTGCTGATGTAAGTTCATGAAATAATAGGTTGGCAGATTATTAACAAAGAGTAGGTTGGTGCATCAAAGTGAATTGGTAACTTGGACTCTAAATTCGAAAGTATTGAGCAAATAGATTTAATAGTTGCTAAGCTTACGAGATTTGAAGGCAACATTCCTTCTGGAGTTGTAAGTGGCATCATTGGCCAAGAAGAAAAAATAGTTTTTCTTTTTTTTCTCATTTTAGGATCACTAGGGTTTAGGGATTCTCATCAAGGTCCCCCAACCGTTCCCTTTACTTGGACATAAGTTTCATCACCTTAATCACAATCACAAAATCAAAGCTCTAATACAATGGTTCGATTATACATTCTATACACAGTGGGGTTAATCCTTCTACAAAAGCCAAATATGTGATGTGGGATGCAGCAATACCCACATAAATAAGTCACTTTAAATAAATCAAAATGACAAACATGGCTAAGTTAATTCAAATAGACTCGATAAATTTTAATGATAAAATTAAATCTACATTAGTCTCAACAATCTTGGTGTGTTCTAATATGGACATTCACAGGTAAAAATGTCAATTGCACTTGGAGTAACTATCATCAAAGATCCTTCATCGAAAAAAAAAAAAAACACTATTGTCAAAGATCTTAAGATTATTTTGATTTGGGATGATTTATTTCTATTATGGTTTCTTTATCGTTGCTTATGTTAATATGTTTTACTAATTATTTTGGTATAGGAAAGTCATTGCATAATACTTTTACTATATTAATGCAAATCAACAAATAGCTTATTTTTTCATTGTTTAAAACTTTTTTGTTATAAAATTTGTAATTAATTTTAGATGCAAATATATAAATTTTTTTTTGTTTGGAAAAATGTCATTTTTTTATTATGTTTTAAACAAACAGCGTAGCTTTTATTCAAATTAGTTGGATTTGATTACATCAATTTCTCTTTTTCATTCAGTTTTATTTACAGCAGTATTCTGGTTGAGTACACCTTATTTTTCCTTTCCTTTTTTTTTACCTCACTCAAATGAGATAATCTTTCTAGAAACAGTAATTATTTCTTTTTGATCAAGAGCATCCTGGAGAAGTACTTGTCCTATAAAGTACAATGGAAAATGTTGTCTATTTATTTAAATTTTTAGTTCATATGATGTACTATTTATTTGGTATATTTCTAATTAACTGTTTTCCTTTCCCAAGAATGAGGATACTGTTGCCCCAGTTGTGCCAAAACGAAGGAAGAGACGTGAGCGTGTACAAGGAACTCGACAAACCTCAAAGTTTCAGGTTTGTAGTTTGAACTTTGGTCCAGTCTTGTTTGAGACTGTAGTGATGCTTTCTCTTTTGAGTAACATTACATAGCCCAAAAACCATCCCAAAGGTTGCCTACACAGAAATGTTATCCAATAGATAAATATTTTATCTTGTTGATAAATCATTTATTCATTAGACAATGCTTTTATTAAGTGCACCGGCAATCCATTTGGGTCGAAGTATCGATACTTAATTGTTTTACAGTACAACCTATGAAGCATTGACACTTCACAAAATCTAATATATCTGTATCATATCTATATACCTTTACACCTCAATATGCTACTAATGTGTGTTTTATTGGGGTTTGTGATATCCCGAACCAATAATTAATAGGGTGAGGTTATTACTTGCATAACTACCACTGAAGCCTTAAAAGCGAGCAATGATAAAACATTTTTAGCGCAGTGTTGTTGCAGCCTTAGCTCTTGCGGTCGATTTTTGAATGTTATTGTGAGGATACCGCCTCTTCGTTGCTTCCAACATCGTCCGACTACTGTTAAGATTTGAACTCCATGTCTTACTTACCAAAAAGTATGCATTCTATAATATGAGCTATACCTCATTATATTTGTGTCTCTGTCTAATTATATTTACAATGTTTCATTGTCATATTCTAATTTTCTAGGCTTGTGGTATCTTTGTATATGTTTCTTGTCAGGTTCATCTTCCCAAAAAAAAAAAATCTTTCAAAAAAAACTTATCAGGTTCATATCATCATGTTGTTCCCATGCTTCATAGAACTCATTGAAACTATTGCCTTAGTTTTGTTAGCAATCCTGCTATATATTTGGTCTACCTGAACTTTATGTGTGTTGTGTTCAGATCAACCTGCTAATTTGATCTCCATATAACTCAAAATTTCTTAAGAACATATGTTGATTGGCCAATTTTGAGTTGAGTTGGCACCTAACCCAATTTGATAATTCATCACATGAATCCAACTCCTGTAGAAATACTGCCTATATAATTACCAGGCTACCTTGTATTCAGAATTTATTGGTCGATTTAACATCGACTTGTCAGATCATTCCTAATATTGATTCTTTCAAACCCGATAACCCAAAAAGATTCTAGCTATTTGGTTTTACGATTCGCCTAATGCTTCATCATCATTTGTCATCTTGATTACCTAGAGAGAGGTTGAGAAAGGTCTACCCAACTTAACTCTTTTGTTTGGTTCAAACTTAAAAAGAGTTTAATATTTTTTTAATCTTTATTCCGTATTATATATAAATCTCAATATTAACACAATTTTATTTCATATCATACATATATAACAATATATTCTCTCTTTAATTCAAAAGTAACACTTCAATCGAACTTGAACTTTGTTTGCCTTATTGTTGCAGACATTCAAGTCGTATCTTTGGAGGTGTTTGCTGTTTACTCTTCTACTCTTCATTGTATGTGTGGGCTTCTACTATGGCCACAAGGGCCTCCTTTGGCTCTCAGATTGGATGTATGAAATGGAAGAAAGAAGAAACAGAAAAGGATTTTCAAGATTCTGAGGATTTTCAAGATTCTGAGGATTTTCAATTATCTCATTACAAGCAGTTTGTTTGTTTGATTCTTCATTCCTGCTAATAAAGTTCATGATACACCATGAGGTTTGTATTTTGTTAATTATTAACAATTAATTCGATTTATCATGTGCTTGAATATAATAATTTAATAGCAACTCTGTCCTGTTTGGTGCGGGGATCAAAATCAAGATCAAAATAGTATTAGTTTAAAAAACAATAATGATAATAATTAATAAATTTTTTTAATTATTTTACATAAATTATAATATAAAAAATATTATTTTACTTCACATACTCAATAATTTTTAATAAAAATATCAACTTTATTTCACATTCTAGATCAAAATATTCAAGTTTGAGTATTTTGTTCTAGGATATGAAATAAAGTTGATGTTTTTATTAAAAATTATTGAGTATGTGAATTAACTAATATTTTTTATATTAGAATTTGTATAAAATGATTAAAAAAAATTATTAATTATTATTATTATTGTTTTTTAAACTAATATTATTTTGATCCTGATTTTGGCCTTCGCACCAAATAGCATCTGGGTCCCTCTAGTTTGGTCGTAGTGCAAATAGGTCCTTCGAATATTTAAATGTAGCAAACTGGTCCTCTAATTTGATGAAATATGCATATAGGTTCTTGGCTGTAACAGACGTTAGAAATTATTTTCTCTTTCCTTCCTCTCTCTCCTCACCGCATCTCTCTTTCCTCCTGATCGTAGGCCACGGGCGACACCGCACGCCTCCAGCGGGTTGCGCCGGCGTCGCGCGTGCGCGGGATCAGGAGGAGAGAGAGAGGGGTGGGCTGCGGAGGATGGCGCGCGGGCAGGCAGCGCAGGCGGGCGCGGAGGCTGGCAGGCGGGCGGGCTGCGACGGCGGC
>KZ451916.1:2224075-2282660 GCA_002786265.1 Apostasia shenzhenica
AAGAAGAAGAAGAAGAAGAAGAAGAAGAAGAAGAAGAAGAAGAAGAAGAGGAAGAAGAAGAAGAGGATGAGCCTTCGATGTGCCGGGCTTGCTCAGCTCTCTCCGCTCAGACCATCATTACTCATTGCTCCAAGATCTCAAGATCGATTAGATCAACAGAACCCCACGGCATCCTCCTCCCCCATCCGCGCGATCCCCCCCAAGGACGCCGCCGCCGCCCTCCGCCCCGCCGGCGGCTACCGCCTCCTCGATGTCCGGCCGCCGTGGGAGCGCGAGCGGGCCTGGATCCGCGGCTCCCTCCACGTCCCCCTCTACGTCGAAGACACCCAGGTAGATCCCGTCACCCTCCTCAAGAAATCCGTCCACTTCGGCTACATCGGCCTCTGGACCGGCCAGCGGTTCACCGCCCTAAACCCTAGCTTCGTCTCCGAGGTCAAACGGCTCGTCCCCCGCAAGGACAAGAAGCTCCTCGTCGCCTGCGGCGAGGGGCTCCGGTCGCTGGCGGCCGTGAAGAAGCTGCGGGAGGAGGGAGGGTACGGGGATCTGGCTTGGCTCGCCGGCGGATTCAATCGCTCTGGAGAAGATGATTTCGGGGATGTCGAAAGGGGGACGAAGCTCCAGTATGCTGCTGTGGGTGAGTCGTTTAATTCGCACTTCCCAGCGGAGGGAGAGTGAAAATTTCTATTTTGATGAAATTTCTCAAAACTATTTGGACGATTGTTTTAGAGAAATAATTACCTGCATGTCATACTATTTAGTTTTATTTATGTCTTACCCATTCATTCTTAATTAATTACGCTATGCACATTCAAAACATTATAAAATCTTACATACACACATTTGAGTTAAAACTTAATCAAAATCTATATGAAAAAAAAATATTCTGTTAGTAAATTATTAAAATTATATATTTTTACTCTTAATGGTACATATTTTTCTCTTCTTCAATACCACACTAAAGCGTTGATTTGTCCTAAAATGAATTTACGTTGTGGATGTCTTCTTCCTTTCCCGCCACCTAAACATTATAGTTTTAGAATTTTCACTCAAAATATATTTAAATATCCTTAAAATAATATGATGAACGGCTCAAATTTTTTGTAATTTAATTATAGTTAGGTTATTGAAAAATTATGATTACTCATTATGATAGAAATAAATTAAAATGTGTGTATATAAGATTTTATAATATTTTGAGTGTGTATAGCGTAATTAACTAAGAATGGATGGATAAGGCATGAATAAAACTAAATGGTGTGGCATGTAGGTAATTATCCCAATTAAAAAATACCGTACGGCCTATCAAACTCATAGTATTGACTTTTAGTTATTTGTATTTTTAGTTATTTGGCTGCTGAAGCTGTTTCGTTCCTGAATGCTGGGAAGAATCTCCAAAAGTAGTTGTGTTCACGATCCTTCCTACGCTCAACTATCAGAAGTGCCAAGAGGAAATTTGGGGACGAGTTGTTTTTTGGTAGTTTGAGCGAAGAGGAGTCAATCATTTTAGGTGATAGTGAGGACAAGTGGCCTATCATTAGCTCTTTAAATAGGAGAAGAGAACAATAAGAGAAATCCAATCATTTTCGATGATCTCATTTCGTCATGCTAATTGTGGCTCCCCTCGACGTTATGATCAAAGGGGAACACTTGTGTAGGTTATTCGTAGTTGAACGACTTTCTCCTTTTCACTTTGTACATATTTATTTGTCTCTGTTCCTCTACTATTAAGATTGTATTAAACCCACATTATTTTTTTTAGAGAGAAAATAATATATTCTATTGTCTCCTTTGATAAATTTATATTGTCAGGATGGTATTATTTTTTTTTTCTAGACACAAATTATGTGTGCTTTTTATGATTTTTTTCTCATTTTTTCTAATATTTTTTTTGTTAGTTGTGTCTAATCTAGTTGAACATTTTTTCATTCATAGCTGTTAATTTCATCATCTAAACTATTATCCTTAAGGCCCTGTTTGGCAATGAACTAAAAATCATGCCTAAAATTACCCATGGCTAAAATCTTAAATTTATTTTAAAAAAACTTAAAAAATTATTTTATATCTCATCTCACACAAATTCCAATATTAAACAATCACTTTATTTCACATCCAACACAATTTTCAATAAAATCAATCAATTTTATTTCACATCATACACAATTTTTAATATAATTAACTTACTTTATTTCACATCATACACATTTTTCAAAAATTACTAAAAATTTCAACCAAATCTTCTTTTTTTTCTTATTACCAAACAGAGCTTTCATATATAAAATTTTTATTTTGTTTTCTTGATTCTATCATGAACAAAGCTTTCAAGCAAATGAATATACACAGGGATTAAGTCAATAAATTGCTACAATAATCCCCAATTATTCTTTGTAAATAATTTTGATCCTGTTTAGCTGCTCTTTTTTTGTTCTGTTAAAAGGCTTATGTTATCATCGATCTGAGCTCCTAACTATTGATAAAATTTTAAATTAGTTGAAGCTTTCCTTGAAAGCTGTTCGATGGCAGGCGTTTCTTCGTTGTTGTTCTATAATAAAAATGCAATTTTTTTTTTTTAAATTTGGCGCGTTTTGCTTTCTTATGTATTAGTTCCTACTCTATTTATTATAATATAAATAAACTATTTTAGAAGTAAAGTAGTGAGGGTTTTTTTAGGTATTAGTATTACTCTTGTGCAGAAAATAATGAAAAATAAGACATGATAATGGAGGGATTATTTTTCAATAATTGTTTTTTGAATTTTCCTTTCATTTTTAGACAAAAATAACTAAACATGCATTGGAACAAAGTTCTAAATTTTCTGAAGTATTTAAAATCCAAATGATAAAAAATTAGACATAGTTCAATAATTATATAAAAAAAAACATTTGATAGCCTCTATAATTTAAGGATATTTTCAAAAACTTTCAAGGACTTAATTATATCTTTTATTATTGTCTAGAATTTTATATTGCAGAGAAAATTTTACTTTGTGTCAACCATAAAAAAAAAAAATTAATGTAATTTCTACTACTGAATTAACAAATTCATTTCTATAAGCTTCTAAAGTGAAAATTCTGAATCCATTTTATTATATATTTAATTTGTAATAATAATAATTGTGTCAAAAATGTAGTTCTAAATATTATGATAAATAATTAGTAGCTAATTTATTAATTGATGCACTATCTAAAGTTGCTGATAAATTCATATCTTTTATATAGTATATATATTTTGTATTCACTATGAATTTGAATATCTGTGTGGGTTTTACTTATTAATAGATCAAGAAATAAAATATTTTTTTTTGTATTTTTTATTGGCCACCAACCAAGTGAATTAAATATCGTAATACGATAATTCTGTTCATTAACAATAAATCAATATTAGAATTTAAGCTTGCTCTAACGTTGATTTTTTTTTTTATGGGATACATGGAACATCTCTTAAATAATGTATTAAAGTTGTTTCATATTTTTTATATTTATGTAAAATTATATTGTAAAATCAATCCAGGGTAAGAAAATTTAGGATCAAATTATAATTTTTATTATGAGTAATTAAGATTTAAAATTAAGATTAAAAGAACTCGAAATACTAAATTGTAATTTTTATATTAAAACTAAAACAAGGAAAGATGAAAAAAGTTGGGATAGTAAATTATAATCTATGAAGACTCTAAAAATGATTTAAGTACATTTAGGGACCAAATTGTAACCTTTTATAACAATTAAGACCTAAAATTAATTCTAAGAAAAATAGATGGATCAGATCATAATTATTATTTTTATTGTAAGTAATTAAGATTTAGAATCAAGACCAAAAAATTGAGACATTAAATTGTAATTTCAGAAAATAAAAAATCAATTAAAATTTTTGGTGAATAAATTTTAATTTTTATTATAAGTAATTAGGACGTAAAATTAAGAGTAAAAAAAATTAAAGTACTAAATAATTTTACACTAATTAAGAGTAGAAGTAATTAAGATTACAGATTTGTGATTTAAGGTTTACCATTTTGGATTTAAAATTAAAGCTAACAAAAATAAAAAGATTATATTGTAATTGTAACCTAAAAGCTAGACAAAAAAAATTTATAAAATAACTTGATATGTGGTTCCTTAACTTAATGAAGAGAAGAACTGGAGGATCAAATTATAATTTTTATTAAAACGGTAAGTTCACGAAAAATTTAAAATGTTTAATTATAATTTTTATTATAAAAAGTTAAGTAATAATAATAATATTAAGAGAAAAGGATATGTTAAATTGTAATTTCTTAGTATTTATAAGACAAGAAAATAAAAGACTAAATTATAATTATTATTATTATTATTATATGAAAT
Organism: Apostasia shenzhenica; assembly: GCA_002786265.1. Classification (NCBI taxonomy): domain Eukaryota; kingdom Viridiplantae; phylum Streptophyta; class Magnoliopsida; order Asparagales; family Orchidaceae; genus Apostasia; species Apostasia shenzhenica. The sequence continues at coordinate 2,228,413 of KZ451916.1, forward strand.
TAGAATCTAAGATTTAGATTAAAGGAAAATAAGGAATTAAATTATACTTCAATTAGGAATCAAATTATAATTCTTAGGACTTAAAATTAAAATAAATGAAAATCTAAAGGCTGTATTATAATTGTTTTTGAAAATTAATGATCTAAAATAAAGATGGTAAGAAATTAAGAAGTAAATTATAATTTTCATAAACAAAATAAAATAAAATAATTTTACATACGGTTGTGTGCTTGGAAAGAGAAAAATATAGTTGTGAGTTTTAGATGAAAAATAAATAGCTGAAATTCAATTGTAGAAAAAAAAAACTATTTAATAAAATTTTTACTTTTATAATAGTATAGATAGAGATATAAGAGAGAGATAATAATATAGATTTATAAATCACGAGCCAAAAATTGAGAAATGATTGAAAATCAGCCATTAATTCGTATCCTGCGATTAAGATTTAATTAATTCTTAAACTTTGATTAAGGATGATTAATGTTCGTTAAATGGTTTAAGGCCGTCGATTCGAAGGGCTGCTCTCGATCGCAACAGTATTTCTTCAATTCGTCAGAAGGGCGGACTCAGTATTCTCTCTCCTCGGATTGATTTCTTGCCTCTTGCCGGATCGAGCAGGGCTAGGGTTTCAGGGGATGGTGGGGACGATGGCGGTCGGATGGGCAGAGAGAGCGTCAATACTCCTCGACTCCGTGAAGTCTTCGGGAGATATTGCAAGGAAGATGGAGCAGCTGCGGCTGTTGCGGGAGGTACTTCTTCGCCGGGACCCGTTGCTGCTGCCGGGTTTCGCGCCGAAGCTGACCGAGTTAGAGGACTGGATTCCCGGTGCCGTTCGTAAGCTTCTCGTTGAGTAAGGCCGAATCGATTCTTCTACTTGCTAGCATCCTATTATGTGTTTTAGTTGCAAGTTTCCTGTGGCGGGATCCCACCCTGGTTGTGCGCTCTTGGTTCAATGTAGTTTTGCCCATTCGTGAGTTTCGTAAAAGAATAATGTTCGTCATACTGTGGTTGTAGAAGATAGCATGGCATAGACGAGTATTTCAAAAATATAGGCAATTGGTACGGTTGCTTTGTGAGTTACTAGGACTGTAGCTAGATTTGCGTTCACTAGTTGTTTTCATTAGTTAAATTACTGTTCTTTCTATGTGTTTTTGGTGCCTGTCCTTGCTCTTCTATTATATCAGGTTCAAGCTAATCCTTTCTGTTTTTGCTTTTTTTACTCTTCCAAGAAATTTAAAATCATCTATTTTAGTTGTCTAGTTTTTATATTCATCTGCTATAACTACCATGTTTTTATTGTGATTTGAATAGTAGGAATTCTTGTTCATTTTCAGCACTTTTGTATTAGGGTTTGATGATTTACTAACGGTACTATTTTACGATCTGAAAAAAATGAAAGGCTGTTCTCTGCGAGTTCCATTGTAGCCTTATTTAGCTATAAGTTCTTGAAACTTAAACTCTGGATCCCAACATGAGTTGATCTCGTTGACTTGATTAGAACTGTTTGGCTTAAGCTTGGGCTCCAAAGGTGAACATATGAATTCAACTGCTGATCATCTCTAAAAAATCAAGGACTGATAATTGGGCATATATATTTTTTTTAATTGGATATTACTCTGTTTTACCATATAGCCTTTGTGTTATCTTTTTAAAGATATTTGTTTTTCATATTCATCATTCTAATCATGAATGTTAACATTCATAAATATTTTATCTTGGGAGCATTTATTACATAAAAATCAAAAGGTTCAAGGCTAGTTCGGCATAAGTACAGCTTCCATTGTCTGTATTTTGGCTTTCATGATTTTACCTTATGCTGTTACCTTTGCAGGATTCTTGGTGAGATTGGAGACAAATACATGGACCTTTTACCCGAAATTGTTCCTACACTAATAAAGTTTTTGGAGGATGAAACTCCAGCAGTAGCTCGACAAGCAATTGTTTCTGGGACTTCTTTATTTCACAATATTTTAGATAAGGTTGCTGTTCAGGCAAGTTCAATGAAAAAAGTAGTGGTGATTCTCTTTTCTTATGAGATGGCTTGCAATTTTTCTAAAGAATACTATTTTGTTCGGTGTTTTATATTATCATTTGTTCTTTGTTGTTAATGACATGTTGGCTACTCCAAACAATATTCTTTTCTTAGGTTAAATCATATCAGAGTTGATGGATATGGTTACAAAATGTTATTAATTAGTGGTCATTTAATTCTGTCATAGTAATTTATTTTAATATTAATTATAGTAATTTGTGTTATCTTATTGAATCCTTTCTTTTACACCCTTACCGTGGCCAAACAACAAACTTGTGAGGTTGTCGCTGCTACTTCAAATGGTTTTAGAGAGCTTACTCAAGACATAAAACACATTCAAAAACGATATGAATGCCTTTAGGGATATTATTAATGAGAAGTGTAATCAGCTGCAACAGCAATTTGAACAAGTTTGAAACTTTTGGGTAAGCAACCTATTAATGACATATTAGAACAGAATCACTTACAAAATCATAAGAACTTATACACAGGCTCAATTTAAGGTATTCTTCCTACATCTTATGCTCCACCCATTAGGCTTACAACCAAAAATATGCCCATTTATAGGATGCCTAAACTCTCCATGGGGGTAAATTTGGGGATGGGTTCATGGATGATTTTTATGGGGATGCACACTTATCACTTAAGCCATGACATGTAGCATTTATGGGCCGTTCTAGTATCATAGAGTCTCATGAGTCTAGTCATCATCATTTACAGGAGGGTGAAACTAGATATCAATTTCTTTGAAGGAAAATTAAATCTCATAATGTTGAGGATTACTTTGAGACTTTGAGTGGTATAGAATGAGTGATGAGGAGAGAGTTATATTTGCAAAGATGAAGTTACTTGGCCTTACTAGGAGATGCACACAATCAAGCAAAATATAGAACAAGGTTCATCCATCACATAGTGGGTGATTATGAAAGCAAGATTAAAAGAGAAGTATCTCCTTACTTATTATAGAGACCAACTTTCTGATCAGCTCCACACTCTCAAACAAACCTCAATTATGAACCAATACGCTGAGAGGTTGGATGAGCTTTTGTTATGAGTAGGTCTCACTAAGGATTCATGACATACACTTAGGAGATGCATTTATGGCCTTAGAAATGATATTAGTAGGGAGGTCGAGTTATATATTTCTAACTCTATTAATGGCGTGCCTTAGAAAACCATGCATATTGAGAAATACCTTGAGGACTTGACACCATGTAGTTTCATTTCCTAGGGCAGCATCTATAATTCATTCGTATCTAGCACGACTACAACTCTACCTCCCCATAATCGAAACACTTCTGAAACAACTCCTACACATTCAGAATTTCTCCTCTCGTCCTATGAGATCTACATCTATAGGTTCTTCTAGTAATACTTGTGCTTGTAACCCTCCATTCAGTGTTATTACTACTAAGCTAGATGTCATATAGCCCCCCTTTGTCCTTAAGGAGCTTAATCCTACAATATGAAGACCCTAGAGATGCCATCAAATCAATGGATTAGGTAGCAGAGCCAACCATGTATTCATGGGTTGAGGCTGAGTTAGAATGAGGTATAACTAGAGTATCAACGCATTACCATTGTTAGGTGTGTCCTATCCACAACTAAGCTAGGTGATGAGTGGAAGAGAACCAAATATTTTCACATTTTTATTCATTTCTGTGGTAAGTTATGCAAGCTTGTAATTGATAGTGAGTACTATAAATGTTATAGGTTAAGGTGCTATTAGTAGATTGAATGTGAAGGTGGAATTTGGCCCCTCACCCTTCGAGATAGTTTGGATGAATAAAACTACCTTATATGTGAGCCAAAAATGTTTGGTGCTGCTTAAGATGGGAGATTATGTGGGCTTTATTTGTTGTGATGTTTTTATTTATGAATGCGATACATATCGCATTAGGACAATCTTGGTTATATGATTTAGATGTTATAACTGTGAAAGAGACTTTATATTTTTAAGTTTAATGGTAAGACTATTTTTTGAAAGCAGCCAAACCTACCTAATATAGGATAATTTTGGGGAATTATCCTGAAGCCTAACATGTGCAAACCCAAACATCTAAATGATTGATTAAACTAGGACACCATTGAATCGAGCTTCACATAAGGGATTTGAGGGGAAATTAGTCCAAATTATTCAAGTTGTCACATCCATGATTGGATTGTACTAATTGGTTTGGTCGGCGTCACACTAAATAATTTGAACTAATATCCTCTCCAATTTCTTTTGTGAGGCTCAATTCCATGGCATCCTAGTTTAACCTATCAATTAGATGTTTAGGTTTGCACACATTAGGCTATAAGGTTATTCCCCAAAATTATCCTACATCACTGCCCCTAGCCATCCTTAGTCAAAAGTTAGGGTTTTTTGTTGTCCCACCTAAGAAGTGTATTACCATTTTAAGTAGTCAAGAATTTGAGAGATTGACCAATGCTATCATACTTTGCTTACTGTTGTGGTTAAACTAGCTTTACTAAACCCATAACTTCTTGCACCATAGATTGATTTTCCCTTTGAGATAGGAAAGTCGTTTGATTGAGTTTGTTGATGTCATGTCGAGTAATCTTCCTAGTGAGCTCCTACTTATAAGAGATATTCAGCATGCCATAGATATCATTTTAGGTCAATTACTAAATCTACCACATTATATGTTGAATACCAAAGAACAAAAATAACTCAATCGACAGTTTGGTGAGTTATTAGAAAAGGGATTGTTAGGCATAGCTTAAGCTTTTGTGCTATTCTTGCCTTTCTAGCCCCCAGAAAATTTGGATCTTAAAGGATGTGTATTTATAGCAGAGATATCAATAAAACAACCATTAACTTAAGTTTCTTATTCCTCAATGGGAAGATATGTTAGACATTAATGCAGAAAGGAAAAAATTTTCAAATGATATTTTATATTTATATTTAGCAAAATTGATTAGCAAATTATTTTAATTAAGGAAAAATATTTTCTACATAAATTATATGATAAATAAGATTTTTGAATCCCGTAAATTAAGATATTTTAAAATTATAATTAAACTGGATCATATGATAAATAAGAATTTATCAATTTAAATTAGGGCATCAATTTAAATTCAATAAATCAGATCCGAAGTTCAGGAATTTAGGACAAACGCCTCACAGTTAAATTCAACAGTAATTGACACACAAAGAAATATCGGGTCACACAATTAGAGTAAAAAAAATAATCCAAATCAAGCGAATAATTTGTGTTGAAATCAAATAATCAGTTTAGTTGGGTTCGGAAAAGAATTTACCAGCAATTTGAATCAGAGAAGAGTCACTGGCGATGAGGGTTAACTGATCTGGTCGCAGCCACACGGGTTGAAAACATTGTAGCCGATGTTATGGAGGAGGTCGTTGGCTTCAGCCTCGTGTTCGATGTTGCAAAAGATCAGCGACATCGAAGTTTGGTCAAACGTCGTGCACGAGATTGCAGAGGCCAAACGTCAGGCGCAGAAGGTTGCAGAGGCCAAACGTCGGGTGCGAAAGGTTGCAGAAGGCCAAACGTCGTGCACGAGGTCTGAGATGACCGAACCGGTGTGCACGATGTTACAGAAGGCAGAACCAGCGGGATCGAGATCAGACGTCTTGGGCGATGACTGCTGGCTGGACGCGGGCAGTGGCTGGCCTCACGGCTGGAGCTGCGGCGACGGTGTTGCCGGCTCTCGCGGGTAGCCGGCGGGTCGACGGAGGCGAAGGCGGTGCAAGCGGAGCGAGCTTCAGTGGTAGGTGAGTGCGCAAAGATTTTTTTATTTCACTTTTTTTTTAAAAAAAACCCCCCCCCAAAGCTCTCTATCAACATTAAAATCCCCTAAAGCTATCATTTGTTTAATATTTAAAAACAGTCTTAGAATATTTTGTTTATCCTAAGAATATTCGGGTTGGCGGGTCGGGTACAGGTCAACTTGATTTTTAGACAATTATTTGTTATCTATGGATTTGGGACATAAACATGTCAACCCAATTATGACCCATGTAAAAGACTCTAGTATGGGTCAGTGACCCTTTTATTAAAATTAGTAGTTGTTTTTTTGTTTCTACTATTAATTTTAATATTAATTATTATATATCCCATAATTTTTTTTATTTTCAACCTTCTTAATTAAAAGTTTTTGTTATATACTAAATAAAGGTACAAAAAATTGAATTTTGCAAATTTTATAACTCAATAACTATAATAAACGAGGTGACGGATCAAGTCGGGTAACTCATTTATTAAATAGATTAGGTATGGGTAATAAATAGGTCTAGTACAAGTCAAACTTGAATGGGTCGATTCATAAGTGAGTTGACCTAAACCAATTTTTCAACCTAAATATTATTAAAATAAACAAAATATTCTAAGAGTACTTTTGAATATTTAACAAATGATAATTTTGGGGGTGTTTAATGTAAATAAAGAGCTTTGGGAGTTTATAAAGTAATATTTATGCCGCTTTTGGGGTCTTGAATGTAAATAGAGAGCTTTGAGGTTTTAATAAATAATATTTATACTACTTTGGTGGTTTTAAATGTGAATTAAAAGCTATAAGGATTTAATGAGTAATATAGAGGGCTTTGGGGGTGATATAAGTAATTCCCCCTTAATTTTGATGATATTTTGATTTGTACTAAATCCAAAATGGAGCATTTATGTCTCCTCCACATTATCTTTGTTACACTTAATTAAGCTAGACTTTATGTCAACCTTTAGAAGTGCAACTCCCAACAATTGACTATCCTTTTCCTTAGATTTATTGTGTCATTTCACGGTATTTCTGTGGATCCCGCAAAGTGAAAACAATTAGGTATTGGTTTTACCCATCATCTATTATGAAAGCTCGTAGTTTTCATAAGTTAAGCCACCTTTTACAAGACAATCATTAAATGCTTTAGCTCTATTATTGCCCCCATCACTAAGTGTTTGAAAAAAAGGAGGGTTTAAGTAGACCCTTTATGCTGTTGAGTATTCGGAGAAATCAAAAACTATTATCTAAATCACATGTCCTAAGAAATCTTGATTTTACCAAGGTCTTTTAAGTAGCCTGTAATGCCTTTAGAGTAGGAATAGGTGGTGTGTTGAGCCAAGGTCACCCTATAGTTTTTTTTTATTAGTGAGAAGTTATTTGAAGTCAAACAATGTTGTTTCACCTATAATAAAGAATTTAATGCGGTTGTGCAATCACTCAAATATTGGAGTGACTATTTATTACTACAAAGTATGATATTTTCTCTAATCATCTAGGGCCTGTTTGTTTGCAAAATTTAGTTTTAACAGAATTAAAATTAAACTTGGATGAAGATATTTTTTTATTGAAAGTTGTGATTGATGTGAAATGAAGTTTGTTATTATATTGAGATATGTGAGGGATGTAATATAAATTACTTATTATTTTGGTATGTGTGTAAGATGTGAATTAAAGTTAATTTTTTATTTTGAATTATATATATGATGTGAAATATAATTATTTTTTAATATTAAATTTTATGTGTGATGTGATATGTTTGTTTAAAATTAAATCAGGTTAACTTTAATCTGCCAAAAAGTTAGTCCCTAACTTTAAATACTTGCAATATTAAAAGAAATTAAATGCAAGGCATGCTAGGTGTATCGAGTTTCTTAATTTTGTTTTGAAACACCTGTTGGTAGTTGAAATTAAGGCTGTTGATAACCTTAGTTGAGTCATTGGTGTACTCAGTAGCATGAGGACCAAGGTTATCAAGCTTGATAGTTTGAAAGATGAATATGTTTCTTGTCTTTACTTCAGTGAGATTTTTCGAAAGGTCCATGGTGGAAATGATCGTGATTTGAATACTTTCTCTATTTATGACATATTTGTTTCAAAAAACACGGTTATGAATTTTGTGCCCGTCTTTTAAAGAGTATCTTGTATGTGAGTTGCATGTGGGTGGCCTGACGGGTCATTCTGGGAGAGATAAGATTGTTTTCTTTTCTGATAGGTTTTAGTAACCCAATTTACTTTGAGATGTTGCCTTTATAGTATCCCGATGCTACACTTATTTGATCAACAAAGTTAAGAATCCATGCTATAGGCTTTATCCATCATTCCCTCTACCACATTCTCTTTAAATTGATCTCAATATGGACTTTTGTATTTGATCTATTTAACACTGCTAAAGGACATGACCCTATGTTTGTGGTAGTTGATAGATTTTCTAAATAATTCATTTCATTTCGTGCAGCAAGACCAGTAATGCGTTACATATTGCACAATTATTTTGTTGGGATGTGGTGAAGCTGCATGGATTGTCTACTTCTACGGTCAATGATAGGGATATTCGATTTGTTTCATATTTTCTATCCTATTAATCTCTTATCCTGTTACAATTCAATTTTTTATCCCCTATATTTATGTGATTCAAGCTATTTTTGCTGTGTTAACCCTTTAATTTTAAGTGAACTAAAATTTTAAATCTAATTTGTGCTTGAGATCTCTGGTTTATAAAAATGATGGCATTGATGACATTTAGAACAGGTGATGTAGTGCAAGGCATCTGTATAAAGACTTATCTAATCAGCCTTTTCCTTTCAATTTCATTTAGGGATTTTACTCAAGTGAAGTAGATGATTCATTGAAGTCAGCTTGGGCATCAATGCTCAAGTTTAAAAATGCAGTCTTTCCGCTAGCCACCCAGGTATCCTTTATGCGCGGTCGTTAATACTTGCTGCATGCACTTAGCCTTTATTTTATGCATGATATACAAGTTCTTTTGGCAGCCTGGGATAGATGGTGTAAGATTGTTAGCTATCAAGTTTATTGAGGCTGTGATTCTCCTGTATACACCTGATCCAACATTGCCTTTAGATCCACCTGTGGAAGTTGGTGATGGTAAGCATGTTTCCTGTACCTCCTCCGATCACTATTCTGATTATATGTTACTATTTGAAATTATGGGCAATTATTGATTTCCTAATGAACAAATGATATTCCAGGACTTGGCTTTAGCCTATCATGGTTGAAGGGAGGCCACCCTGTGCTTAATGTTGGGGATTTGGCTATGGAAGCCAGTCAAAGCTTGCGACTGTTGCTCGATCAGCTTAAGTCTCCACAAGTGCATTCTCTAAGCAACTCCATAATTATCATCCTGATTAATAGGTTCGCTGGTTCGGTTAAAATCTCTCTCTCTCTCTCTCTCTCTCTCTATATATATATATATATATATATATATATATATATATATGTCTCCCCTCTCCCTTTGTCTCACATGCTAATATTCCCACAAGTTGAGTTCAGAAGGAACCTCAATTGTCGTCACAAATGATAGGTTGGGTTTAATACTGCAATAAGAACATCTTAAACTTGCTCCCCATCCCCCCTTTTTCTTTTTGATAGTTGAATTGTGTACCATAACATGAAATGCTTTGGTCTAGTAAATTATGATGCATGTTTCAAGTATGTCACAGAAAAGATGTTTTTGGGTCATACTAATATAAATAATATGTTGTATTAGCTGTAGTATAAATTGAATAGAAAGTAGACAATATCTTGCATGCTTTTTGTGATACTTTTTGAATGCAATGGTGAATGAAATAAAGAGTTCCAGTAGATAATTTGAAGTCAAAGTTCCAAAGTATTGCCTCTTCAAACATAGAGTTGAGCATAAAATAATTTTTTTTCCTTTTTTTTTTGATAGAAGAGCATGAAATAAATTTTCAATATAACATTCTACTGATCATGTCTATATGTTCGATCAATTATAGAGTGGGTTTATATTTGAGCATTATTATTAGCTTTTGTCCCCATTTGGTTGGAATATGTTTTAGGATGTTTTATTTTTTTTAGATAGAGAAAGAAAATTACTTTAATGTTATGATGTGAAATAAAATTATTTTATCATTTAAGATTGTGTAAGATATGAAATAAAGTTCATTTATTTTATTGAAGTATATGTAGAATGTGAAATAAAGTTATTTTTTAATGTTGGGATTTGTATACGATGTGAAATAAAGTTGATTTTTAATATTTAAATGTGTATGATGTAAAATAAATATAAAATATTATTAGAAGTGTTTTAGAGAAATTTAGGGGTTTTTAAAGGCCCAACCTAACAAGGCCTCTATGTTTCCCTTCTTAGCCAGAGATTGACATTTAGCAGTTTTTTTTATGAAATTATTCAGATTTTAATGACTGCTATTAGTTTGATCACTACCTCAATCTTTTTTTTGCACTTATTTCAATTTAATATGCATCGCATGAAGACCAGCAAAACCGTATAATTTGCACATGTGGCTCCATATTCAATTGAATCAATTTTGGGTCTTTTTGGTTGAAGTTTAGGTTAACTGGGTTGGGATTTTATGGTGTTTAGTTGGTCTTAGGTTGGTTTTGTAGTTTAGTTAAAACAAAAATTAGGACTTCAAGAAAAAATGCTGTTTCTGTTTTAAGTTTGAAATAGGATACCGACACTATTTCCAATTGGGTGCTGAACCCCAAGGTTTTAGTCAAAATCAGGGTGTAAGTGTATTCACATGGGCCCTATCATACTCAGGTCAACTAATAAATCCTAATTATTCTAGTTGAAGGGAAAAAAAATTATAATGAGATAAATATTTTTAATGACAATTTTTTATCTTCAAAAAAAAAAAACCTATATTATTATCTTCTCTTCCTTTGCGAAATTGTCTCAATTATTTACTAAAATAAGTCCTGAAAATTGCAACATACAAATAGCTAATGTTAGATACTCAGGCTGCCTAGTTTAATTGCTAGATTCTGATCATACCACATATGTTGATGAACTCGTGGACCAAGAATTTCATTTTGTTGACACATAGCACTATCTTACTGGGTTGTCTAGACTTCTTTTTCTGTTAACTAACTTACTCGGCTGTCATCGTCATCGTATAGTCTGTATTAGTACCAGATAGTTAAGTTTTTTTTTTTAAGGTGATATATCCAAAACCAGATATGTAAGTTTTAATATGAGTTTAAGGTAATGTGTTGTAGCTGATTGGCCTTAAATTGGCAATTATTGTTTCTTGATTGCGTAGTTTCTGTAAGAAACCAATCATTCAGCATGACTTTATTAAATGTAGTAATGATATTAGTGAGCAACCATATAGCATTTTTGAATCAGAGAAGAAAGCGAACTATGGTTTTAGTATTTGAACTTGATCATTTTGTCTAAAAATGTAATCTGATGGTTTTTGATTGCATTCTTCTATGCTCTGATAATGCACATTCAGTCTTTCGGCTATAGCAAAGAGGAGGCCTACTTTTTATGGTCGCATATTACCAGTTCTACTTTCTCTGGATCCAGCAATGTCTGTTATAGGAGTTCGAATTCCACATGCTTACCATGCTCTGAAGAATGCTTTCTTGGAGTGCTTACAATGTAAACATTCAAGTGCTGCACCGGTATCCTCTAGATACTTGTATTTGGTTTAACTTGCCGTTATTCATGTGATAATGTTGATAAATACTCATCACCAGCCTTGTCCTGATGTAAATCTTTTTTATAATTGTTTAGCTTGATAAAGGTTTGGTTGTTGTTGTTGTATGTTTAGCTTGATAAAATATGAATTTGGACAAACATGCATTTGGGAGAAATAAAATTGACACCCTGTTTGTAGGATATGCGTAAATCATAGCTCTTTTGTTTTTTCTGAATTAAAATATTGCAATTCCATTGAATTGCAATGTCAAAATTTCTGGTTTTCTTTTCTTAGCTTAATATATCGATACAAAGCTGAGTATTTGTGAGTCTGTGGCTTGCTGTTTATTTGATTTTAATGATGACTGTAGCAACCTAGGATTGCTCAACCGATTTATATTCTATTACTCATTTTCATGTGCTTGTAAATTTATCAAATGACTGCATGAACTAGGGCACATTTACTGTAGTATCTGTATGTTAACAATGAACCATGGATCAACGATCAGATTGTGTTCGTTCGTTCATTCTTATTAGCACAGGTTTGTGGTTTCTAAGCTTCATAAGTATTAGCTAGAGAAATTGATTCATCTGCCTTTTAAACAAGCAAGAGGAAAGCTTGATAACAAATTGTTAGACGAAAGATTGGAACAACATCCAGGGCATACACATGGTGACTACAAGGCAATGATTGACCAACTTCAGATCCAAACAAATGGAGTCGAATCAGTGCAAGGCCCATTCTGTCTCTAGTTTCTTGATTGGCTGAAAACCATTCCAATAGCCAGCCATCTGATGTGCTACAAGTGTCGTATTTGCTGCCCAAAGTGATATAGAACATGAGGGTTGAATGAGAGAAAAGAGGAAAACAAGAAGAAAGGAGAGGGAGAAGAGGAAGGGAAGGAGAAGGAAACCAGATTTTAGAGGGAATTAATTTCATCATTTTATCAGAATTGTCTAATACAAATATGCCGGGGCTATTTATGGAGTTCTTGGTCCATATAATAAAAGTAAGTACATCAGATAGTAAAAAGAAGTAACTAAAACAAAACATCTTGCCTAAACAACTTAATGGTATTTGAATTTGACATCATGTGGACATTCTCCCCCACTTGAAAAAACTCGACTCCATCGAAGTGGATTTTAAGTTATACTCCCGAACAAAATGGGCTCTATCATCGGCATTCATCCTCAGTAGGGCATTAGAAAGTGGATGGCCTTTCCACTTAACAAGATTACAACAAAAATCCACCATTTGTTATGCTCACAAACTCATCATCCGAGATAGCAATAATCCCATCCTCACTTTACAACAATGGTTCAGTCTTGGAGACTGAAATGCTTGCAACAGCAAGGCTAGGCAATGCAGGAAACTCAAAAGTGTCTTGATAAGCTATTAGATTCTCCACATTAAAAATATGATTTATATTTAAATGACTAGGCAAATCTAATAAATATTGAATTAGGTCCAATTTTGTGAATAACACTTTATTGTCGGGTTTCAAGTCTCAGATAAGAATCGCAGAGAATTGCGTTAGACAGTCGACAACCAGCATAAAACTTGTCGAACAAACATAATATGAATCTTTTAAGAAATTGTGCTAAAAGTTAAGGCATTTTTTAAAAGTGACGCTCTGTATTACTTGAATATTGAGAAAAGTGTGCAAGGGCTACTGTATCGGCGCCCGAGTGCAGTGATGTGTGAGCGTTTCTATATTATGGATTAGTGGATATTATGGTCCATAGGAGGATTAATATTTTATGTTTTTAGGAAAAAAAATGTGTAGGAGAAAAAGCTAAAGAAATTGATAGCTTTAGTTTTAAGCTTTGGTACTCTGATAAGCATAGAATTAAGAATGGAGTGAGTATGATTCTCGATAAGAGTTTGAAGGATAATGTAGTAAAAGTCAAAAGAAATGGAGTAGATTTATAACTTTAAAGTTATTATCAATGGGATGATTATTGACATTGCAAGCATGTATGTCTCTAAGTAGGTTTGAATGTGAGTATAAATGAAAATTTTTGAAATGATGTAGAAGAGTTGGTATAAGGAATATCACAGAAGAAGAAAATATTTATCACAAGAGATTTACACGAACATATTAGAAGAGTTGCTAAGGAATTTAATTGCATTCACGATAAGTATGATTTTGGGAAGACTAATGAATAGGATACAATTATTTTAGATTTTTTCTTAACTTATGACTTTTTTATTGCTAATACTTAATTTAAGAAAAGCAATGAGCATATTTTTACTTGTAAGAATGGGTCTTCAGGAGCATGGATTGATTTTTTTCTTATAAGAAAATGAGATCGTTTGGGCCATAAAGATCATAAGGTTATTTCAAGTGAATACTTGACTACCCGACACTATTAATGGTTTTATATTTTAAGATAAGGAGTTGGAGAAAGAATAGTAACTCGAAATAATTCCCTCGAACTTGATAGTAGAATCTAAAGAATGAAAATAGAAATATCTTTAAGAAAAAAAATTTAGAATATAGGCAGTTGGACATTGAAGGAGAAAATGATCTTATGTAGTTAAGGGTTACTAATTGCATCCGAAGGTTGCAAAAGATATTTGAAAATTTAAAGAAAAAGTTTCAAACAGTAAAGAAGTTTGGTAGTACAAAGAAGAAATACAATGAAATATTGAAGAAAGAAAGTTTATTATAAAAACTGGTTTAAATGCAAAAGTAAAGAAAATTTAAAAAAACATAAAATTATTCGATGAAAATAAAAAAAAGTAGTTTGTAATGTAAATAATGTGGCTTTTGATGAACTTTATGGAAAATTAGACACTAAAAAGGAGAAAGATACGTATACAAATTTGCTAAAAAAAGAGATAAGAAGACTAAAGACTTGATTGGAGTAAATGCATTAAAGATGAGGATCAAAAAGTAATTCTTAAAGATGAAGACACTCAACACAGATGAATGTGTTACTTTGAAAGGCTTTTCAATGATTGTGATAATACAATTAATCTTATTGATTTTAACATAAAAAAAGAAGATAGAAATTACTTTTACATCCAACATATATAAGTAAAGATGAAGTTGGGGAGGCTTTAAAGAATATGAAGTATAAAAAATAGTAGAATTGGATGCCATTACAATAGTTGTTTGGAAATAAATGAGAGATGATGAAACTTCTTGGCTCATTAGGTTGTTTAATATGATTTTAAAGACTAAAAGTATGTCAAATAAATAAATAAATAAATAAATAAATAGTACATTAGTACCTATTTATAGGAATAAAAATGATGTACAAAATTTTGGTAACTACAAAGAAATTAAGTTAATGATTCATACTTTAAAATTTTGAAAAAAGGTGATTGAGTATAAATTACGTTGTGATATTAAGATATTATAGAATCAAGTTAATTTTATGTTAAGCAGATATACTATAGAAGCTATTCATTTGTTAAGAAGTTTAATGGAGATGTTTAGGGAGAGAAAATAAGATCTGCATCTAGCTTTTATTGATTTAGAAAAGTCTATGATAAAGTCTCAAGGAAAATGTTATAAAAAGTTGTAAAAAAGAAAGAAATTTGTACTGCTTATATTCAAATTATTAAGGACATGTAGGGACTGTTTCATATGTTTGAATACAAGAGATTTTGATTAAGAATTTTTCTATCTTAGTTGAATTATATTAAGGGTCAACTTTAACACCATATCTATTTGCATTGGTTATGAAGATTTTAATTGTACACATTCAAGAAAAAATATTTTGGTGTATATTTTTTACAAATGATATTTTTCTCATTGATAAGACTAGAAAAGGTGCTAAGGTGAAACTTGAGTTATAGAGAAATATATTAGAATTTAAAAATTTTCATTTTAGTAGATTAAAAATTGAATATATAAAGCGTAAATTTAGTGAAAAAAGAAGCACTTGTAATAAGGAGATGATAATTGGTAATTAAATTATTATAAAGAGCGAACAGTTTAGATATCTTGGATCGATCATACGTAATAAAAGTAAAATAGATAGTGATATTATTAGTAGGATTCAAGCGGAATAGATAAGGTGGAGGAATATATTTGGCTTATTATGTGATAAAAAAATTTTACTTAGACTTGAAGGTAAATTTTATGGAACAGTTGTAAGGCTAATGATGTTATATAATGCTGAATGTAAGTCTACGAAGCAAAAATACACAAATAAAATAAGTATCGCAGAAATGAGGATGCTAAGGTGAATAAGCGAGTATACACGAAATGATAGGATGAGAATATGTATATTCATGCGAAAATTAGAGTGGCTTCAATTGAAGATAAGCTCAGAGAGAGTTGACTTAAATAGTTTGAATATATAAATCATAGGCTATTAGAAGCTCTAGTAAGGAAAGTTGAATTATTAAATCTTGTCCATGCAAAAGGTGAAAGAGGAAGGCCAAAACAGATATGACAAGAAACTATAGAAAATGATCTTACATATTTGGAGTTAAATGAAGATTTGTTATTTGATAGAATACAATAAAAACAAAGGATTCATGTAGCTAACCCCACCTAGTGGGATAAAGGCTTGGTTTGTTATTATTGTTGTAGGCCCAATTTTTTGAATGTTGGAATAAAAGTCAATAGTTCTTGCGTGGAGTTTCTCGGAAGAAGTATTAGGTAGTTATTTGGGGTGAATGCGAACTATAACAAAATTATTGATATGATAATCTTTGGACCTATGATCAATATAATTTTATAATCAATATTACTTATGAAAAAATTTGCCTTCAGTTGTGATTGCAAAGTTTGATTCAAGTTATAGTAAAGCGCCACACGCACCGACCAAATCCTATCAAATTTGTCATAAGTTCATGCCAGCACAGTAAAATATTTAGACTTACAACTATCTATACCAATTGTAATCATCACCTTACTTGTAGCTTGGGCATAAATAGCAACAACAATGAATAGTATGGAGTTCTAGCCTCTAAGGCCCTGTTTGTCTCGAGACCAAAATCAGGATCAAAATGATACTAGTTTAAAAAACAACAATAATAATAATAAATAAATTTTTCTAATCATTATACACAAATTCTAATATAAAAGAATATTATTTTATTTCACATACTCAATAATTTTTAATAAAATATCTACTTTATTTTACATCGTAGACCAAAATACTAGAATCTAGTATTTTTGCCTATGATGTGAAATAAAGTTGATATTTTTATTGAAAATTATTGAGTATGTGAAATAAAATAATATTTTTTTTATATTAGAATTTGTGTATGATTAAAAAAATTTATTTATTATTATTGTTGTTGTTTTTTAAAGTATACCATTTTGGTCCTGATTTTGGTTCTCACGCCAAATAGACCCTAAGAGCTTACATACTCTCTCTCTCTCTTTGTGCAAAAGCAACCATTTGTTTAGGACCCTCTTAGACTCACCAAGGCATATTATGCTAACAAGTCACTTTTATCTTTCTTTTCACTCTTCTTACCAGTTGGAAAGCTTTAAAATTTATTACTATATTTTCTGCTGGTAGATTTAAAACACTGTGTTTTGCACTGCAAACCTTCTCTTTTCCTTTCATCCATTTGATTTGTTGAACAAATTTTTTCGTCAACACAAATAAATACTGAGGTGTTATTAAGATATATTGTTACTTGATTAAGTTTGGACAACCATCACAAATTTGATTTGGACTATCACCTATGCTTGAACTGGGACTTTGTGGCGATGGTGTTATAAATCTTAGTACTTTTATTGTTCAAAGTGGAAAACAAAAGCAAATAAAATTGAAATGGTTTCCCTTCTTGGAG
This sequence comes from Apostasia shenzhenica, assembly GCA_002786265.1. Taxonomy (NCBI): domain Eukaryota; kingdom Viridiplantae; phylum Streptophyta; class Magnoliopsida; order Asparagales; family Orchidaceae; genus Apostasia; species Apostasia shenzhenica. Next base: position 2,245,603 of record KZ451916.1, read on the forward strand.
GATGCATTGACATCTGATTCTTGTTGAGAGATTGTAGGAATTAAGGCCTTTCTCTGGAAGCATTTCCTTTCATCACCGAGCTGGATTAAAATTGATGCGATTTCATTGCATAAAAAAGTTGAGATGCTAATTTCTACGACTAACCATTTTGCTCAAAGATATTTTGTTCATCAAACTTATTATTAATTGGGGAATTCTTGTTTCATTACTGAAAATTCAAGTTTTTGAGCAGATGGGCTTGAGAATGTTTTACTTGACTCATTATTGGACTTTCTTTCAGGGAAATACTTTCCTTGTGCTGCACCATAATTTCATCCTCTATGGTTTCTTGCATCTCTACCTTTTGGGGGGTTCTCTGGGAAATTGTGGTTTCATGTCATGGTTTGGTTTTTAGATTGGTTGTTCTTACTTAATTGTTTAATATGATTAAACTTACCGCTTTTTAATTTTGACAACCTTTTTTATTATTCAAGATTGTCTTGATTTGAAATCTAGTTTCCTTTGCAGCTTTTGTATCTTTGATGCTTTCGTCATATTTGGCTGATGCTTATTTTTAAAATAAATAAAAATGCATATTTGTTTACATAATATTCTGTGCTTGATTTATGCATTATATTCTTGAAGCTTATGCCCCTGTAAGTGGCTATGTGGTTATACTATCTGCAGTGGCGTGCTCGTTTGGTTGATGCACTTGAAACCATGAATTGTGGACAGATAGGGGAACAATCAGTTGAGCATGGGAACCTATCGGATAGTCCAGTTACTGGAATGGATGGGTCTGTTTCTAGTAAGGTTTGTTGATCTCTCCTTTCTTCTGAAATCTCCACCTCCGTGTTATTTTAATTGATGCTTCTACATCCTGTCTTTATCCATCTAATTTTAATAATTAAGGAAGATAAACCTCCATTGCGAGCTTCTGATGAGGTACATAGTGATTTGGGACGTAAAAGAGCTCTGGATGAGGGGTCCAATGACGTATCACCAGATAACATATCTGAAAAGCGTGTTAGACATTCCCCTGTCGTCAAGGAGTCTATTCAAATAGGCCTTTCTCCAGTTGAGGATGATTCTCCTTCCTCTGATTCTGTGGTTACTAGGGATGTTGACAATAATGCAGTTCTTCAACTTGTTGGAATGTTTGGTGCATTGGTTGCTCAAGGGGAAAGCTCTTCTAAAACCTTGGATCTTCTTATTTCAAGTATCTCGTCTGACTTACTTGCAGAAGTTGTCTTGGTGAATATGCGATATCTCCCTTCTATTTGTCCAAAATCGGATGATGGGGATGAACTGAATAGCTGCATGGGTTCAACTGATAGAAGTGTCTCTATTGTACGATCTTCACCATCTACCTCAAACACCTTTTCATTGCCTCGAGCACTTTCTTTAGTAACATCATTAATGGATTCTCGACAGTCATTGTCTGAAGATATGTGTGTAAGTTAGTTATATACTCTTTGCTGCCTTTATCATTAATACCATTTTACTGCACATATATTAGTCATGAAGTTTTAAACAACTTAATGCTACTTGTTGTACTATATCAAATGCAGATAAATCTCCAAAGTCATGCAGAGAATATTATGACCAATGACGAAAATGCAGTCACATGTAGTACAGATCAAGCTAAGGTTACAGTGCCTGAATTGCCGACATCTGTAGCACCAAGCCCATCTTTTACTGAGAAGAACAATCCAGCTTTACCACTATTTGGAAACCATTCTGAATCAATAGAAAGTAAAATACCTGGTCTTGAGTCGAGTATTAATTTGAAGGAAACTGAATTGCTGCCCGACACTTCCCATGCGCACGATGAAATTAAGCCAACTGTGGACTATGCCATAAGTACAGGTTCTACATTATCACTTGATGTCTCCCCATGCACTTCTATAATTAGCCATTCTTTTGAAACTATCAGCCCAAGGACAGCTGTTAATGATGCAAATGAATGTCCTTTGTCAATTTCTCACTTGTCTATGGCACATATCCTTCCCAAGATGACAGCAGCCAATGTAGACCTAACCGATGAACAAAAGGATCAACTCCAAAAGGTAGCATTTGTGCGCATTCTCGAAGCATATAAGCAAGTAGCGGTATCTGGGGGGTCAAATATTCACTTGTCGTTACTTGCTCATCTAGGAGCAGAGGTAATTTTTTTGGCTATTTTAACTATTTGCTTCCTTAAAATCCTTTACTATTACAAACACTTATTGAGTCAGCACTTGTTCTTTTTTTTTCTGATCGCTTGGCTAGTTTTGTTTTTATAAAATTGGCACTTAAATAGTCACTTTTAGGGTAAATTACATCCAGGTCTCTGAATTTAGGGCATAATATCACGTAAGTCTATAATTTTAAAAATTTAATATTTGGGTCTCCGAGTTAGATATATATCAATTAAGTCTAGCTTTAAATTTTTTATGATCTGTTTGTTTGTAAGGTTAAATTTAACAAGGTTAAAATTAAATGTGGATAGAGATATTTTTTTATTAAAAGTTATGAGTGATGTGAAATAAAGTTAGTTATTATGTTAGAATATGTGAGGGATGTAATATAAAGTTAGTTATTATGTTGGGATATGTGAGGAATGTGTAAGTTAGTTATTATTTTAGTAATTTGTGTAGGATGTGAAATAAAGTTAATTTTTAATATTAAATTTTATGTGTGATGTAATATGCTAGGTTAAAATTAAACTAGGTTAATTTTTAACTTCCAAACAAACGGGGCTTTAGATTAACAAATCCAGATCAAAGAAAACAAAAACTCTAATTAATAAATCATTTAATGGAAAGACCTAATTGGACAATTTTTTTAAAATTTAGGAAACCTAATTGTAAGAAATTCAAAAGCATGCATCAATTTGTTTGTTGCCTAAATTATAGGGACTTTTGAGTAATTTATCCTTTTTTATATTTTCATTTGGCTCTCTATAGTATGTGTGTGATTGACATAAGTTATGTGAATGATTTAATCAAGAAGTTTGCTGCAGAGCTTTTATTTGGTTGTTCAAAATGACCACTTGGATTTTTTTATCTCACTCCTATTTTTCATTGACGGAACTACCCCTCCGAAAAGGCTTTTTTTTCTAGCTTTATGTTGCATGGAATTACTGGTGTGTTGGTCTTAGCTTCCTATAGAACAATCAGTGGTGAAGTTACTCATATAGACTTCACTGGGAAGCAATATCTCAGTGATCCCGATGAGTTTAGTCTACTTTGTTCTTCCATCATAATTGTCTTGTTCTATAAGGTGAAGGAATAGGGGAAAGAAAGAAAAACTAAATTGAAAGCTTTGAAGGGAATGTACTTTTATTCTGTGGTTTGTAGCGTTCTTTCTCTATGCTCAGATTCATGTTCTGCCAACTATGAGAACTGTCCAATCCTATGACCTACTTGAATATATATATCATGCATAGAAAGTTTTAGACTAGACTTGAAACATCTTATAATGTTAAATGCTCTCTACTTCAATAATTCTCCATCTTCAGTGTAGACTTCTCATGGATTGTGAGTTCTCGGGACATCTCTCTCTTGTTAAAGATCCATCAGAACATTTTGCTCATCTTTTCCTGGCTAGATGGGTAGTTAACGAGTTCATTTTATATGTTCTTAATGTTGTTTCCTTTTCATGCAGTTTCCATTAGAATTGGACTCGTGGGGTCTTCTGCAAAAACATGTGGTGTCTGATTATGCAAATCATGAGGTAATCCCAGTAGAATTTTTATTGGATTAGAGTTTTTGGATTTATACTGAAAATTGTCTGACATAACTATCAATCTTGTATGGAGCTTAATATCCATTTTAGTGGGTAGGCTGTATGGAAAAAAGTATAAGATTAGGCACTAAGCACTAATTAAATAAATTATAAAAATAGGCCCTGTTCCATTGTTGCCGTTACCTTTAGCCCTAGTTGCCAAAGTTGGCAACTCGACCTTTTTCTAAAAAAATTTATTCTCTTACTCAACAAAAATAAGTTTTTAAAAAATTTTGATTTTTTGAGTCGTCGTATGAACTAGAGACTCAAAAAGCAATTAAAAAAAACTTTATGCTAATTATTTTTTAAAAGAATATATTTTTAATAGCTGTTTTTTAAGAATTAAATTAGAAATTGTTATATCTATTCAATAATGACTGAATGGTTGTAACTTTTTAGAAATAACAAAGCTTCAAAATTTAAAATTTTCTTGTAAACAAAAAAATGTGAGTATAGATCCATCACTTAAAATAATATATGGAAGATAGAGTTTTAGGTTGGTATATAATCCCAATTCCAAATCCAAGCAGTTAAACATATACAAAATATGAACATATAGAAACTAATGGCAACCTCTCCTGCATGAAATAGCATTGTATCGGGAGTGTACATGTCTAGTGGTCTCCGACAGTGTCTTGCATGCTCCTGTATCTTCATCAGTATTATCATTAAGCACTGGAGTAGAAGCTCTGATTTCCTTATGCATAGGCCATAATGGCCACACACCTTCCTTTGGTGATCGTTGCTTCTTCTTGTCTCTAAAATGCTAAATATACTTCAAGCTGAAATAGACTATGTGAAGCTATACTAAGACTGATGATGAAAACTTTTGGAATGTAAATATTTAATTGTATGGTATGATAAAACTAAGATGTTGAAAGTCCCGGAGCGTAAATATCTGCAGGGCTATCACCCCAAATAGGACGAGGGAATGACATAAGGCGTAACTTCGATTGAAGCCGATAGTTCAATGTGTTGAGCTCCTGCCAGTTATCTTGCCATTAACTACTGCTAGCAAGACATTGAGCAATAGTATCTTGTAAAGTCTGTAGGGGTTTCTCCTAATATACTAAATTTATAGATTTATGTAAGTAAAAAAATTATGCAGTACATTAATAATGAATATATGTAATGGAGGTATTTAATTACAAATATGTGAATATAAAGAACATGTGGGTAGTATGATATAGGTTCTTCTGTATCTACAAAAATTGCCTAGAAATGATACCATGTCATATGCATCTCCAAGGCTGGCCTCGAATCGTCACACAGTACATATGGCACTTGAACACCCAATATGAGCATCCCTATACGATGCTTGCTCTCTAAACCAATCTATATGTGGTTGGCCCTTTGTATTTTTTTCTCAAAACACTCATCTATAGCAACAGGCGGAAAATGCTTACATAATGAACTAACACGACATGGTCCAGTAGATGTCACACCACACATACAAATGAAATAAGAGGCATATGTAATAAATACATGTTAGATCCATTGCAAAAGATGCCAAAACTGCCAGAATCTCTAGTAAGTATGGGGTACATGACACCCGACTCTGTCGTAGTGTGTCGATCTCTACCCCATAAAATGCAACATTGTGGAAAGGAACACCATGTATCCCCTTTGTCCACCTATCAAAACGAGGATCAATAATTTTGATTGGTTATGAATTTAAAGTGATTATTTTTTAAAATGAAATAGATACCTAAAGCCGAGAGGCCATTCAATTTACTGATTTAATTTACTGATTTAGTAGTAGCAATTGTCTAGCAAGGCGATCGACGTGCAATCTCTCTCACATCCGCACTTGTAATAAATGAAGACACCCTGCAATAGTGGGAACTTAAGACTAATCGCTAAAGCCAGATGCTGATATAAATGAGCTAGGACTGAGCTTCTAACACAATATCTACGAAGTGATCGAGTCCTCCATCTCTTGTAGATGCTACAGGTGTATCTCTAATCCAAAAGCATCAGGTAGCAAAAAAAAAAAGAGCGTATACAAGATGTAAGCGTGAATGTTTGTGAAAAAAATGTCACTTAGAATGTCAATGTACGACTTTCGATAGAATCGCCACAACAAAAAATATAGTGGCATGCACGTATAGGACTTATTTTACCCATGGTAAATGTAGCTGTCTAGCGCTCATCAAAGGGACTCTCATACACATAGTTGGGCATGGGATGCTTACGGAAAAGCTCATTGCAACAATCTGACCAACACTGCCATCTACGAATGTGCCCAACCTAAGGACGACTAACAAATGAAGTATTGTCTGAATCCTGAGTAAAACTATGACGTCCTGTAATGTGACAGTCGTTTTACCCACAAGATGGAATGTGTTGGTCTGTGAACACAAACACTTTACCAATGCGTAATCAAGTAGTTATCAAGGGTGATGTAGCTCAATTGATGTGATGCCTCCAGGTTAATGTGCTCCAGTGCTGCAATAAATTTAGAACACGCTTCTCTCCAATCCCTAAATCGATGTGAGTGACTTGCTGGCTTAGGAATACAAGCCTGTTTAGGATGTGCAGCTTGATAAATACCTCTCAATCCCTCAAGAGATGGATGGACAGCTAGTGGAGGGTCACGCGCACTAGCACCCCATCCATCATGTCCACTTCCTCTAGCAGCCATGAAAATTGTTTGTGTAGATGATAAATTCAGAATAAGGAAAAAAGAATAATTAGAATTTACATAAGATATATAAAATGTAAATTATATTAGTACAAGCAGAAGTGTAGACCAACATAACTACCACTTTATTTCATTAGCATATAAAAACATCACAAGGAATATAATAACACTAAACACACTGTAAAAGAGCAATTACAATATAGCAGTTTCATCCACGACTAAAATAAAACAAAAAAAATACAATCTACATAGCTGAAACTAATGCATCAAACTTCTATGAACCATCTTCTTAGCTTGAACGTTGTGTTCCATTGCCATACACTCTGCATGATAACTTTGAGTTGGTCATGACAAACATCTACAGAAGCACAAGTGAGATCTTAAATTTTTTTTTCAAGTCTTATACCTTTTATTCTCTAAATTGCCTTCACAAGTTAAACGGTTATATCCAGGTCTATGGTAGAAACTACGTCTTTGATGATCAACAACTACACGAGTCTTGTCCATAATATTCATGATTCGTCTTTAATGTGGTCGACCTACTCTCCCTATCCAGTTGGGTGGAAGAAAAGGAATAATTCCTTGTTTTTCATCGTAAGGGACCCATTCAAAAATGTCAGGTAAGACATGATAATCTCTTGAGTATGTTGATTTGTAGTTGTCAATTGTGTAGTAGTGTGAAACAGTTGGGTGCTACTGCACTTGGATAAAACCTAGCGTAGCTATGATGTGTAAATGAGGAATGTGATACATCACAGCACACATGCATGTGCATCCTCCTGGACCTACGATTGCAACACACTAGTAGGAATTGTCATTAATCTCAAACTCAACGTCGTTAAGTTTAACCGGTTGTGCACAATTCTTAGGTAGTATGCACGTTAGAACTTAGAGTATTCCAAATCTTCAAAACATATGATGAATTGACTTCTTCCCACCTTGTTGCTAATGTTTGATGCTTTAAGAACAAGCATATTGTATCATAGTACGTAGCACGTACCAGGGCTTGGATGGGAAGTTCACGTGCACACTATTGAAGCACTCTGAAGTGTTCATTGTTATTGTTTTATATCTAAATCCCTTATCGTATAATGGTGTCTATTTGCACACATATCTATCGATGAGCCATTTGTGCACATCTTGTTGCACATCCTTGATGTCATCTAGCGTTGCTGAAAAGTATTCCATGTATTAGTGTTTCTAGCAACATATGTTTTTTCATATATGAGATCTACAGTAGCAATGTGTAAAGCCCTGATGTAATGTTTGAAATTCTTTCTCAAGTGTCATAAACAATGATGGTGTTGAGCTCTGTGACGTATGGATCTTCTACTTCGTAGAAGGTTGGTATGTTTGTCACTGATTATGCATATATCATCCCTGGATCGTTTTGGATCATTCAAATCAACTAATTTTGTTGGGAACCACTCCTACAATTTTATGTTTTCACTCTCCACTATTCAAAAGGCATAGGGAAGCACATCATTATTTGTATCAAATCCACAATACTTTCTAAGAAGAAAGGTTTCATCGACACTTAGGACTAGTCGACAATACGTTCACCAAATAATAGATAGATTGAAATCCCAGAACATTCGCTAATCTATTTTCAAGAAAATGTTAAATGGGATATACTGTGTCTGGCATTACTAATCAAAAAATTTCAAAGTACATAAAATACAATTTTAAATCATTTTAGTTTATGGTTTTATATAAGAAATGCGCCGTCATCAGGTCTCAAGTCCTAGATGAGAAATGCGGAGGATTGTGTGAGACTGTCGACAGTCAGTGTAAACTTTGTCGAATAAAACATGATATTTTTATGTAAGAGTATAAGCTTGTAAAAATACGAAGGTTGTTGGTACCTGTGTAACACTTTGTAGGATTTTTCTTATCTGCCAAATGTTATTTTTATTGTCTTCTTGAATCCTCAGCTTTTATGTATGATTGTTTTCTTAACCAAACGAATCATGTCACGGAGGAGAATATCTATTTCAAACCTTACAAAAACTGTGTTGAACTAGGAAATAAGTTGGGACGTGCATTACTTGTGATTAATGAGTATTTTAGGGTTGAAACACTTATGTCTCTCTCCAAATGTTGATATTTTTCATTTACCGGCAAATTTCTTTGATGCTGACAGAGCATCATAAAATTACATTCATTGTTGCAGATTAGTGTTTATTTCTACTATTCGGCACTGCAGTTTTGTGTTGAACAATAGTACAAATTGTCCACTCAGTGAAAGCATATTGTAGCTACTATTTTCTGGAAAATATTGTACCAACAAATAAATTAGTTAGAGTATGGAAACTTAATTTTCTACCTTAGGTTGATTCAAGCTCTTGGTTTCATTCATTTGTTTGTTTTTGCGAATTGTGCACAAACATTACTAATTTGTGATTTGTTAACAAATTCATCACCTGAAACAAAATCTCTATTGATTTCATCAGCTCCCTGAACAACATTAGTAAAGGGTTCATCTAGATCGGAATGACTTAGAATGACTTAGAATGACTTAGAGAATATGGTTATTGTACATGAATGTGAATCGCAGGTGCTCATTGAGAGCGTTTGCTTTATAGAGAGCTGATTGGAGAACAAAAATCCATGCAGGCGAGTCCAACTACTTCTGGGTCAGCATTTTATTCTTACTGTTGTTGTTACTGCAGCATAATCATTTGCAACAATACTAAATGTTCTATTCTACCTGTTCATTAACTGAATTTTGTTGTGCTTAGTTGAATAAATATGTTGGACCAACTCTGTTACTCTTGAGATTGCATTAATACAGCTCCTGAATGTTTCAGGGACATGAGTTGACATTACGTGTGCTGTATAGATTGTACAGAGAGGTTGAACAGGATCAGGATTTTCTTACATCTAGGACAGCCACATCTGTTTATGAAACATTTCTGTTGAATGTGGTAAAATATCAATATTTATCTTCCCATTTTCTTAATTTTTTCATACTCAAAGATCATTATTTTATAAGTAAAAGCCTGGATATAGGCAGAAACTCTTCGGGATATGTTCCCTGCATCAGATAAATCGCTTGGCAGATTGCTTGGAGAAGCGCCATATTTATCTGATGGTGTTATAAAAATGTTGGAGTGCTTGTGTTGTCCTGAGAGCAAAGAGAAGCATGACAAGGACATTCAAATTGGTGACAGGGTTACTCAAGGTCTAAGTGCTGTCTGGAATCTAATTTTTCTCAGGCCTTCTAGTCGAGATCGTTGCCTTCTGATTGTTTTACAGGTTTGTTCCTTGTAGTGATTTATTGGATATTCCTTCAAAGCATTTCTTAAAGATTTTTGGTTTCACCATTTTTTTAATGTCCAGACGAAACTCTTATTAAACATGTTCTCATGCCCTTACATTCTACAGCGTTTCTATATTTTGTGAAAAATGATTTCTACAGTGTTTCTATGTTCTTCCTGCCAATAAATGATTTGTTTAGAAAGCATCGTCATCTAATTGTAGGCCTTTCAGTCCACTTTATTATGAATTTATTATATATATTTTTTATTTTGAATTTATTAGATTTAGAATAATCGAATACTGATAATCTAGTGAATCTCATTAATTGAGTAGAGTGAACCAGATGCAGAATGAAATAGAATTGTGAATCTGTTTACATAGATCTACATATGATAATCTAAACGGTCACTAAAATTCGTATAATTCACAAAATAATCATGATAATTAGGGGCTTGCAATCTTGCATGTAATCCCTATTAAATTATAAATTTTATGTGAATTGATAATAACTAAGATTAGGATATGCTAGAATTCCCTGAGCTAGAAATAGTGGCACAGTAATAAATCAATGCTCGTCTCAATGACTGTACTAACTAATGCGAAATAAATGCTTTGATACAAAAATTTATATGAGATGAATGCTCTAATACCAAAGTTAATATGGAATGAATGCATTGATATCATAATTGATGCATAACAAATGTTTTGACACCAAAATTGATGTGGGATGACAATGGATGGCGATGATGGCGAAGGAGAGCTTAGGTGAAAATAAGTGGATAATTAAAATTTTAAGGATTCTTGCCTAAGATTTTCCTACTATTCTTTTTCGGGATATTGGTTCCTTCTAGAATCTCTCACTATCGTATTCTAGAGTTAGATTTCATATAAACGTAAATTTTCATTCATCAAAAAGCCATCCAAATATTCAAGTACATAATCTATTTAAAGAGGGCTAATCTCATCTTAAAATAAAGCAAATCATATAAGATTTAACAAACCCACTGTTGAAAAATAAATAAATGAATAAATAGGATTTAATTATTTTAAACCAATAACAAATTCTCTAAATAATAAAATAAATATAGATAATCCATACAAATCCTAACCATCCATGGCATCAGAGAGCTAAGCTAATTTGAAACTTTGATCATTAAGATATTCTTGAACAAGGCAAATTCATGTACAGTCACACAAGTAGATCTTATTCTCCTAACTTTCACCAATAACTCCATTAGAATAGGAAATTCAACAATTACTTGGTTTGATTAGGATTATAGTTTAAGACAGAGAACACAATGAGGAAGAGTATCAATCTTTAAAAGAAGGGCTGGTGGCGGGATCTCTGTCATCATTGTTGAATTATTAATGGATGATGTACGGTAGAGAAACTTTGGGCATGTGTTCAATTGAAGTCAATCCGCTACAAGCAAAAGCAGTTGGCAAAGAAACTTTATAACAATGCTTCGTTTGCTTGCTGCATTCAAGCGATGAGTGGGACAAGAAATCTGCCTAGTTTTTGGAAATTTACAGGTTTAAAAGACATGGTAGATTGGTGGATTAAGTTATGTTGACGTGCTCTCATGCGTAAGTTGGGCTTAGGCTGGATGAGTGTTTATATGAGCAAAGGTATTCGAGTTCATGAAAAGGAGGGTGTGTGTAATACTTAGGATGAAAAAAGGAGCAAGTGCAGCGACTCAGATCCAAAAAGAGCTAAGAGTAGAAACTCCTAAAGAGCTTTTAAGATGACTGAGGAACAGAGACTTTTGATAGGCTTCTAGGTGAAAAGGTATAGGAATAAAAGTCTCACATAGGAAAGAGAGGGGAGTTCCTAAGTTATATAAGTAATGACGTGATCTAATGTTGAGGCACCTTTTGGGAACAAAATTGTGAGGCTCAATATGAGAACTCTGTAGTTAAGCATGTATGAGCAAGGAAATATTAGGATGAGCGACCTCTTAAAAGTTTTCATGTTGCACTAGTTCTACCAAAGTGGACACTACTTCAACATTTGAGTCACGATTTGTTGCACTATGGTATTAGAGCTAACCTACTACAATATGATGTGGTCCAAGGACTAGTCAAGAGATTGTTGGTAGGCCGTTAACGGCTGGGATTGAAAGGCGTGAAGAGGGGGAGGGGGGCGTGTAGCGACTTAGTTCAAAGAGGGTGGGGAGTATGGACTCCTAGCAGGCTTCTAGGTGGAGTACAAGAATAAAATCTAACATTGAAAAGGGAGAGAAGTTTCTGAGCTATATATGTAATAGCATGGCCTTAAGATGTCGAGGCATCTTTTGAGGACAAAATTGTGAGGTTTGGTATAGAACTTTACAGTTAAGCGTGTTGGAATGGGAAAAATACCAAGATGGGTGATCTTTTAAGAAGTCCTCGTCTCACACTAATTCTCAAGCCAAAATGGACAATATCTCAGTATCTGGGTAACCTGTCATTATAATGGGATTGCTTAATGTTGGCAAAGCTTGGAAAATGGCTAAGATAGGATCAAATGGTTGACATTGATATGGACTTGTGTTCTTGGTGTGAGTGGGAGGGGGTTGATTTTATGTAAGGGTGTATCTGCTAATGCGAGATAGATAATATGATTGTTTGAAGTTAAGTTTGGTTTTGGAATAATATGGAAATGTTTGAAGTATAATAGTATTGGGAAATTTTCATGCAAAGCCCTAATCCTTTCCTTTGATGGATATCAACTCATGTTAATGGAATTGGCCAAAATTTTCTTTCGATAATCATTGCTAACCTAAAAGGAAAATTTTTAATCTTTAAATAAAATTAATCTAATTCTATTGTCAACTACGTAATGTGGGGCTAAATTGTTGGTCCAAATGCTTCTCCCAAGATGGGGTTGAATTAATATTATTAAAAATAACATAGTTTAATTATGTATTTAATATTTATTAAATAAGTATTACCTTTAAAAGTAATTAGTTCAGCTTTTACATGTATAGCCAAGAAAATAAGGTTGAAATACTTCAATTAATATAGTTTGGTTGATTTCTAGAATTCGTTGAGTGAAAAATAGCTTTGGCTAAAATTTGTTCCGAAACTGTGCAGTCTATTTTGAAAATCAACAAGTCAACGTCTCAAAAGGTTAAGTTTTATAAGATATATCTAGTTTACATAAAAACATATTTATTTTACCATTTAAATTCAATTTATGTAGAGAATATGTTGATCCATGTGAACGCACATAGGAATGCCAAAAATGGAATGCACAAGCAATTTGTAATGGTTTGGTGCTTTTGGCCCACTGCACTCCCCAAGCTCCTTGAATGAAAATTTGTACTAAAACTTATCTTTTTTGTGGGAACTAAGCCAAAAACCTTTGTAAGTATTTCTCTTGAGCCAAGAAACAAACCATGGTCTTTTATGGACTTAAGATCAACCCGAACTATTTACAGGTTCAAGTTCTAACATCTGTAAAACTTTTTACAGGTTCACTATAGAAACTTTTGTCACACTTTGCTTCAAACCAATGGAACTTTTTACATGATAAGGAGCTCTAATACACAATTCTCTAAGAATGGAAATGTACATGAGGAGCTCTAATGCACATATAGTTTTGCAAAGAAAAATACAATTAAAACTCATTGTAAATCAAGCCAATATAGGATCAAGAAAGAAAAACTTTGACCAGGAAGTGTCTGAAATATGTAGAAGAATAATCCGAAGGGCTCGAAGTGACATATTGAGGAAGAGTTGGAAGATAAAATATTCAAGCAAATACATTTTCAAACGAATCAAATGACAAAATGTGTATTTTCTTTTAAAAGTAAACATGACTAATAAGAGATAAACTCTAGAGAGGATAAACAAGAAAATGCTCTAGGTTGTGTACTTGAAAAACAAGTGAGAAAATAGGTACTAGAGAGGGCTTTAATGCTTAGAAAATAATAGCCATTTATATTGTAAGTGTTCAGCTAGTCAAAGAAAGGAGACTTCAACACTTGGGAGATGATAGGCTTGAAATCCATTAGTGCTTCAAGCCTTCAACTTCCTCCAACTTCTCAAAAAGAGAGAGGCTTTAACACTTAGAAGAAGATAGGAAGGTGGAGTCCATAACTGATTTCAGCTCTTCCAGCTCCAAGAGGGAATGAAGGCCAAAGTTATTTAAATGATTGGAGAAATTACAAGGCGGTTTTCTTAGGATGCTGGAGGATAAACATGGTCATATGATGAGATGTAGGCATTAAAGGGATGAAAATGTGTTGAAATTACAAAATGATCCTCAAATGATTTAAACTGTTCAATAGTTATTTGTCTTTGTTAGAAGATAAAATGGCTAGAGAGAATAGGTATGGATTGAGAAATTGCAAGAAAGGCCTTACTAGATTTAAGCACGTAGTAGGAATTTGTCTTCAACTAGAAGACAACGTTTTGTCAAACATTGTGGCTTTTAAGGGAAATATGGAGAGAGAAAAGATGCCATAATGCCTTGTTTAGAAAGGAAAAAGATAGTGTGGGAAAAGCAATTGTGATCATTTGTTCAATTGGTAATTAAATGGACTAATAGACAAGGGTGGTAATATAACAAAATGATCAATGCTCACTTTTAAATTGATAAGTGGTAATATGACAAAATGATCAATCCTCACTTTTAAATTGATAAGTCTTACTTAAGCTTAAGCAAGAGAGACAAGAGTGTAACTAAGTGAGGTTATAGCGCAGAAGGAGTTTCTTGGCTCACTAAATTGTTTAATATAATTTGAAGATTAAAAGGATGCCAAATGAATGAAGAAAAAGTATATTGGTACCAATTTATAAGAATAAAGGTGATGTATCGAATTGTGCTGATTATAAAAAAATTAAATTAATGAGTTATACTTTAAAACTTTGGGAGAGGGTAATTGAACATAGGTTACGCCATAATACTAAGGTATTAGAGAATCAGTTTGGTTTTATGTTGGTAGATACACTATAGAAGCTATTCATTTTTTGAGAAGTTTAATGGAGAAGTTTAAGAAGAGAAAGGAAAATTTACATTTGATTTTTATTGATTTGAAAAAAGCTTATGATAAAGTCTCAAGAAAGGTACTTTGGTGAGTTTTACAAAAAAAAGAATTTGCAATGCTTATATTCAAGTTATTAAACACATATATAAAGGAGTTGTTACCTGTGTTCGGACACAAGGAAGTTTGACTAAAGATTTTTCTATTACAGTTGGATTACACCAAGGCTCAGCTTTAAGTCCATATCTTTTTGCTTTGCTTATGAAAGTCCTGACTAGATATATCCAAGATGAGGTGCCTTGGTGTATACTCTTCGCAGATAATATTGTCCTTGTTGATAAAACTAAAGAAGGAGCTAAAGCGGAACTCAAGCTTAGGAGGAATGCTCTAGAATCTAAATGTTTTCATCTCAATAGATCAAAAACTGAATATATAGAGTGCACATTTAGTTAAGAAAGAAATATTTATATTGGTGATGTGACAATTAGTGATTAAATTGTCAAGGAGAATGAGCACTTTAGATACTTTGGATCAATCATATAAAATTATGTGAAATAAATAATGATATTATTAGCAGGATTTAAGCAGGATGTGTAAAATGGAGAAATGCTTCTGGTGTGTTGTGCGATAGAAAAGTTTCATTTAGACTTAAAGGTAAATTTTATAAACATGTAGTAAGACCAATGATAATATTTGATGTTAAATGATAACCTGCAAAGAGAAAACATACAAATAAAATAAATATTACAGAAATGAGGATGCTAAGGTGGATGTGCGGATACACGAAAGGATAGAATGAGAAATGAATATATCCGAAAAAAAGTTGGTGTTGCACCAATTGAGGAAACTTAGAGAAAGTCGGCTTAGATGGTTTGGACATATAAATCGTAGGTCGATTGAAGCTCCAGTTAGAAAAATCAAGCTATTGGATCTTGCCTATGTACAAAGAGGAAGAGGGAGACCAAAGAAGACATGGTAAAAAACTATAATGAGTGATCTTAGTTATTTAGACTTAGATAAGATTTTGTTAATTGATAGAGCGCAATGAAAATAAAAGATTCATGTTGCTGACCCCACCTAGTGGGATTAAGGCTTGGTTATTGTTGTTGTTGTTGTTGTGTATGCTAGAAAAAATGGTCTATAGATAAAAATATTTTTTGCAAAGATCACTATTCTGTTACAATTTTGCTAATGTGTGGACCAATATTGTGTGGAGTTGTTTTGATTTTCCAAGGAGCGAGAACGACCCTAAAACATTCATCTCATAGCTGAAAAGCTGGGCATACATCTGATGGGAGTGGATGAGATGTCCAAGCAACTTGCCATTATTGGAAAGATACAAAAGAAAATTCTTCGTTTGGACCTTCCACAAAAGAGAGATTTTTCATCAACATTTGGGCTAGTGTGACTTACAAAACTACCAAAATTACCTTTATTACTCAGCTATCCAAATGGTAACTAGATGGGAGGGCTGGGATGCTAAAGTACATTGGTTTGCTAAAGTACATGGACAAGGAAAAGTACTTGGGAAATTTGACCATGATTAAGAGTAGCCATATGAAAAACACAAGTGGCTAAGAAGATTGACTAGAAATGTGAACTATGGGAATTAAACAAGAGATAAATAAGTTGACCATAAATCACTACGATACACAATGTAGTGATGGAATTAAAATTGAGCCGAACACTATCTAGATCAAAAATCTTCTCCCAAAAAAAAATGCAAGTTAAAATTACTTGGTTATAAAAGGAGAATGATGACTTAAGTAGAAAAGGCACTCCAAACAATTATGTGAATTTTTTAAAAACATGGGAATGATTTCCTAACTTGACTAGGCTAGAGAATTATGTAAATTTTTGCAATATTCTCTGTGTTTCATAATATTCCTAAGAAAACAAAAAGATAATCCATAAAGATTGTTCTTTTCTTTGTCTTGGACTTTGTCTTTTTCATTAAGCTTGAAGTGTGCGGATGTGTTGACCTCGCATAGTATCTTCAATAATTAAGCTCTACGGATTAAACCTCGCTACATACTTAAATAAAGATTATTAATTCAGAAGTCTAGAGTGGTTGTTATTAGCAAAATCAACATAGTTCAATAAAAACTATCACTTATAAGAGAAGCTAAGGACAATGTAAAAATCAGCACCCAATCCAACCGAAGTTGTGTTATCTTTAACCCTCAAAGGTGGCTAAGGTGTTTGCAGTAGCACTCTTTATAGATTGATGTGTTTCCTAGTTATGCATGCCCTATTGAGTTTCAGTTATTCTGATTTGAATTTTATTTATATCATCTGTGATTTCACTTATAGCATCTTGTAAATGTTCAAAATTCTTCACTCTTACTAGAGTATTTTGTTGTATTTGTTTTGCTAATTTCTCTTCATGAACTCTCTTTTCTTTTGAATTGTCTTAAGAGTGCTGTTCATCACATGGAAGAAGTGCGTATGAAGGCAATACGCTTGGTGAGTATGATCATATATCTCGTAGTATCAGCCGTAGAATTTATTGTACTTATTTACTATGGTATCATCTTTCTCTTGCAGGTAGCAAACAAGTTGTTTCCTATGCCAAGTATCTCTCAAAAGATAGAAGATTTTGCTTCTCAACGGCTCCTTTTGGTACTTGATGGTGTTCCATCCCTGAACAATGTAGTTTCCAATGAATCATCCAATCCACTGCAGAAGGTAGCTTTCACTTATTATTTATTCTTTTTGACCTTTTTTTGAAGAATTGATATTTTTCATTGCAGAGTTCAGTCTTAACTTGTTGAGGCCTATTTACATAAGTTACACAATGTCATACTTTTTTCTCTCATATTTTTACGTGGGTTCAGATTGTTATAGGGCTTCTCTTTCAATTTGATTTCATTCTTGAGTTTAATCATGTTATCATTGGCAAAGTCACTGCTCATGGCTTGGTCCTTGTGTTCTATTGCGTGGTTGTTTTAGCATGGGGAGCCTATAATACCTTTTTCTTTGAATATTACTTTTGTCAAATTAATTAAGTTAATGTTTAAACTCTGTGTTTAGTTAATAAACTAGTAGGTTATCTCAATGCCCATTTACAACATGAGGTTTGTGCTTATTTTTGAATCACGAGTATGATACCTGAATACAAATATGACAATACAAAATTCATAAAAATATAGAATATGAGTAAGCAATGATTCTACATATAAATTATCAAATTTATTTGTGTGTATGTATAATATTGTCAACTTGAACTACTAATCATGTAGAGCACAGTATATTTGTAGCTCATTTAGTAGAGTGTGATTTGATTACCAACACCTTCACTTGGTGTAAATATTATCACACCTTATATACTTATATATGTGAGAGGCTAAAAGAGCTCTTAGTTTTGATATGGTGGGTTGCTCTTTTTTATATAAAATGCTCATGTTTTAACAGCTATTTTTATATACAAGCATTTATATAAGGTATCATCTGTATTCTCAAAATTTCTCGACATCCATTGCATTCTTCATGTATATCTTGTGTATGTAAGCAGTTAATATTTTTTCATTGCTCCATAGCATATATGATATATACAGGGTTTATCTAGAAGTATCATATCTGATATGGGTACGATATGAATACGGAAAACCTTTATAAATATCTGTGCTTCCTTGGTACTTATTGAAACATTCACAGGACATGGATTTGGTTATGCCCTCTAGTAGAGGACCTTTGCCTGCTGCTTCAGTGAATGCTGAATGCTTATCTGATGGTGTTTCTGTTAAAAGTGCCACCACATCTTCTATTTCAGAAGCACAAAGGTGTATGTCGCTTTATTTTGCACTTTGTACCAAGGTACTTGCAAGCTGTATAACAATAAACGTAAATGTCTGTTACTTTACCGTAATTATTATAATTTGTTATTTTACTTGATATTCATTTATTGTCTTACAGAAACATTCCCTTCTGCTACGAGTTTTTTCTATTTACAAAAGTATGCCTAAGGCTGCAAAAGAGGTATGTATTCTTATCTCAGGCATGATAAAGTTTTCTGGAATGTATCTTACTATGTTGTAGTGTCTGATTATTTTGGTTTGTTTCAGGCAGTTCACCGCCATATTCCCATTCTGATACGAACAATAGGATCATCAACTGAACTTCTTAGCATTATCTCAGATCCTCCATCTGGAAGTGATGACCTCCTTATGCAGGTTTTTCTGACATGCTTTTTTTCCTTTAGTTTTTCTTAAATTTGTGTGGCGCCACCAAATTCAAATTGACATGAAATCAAAGTTTATCTGTTGTCAACTTTACATTAAGCACTCGTCTTAATAACTAAATATCCTTTATTAAATTGTAAACAAAATTTGCTAATTGAAAATATTAAACTGTTGAGTGTTGTTATGTTTAAGAGTTTTTGAGCATGCACGAAATGTTCAATAATAAAATGGAAAGGCTTATTCAGTTCACTTGATGAAGTTAAAATCGTATTTTTCTTCTTCCCATAATCTTCTTATGACATACCGTTATACTGTTAATATTGCCCCGTTAGATATTGTAATGCATGTAGTATTCTCCTAGAAATTACCATTGATGAGGGATGGAGATGCATGTATTGATCAGCAGACTAATTTATGTCATTTGTCACTAGAGTGAGCAAGAGGAAAACAAGGAAGTTTTAAAATAATTGAGTCTGAAATTTCACAAATAAGCTTGATAAAGTTGCTGAACTTCAATTGGATAGAAGGTAAATAGGGATTTACCTAATAGGTTATGGTCCAAGTTGTTTTTGGTTTTGGGAGGTGGGGTGCGATGATCCAAAACTACTTAGACCTTACAGGTTGATAACCCTTCAAAGGAAAGCCTAAACAATTTGGAGGCTTGAAAATATAGAAATTTTTAATGAAGAGAAGGAGAGGAGAGTAGGAGAAGAGCTTTTAAACACAATAAGTCTTAGAAGTTTTTTCTCTCATTTTTAGAAGAAATCAAGTACAAAGTGCGTCTCCTATTTATAGGAGATGAATACACATAAAGTAAGTTTTTAAGAAGGAAGAAATTTTCTTTAAAAATAAAATACATTAAGGGAAATGAAAATTCAACTATTGGTAGGTGGGGGGAAGAAAATTCAATGTGGTAGGTGTGGTGAAGAAAATTCAAATTTGGTAGGTGAGATGAAATGATCTTCACCTACCATCCTTCATTCTATTTAAGGTGAGTTGAATTGATTTGAATTGAGTCAAACTCATCTTGTTAATATTCTTTCCTCCTTCGTTGTTTGATCTTCTGATCACAAGTTCCTTTTTTTAAGAAGATTCACTCCTGTGAATCAAGTTGGAGGTGTGGGAATAGTGATGTTGCTTGTTCTTGATTATACTACTTAGCTTGTGAAGCTCTTTATATATTCTTTCCAATGCAGAAAGATACTTTAGTGCTTTTGAGAATTGTGATCTTCTTTTCCAACATTCTATCATCATTCAATTCTCCCTTATATCCTGTCTCCAAGTCACCCATCTTTGGGATTCTCTCTCCTAGACCATCATCTAATATAAACGACTCAAATGGTTTGAGATTCTCAACATTGACTACATAATATAATTTCATATAAGCAAGAAGCTCTAATTAATAAGCATTATCTCCAAGTTTTTTCAAAATTCTGAATGGACCATATCATATTGGTTTGAGCTTTCTCTTTACTTATATGTAGCCATACGAGGTACTTCCTTGAATTTTATTTCTACTCGATGTCGGTCAGTTTTATAGTTGTTTCTTCACTTCCATATGAACCCTTCGAATCTCTTCTAGGAATTTTTTGTGCTTTGATAGCACCTATCTCTTGTGTTGGTTAATTTGGATCTATAATAAATTAATGGGCTTTAAGGTAAATACCCCAAGCATACTTTAAATGGAGCTCGATTGGTGGAATCATGGATTATTCGGTTAAAGGTAAATTGTATGTAGGAAAGACTGTCATCCTATGCTGTAATTGACAAACATTAAAACATCTTAGAAGATGCACCACTGTGCGATTGACGACTTCCGTTTGATCGTCAATTTGTAGGTGAAATACAGTACTCCTTTTGAGTGTAGTATCCATTTAGCAATAAGACTTTCAAAAATTACTTAAAAAACATGAGTCCCTATCAAAAATGATGGATTTTGGAAAACCATAATGAACCCATACATATTGAAAGAATAGGCGTGCCACTTCTTCTCCTGTGATAGTCTATCTGTATGGCATGAGCATAAGCACGATTATTTTAGAAAATCTATCCGCCACAAAAATGTAGTTATGTCCTTTACGAGTAATTAGTAATCCTCCAAGAAAATTCATAAAGGTACTTTCCTAAAGATGAGATGGTACTGGCAAAGGAATATATAAGCTTCGTTTGCGATTAGATGTCTTGGATGTGCAACATAAAATACACCCTTTGATGATCCGAGCTCAGAGTAGGTTGATTTAATATCACGTTGTAAGTTGGGTTTAGAAATTTACATTCTGGGCCCATCGTTCTTTCCTTCATAATTTAGATCAAGCAATCTAATTCCATGAATCAGGAAGAATGGATTTCTTTATTTCTTTCATCAGTTGTCCCATATATTTATCAAATATACTTTCCAATACCATAGCACTAAATTGATGTTGTGGGACTGAACTTAAAAAACTTAATTAAAACAATTAAGACATTGTAAAATCCAAATAGTTTTGATTGGTCATAATACTGGATTGAACCTATACTCAACCAAAATTGAAATGATTAAATCGTGCAGACTAAATAAATCAAATTGAATATTATGCTGGCTTAATCCATCCAATCTGATAACAAGTGTCCCTGGCACGATTGATAAACTTGCTCGTAACTAGCACATGTGTCCACACCAACTACCTTCTTGAGCCTTACCCCAATTATTGCCATTGATTTCATAAATCCTTCACGTAAGCTTGTTCACTTCTTTATATGGTTCTAACTTGATGTTTGAGTTGAACCTTTAGCCTTTGTTTGGTTGAAGTAGTTTTTTGGATTAGTGAAATAAATATTATCATTTTAATATTTTGATGTAAAATAAAGTTATTTTGATGTTGAATTTGTGTTAGATGTGATATAATGTTGATCATTTTGTTGAATTGTGTAAGATGTAAATTAAAGATGATTAGAGTTTGTGTTAGATATGTATTAGATATAAAAATTGGTGGAGTTATTTTAGGATTTGTTTGGCTCCCAGGTAGGGGTCGCATTTTTTACCCGACTTGAACCCAACCCGACTTAATCGGGCATGGGACAAGCATATACGAGTATGGGTCATAAATGGGTTGGCGCAAATTTGACCGCCTTAGAGGACTTGGGTATGAGTCGGTAGGTCAACCCGAATATGACCCACCAGTCATCCGTTTATCAAAATTAATATATTTTTCTTTTAAGTATTAATTTTAATATTGATTATTAGATGTGTGTTATATAATTTAGTTGTATTTTTAATTTTCTTAATTAAACTTTATAATTATATTAAGTAAAAAAATATTGAATTTATCAAAGTTTGATACCTAAAAATTATAATAAATGGGTTGACAGGACGAATCAGGTACCCATTTATTAAACGGCTCAGGTACGGGCCTTGATGCTTAATCCATTTAATAGACAGTTCCGATTCAATTTAGCTTAAATTGGTCGGGTTGACTCAAACTTGACCCTTCAATCCAAATTGCCACCCCTAGCCTTACGAAATAAGAGGCTTAGCTTGGTGAATAGCTTACCCCTCTTCCATCCTATTTATTGACATTAATCCTACTTAACTTAATATTACATTTTTTGCTCTCCATTTTATATATCAAATAATCTAATAGTGAATCACTAGAAATCCTCTTCTTGGATTTGTTTGAATCCCTTCTTTGAGCTACTCTTTACTGGGGAAGGTACTAGAGTATCGAGGTTTAAAAATTTGAGATGGATCTTCACCATTGCAGATATATTCCAGCATGTGTTTATTTTTTTTATTCACTTATAATTTTTTTCCACCTGCACACAAGTTGCAAGAATGTCATATAGTATTTTGGAGTTGGCGTGGTTGATTGAAGTGTATACTTTCTTAAAGTTTAAAATTCTCTTCAATTCCGTGGTACAGGTGTTACAGACTCTCACTAATGGTACTGCTCCGTCTCAAGAATTAATTTCCTCTGTGAGAAGATTATACAACTCCAATATGAAGGTAAAATGTTCAATGAACATTCACTAATCAAGGAAATATTCAACATTTCTCATCCTTCGATACTTTTGGTTGTAGGAAGTGGAGATGCTTATTCCTATATTATCATTTCTTTCCAAAGATGAGGTACTTATGATTTGCCAGTGAATTTCCTTTCCTTCATTCACATAACTAGTTTTTGGGCAAGTGCGTTGCATGTGCTTTAATTAAAATAAATGTATTAGTATGTATTATTATATTGTATGATAATATTCATAGATGTCTATATAAAATTGGGGGATCAAATTTATAGGCAAATCTTGTTCACATTCTGTGATTTTTGGATATGTTTTAGATTATAAATTGTTCTTTGATTTTCACATTTGAAGCTTTGGCAAGATTTGAGCCTAAAATAGGATTTGAAGTCCATTAAGCTTACCAGTCAGGATTTCATCAAATACTAATAGTGCTCAGATCTAAGAGATGAAATTATCAGGATAATGATGGGAAAGACAAAATTGTAACCAAATTATAATTTTTATCATAAAAAATTAGGAGCTATGACCAAAACTAAGAGAAATTGTGAGATTAAAGTATAATTTTTAGAACTTTAGACCAAGTAAGAAAAATTAGAGAACTAAATTATAATTTTTATTGTAAGAAATTAGGACCTAAGATTAAAACTTAGATAAATTGCAGGATTAGATTGTAATTTTTACGAGACCGAATTAATACCTTTAATATATGTATATATAGATTTATATGTATGTATATGTTTGTATGTTGGTATGCATGTGTGCATGTATGTGTATGCCGCCTTACATATGAACGAAAAATGGGCTTCATGTAAGATGCAAATCTATTCTGAAACCTTCTAGAAAATACCTTGCAAGGCTCAGTTTCCAGGAGGTAGTTTGTATATTCTTTTGGCTTGAATGATTGTGTTATGTTTCTGGCAATATTCATTTGAATAAGTTTTCAAGTTCATATATTTAATCCCACAGCTAAGGCCCTGTTTGTCTAGAAGTTTAAAATTAACCTGGTTTAATTTTAACCAGGCATATCACATCACACATAAAATTTAATATTAAAAATTAAATTTATTTCACATCTTACACATATTACTAAAATAATAACTTATATCACATCCCTCATATATTCCAACATAATAACTAACTTTATATCAGATCTCTCACATATCCCAACATAATAACTAACTTTATTTCACATCATTTACAACTTTCAATAAAAAATATCTCTATCCAAATTTAATTTTAACCTTCTTAGATTTAACCTTACAAACAAACACACCCTTAATTATAATTTCCTCTGTGAGAAATTTGGACCTAATATGAATATTGAGAAAAATCAGATCTAAGATAAAGAGTGAGAAATTAGAGGACTAAATCATAATTTCTATTGTGAAACCTAAGATTAAGACTAATAGAAATCGAGAGACTAAATTGGCGAGAAATTGGGGTCCAAAATGTAATTTCTTAGCACCCAAGATAAAGTTTAAAAAAGATTAGGAGATTAAATTATAATTTTTGTTATAAGAAATTACGACTTAAGATTAAGAGAAATCATAGACCAACTTATAATTTTTATTATAAAAAATTAAACTTAACACCATGACTAAAAGAGATGAGGGAGCAAATATAAGTTTGATCATGGGGAATTAGGATTTAAAATAGGATTAAGAAAAATTGGAGAACTAAATTGTAGTTTTTATTATAGGGAAGTAGGACCTAAGATTAAAATGAGAAATTGAATGACTAAATTGTAATTTTGTTGGACTTAAGATAAAGTATAATAGAAATTAGGAGACTAAATTATTTTTTTTATTAAGAATTAGAATGCAAGATTAAAATTTATAAAAATCAAAAAACTAAATTGTAATTTCTTTGAACCTAAGATCTAAATTAAGAGAAATCATGGAATAAAATTATTATTTCTTTTTTAAAGAAGTGAAACCTAAGGCCAAAGACTAAAAAAATTAGGAGGCCAATTTGTAATTTTCTCAAAAAAAAGAATTAGGATCTAAGGCTACGATTAAGAAAAATTGAGTGACTAAATTGTAATTTCTTGGGATGTAAAAATTAGAACTTAGAAAAATTAGTAGACAAAATTATAAATTTCTGTAATTTCAACTTCGTAAGACTTAAGATGAAGTGCAACAAAATTAGTAAACTAAATTATAATTTTATAGGACGTAAAACTAAAACTAAAGGAAATCAGGGGTCTGAATTATAATTTCTATAAAAGGATAGAAGTTGACTAAATTGTAATTTTTTATGATGTAAAACTATGATCAAGAAAACTAGGAGACCAAATTGCAATTTTTTAGGACCTTAGATCGTATTTAAAAGAAATTAGGAGACCAAATTATATGTTTAATTGTAAGGAATTTGGACTAACTTATAGTTTCTTTCTTGAAGAGTGGGACCTAAGGCAAGACTAAAAATTTAGGGAACCAAATTATAATTTTCACATAAAGAAGAATTATGACGTAAGGAGAAGATTAAGAAATATCAGGAGATTAAATTATAAGTTTTAAGAAAGCTTAACATGTGGATATGCACATGGAGAGACAAATGGATGGAGAACATCTTAGCAAAAAGACAAGTTTTTACGAGACCGAATTCATACCTTTAATATATGTATATATAGATTTATATGTATGTATATGTTTGTATGTTGGTATGCATGTGTGCATGTATGTGTATGCCGCCTTACATATGAACGAAAAATGGGCTTCATGTAAGATGCAAATCTATTCTGAAACCTTCTAGAAAATACCTTGAAAGGCTCAGTTTCCAGGAGGTAGTTTGTATATTCTTTTGGCTTGAATGATTGTGTTATGTTTCTGGCAATATTCATTTGAATAAGTTTTCAAGTTCATATATTTAATCCCACAGCTAAATGTTGAGTTTCAAATTTATGCATTAGCTATGCGTTTCATGTAAGAAAAATTATTCCATTTGGATGAGCGCACCAACTCATCCATTCAGCATCCAATGAGTGGTTGTTATGTAGGTGACCATCCCCCCAGTGCTGCCTGAAAGAACGTAAAAAAAATTTTTTTTTTTGCTAGGCATGAAGTTGTTCCTTTTGCTTGAAATAAACTTTTTTTGTTTGGTATAGATATTTGTTTTTGTTTGAGATAAGTCTTTTTTGCTTAGTATGGATGTCCTCTTTTTTTTTTGCTTAGTTTAGGAATTTTTTATTTTATATAAGTTTGTTTTGCAACTAGAATTTTCTATGTGACTGTGTGCCATATAGGCAAAATCAACTTTTTTATTTATATGGCACTATTTATTTTGCCTATGTGGTACCATTGTTACATAGGAATCTCAATTTGATTCAAAGATTGAGGTCATCTATGGGAGCTAAAAAGTATTTCTCTTGTAATATTGATAATATTATGGGCCATATATTGGATGGTATTAAAGTTGGATTGAAATATCTGGTAAGATAGAGTTTTATTTCTATTTTCAGGTTGATTGTATGTTGTCACCAAACTTCCTAGAGACTATAGACTTCATTCTACCTTTTAAAGAGTGAGGGTCCTTGCTTTTATTGGATAGTTCAGCCAGATATTTATATTATAAGTTCAAGATTCATGTTCGCTTTTTGCTCCAACCTTACTACTGACTCCTGACCCTAGTTGGTTATAGTGTGAGGCTTGCTGCATCTTGACTGAATTCCAGGATTTAATCCTGAAGACTTCCCTGTTAAACGTCCACCTTGGTGGGGACACTAGCTGTCTTTTGAGTGGATTCCTATTATGTGATTTATTTTCGTTTGGATTTATTTGAGTGGGCATGTTTGTTTGTATGTCTTATGTTCTCTTATTTAAAAAGATTATCGATAGCAATAATGTTCACATTTTTGGGTAAATTTTCTAATAGTTGCAGATGTAATTCATTGGAGTAAGGTATCACATTCTTCCAACCTCGTGAAAGCCTAAATTTGTTCGATATCTATCTTTATGTCGGTAGTACCTATGGAGTTCTTTTTATTAGCACTTCTAGGGAACCGTGCAAGGTTTAGAAATAGAAATCATAAAAATATTTTTCATTCCTTATATATATATGTATATATATATATATATATATATACATATATATATAAACCTATCTATTTCTATCTTTAACATAAAACCTAAGAATTCTATAATTTCTAATTTGGCTTCCTTTCTTCAAATCCCCTTCCGATTCTAGATCTTCAAGTTCATAATCAAGTCAACAAAACTAGATTCATTGTTCTTTGAGCCAACCTATTTGATTCAACATGCACATCTCAAGAGCAAGTTTGTAACACCATATTATTAATTTGTTATCATCAAACACCTCATTGCTCTTGGGGCCCAATATGGTTGATGTGTAGAAGTCCCCGAAGGTGATTTGTTTTCACCAAAGGATTTGATTTTCACCTTTTCAGGAATATTGATTTGCATGAATCAG
Organism: Apostasia shenzhenica; assembly: GCA_002786265.1. Taxonomy (NCBI): domain Eukaryota; kingdom Viridiplantae; phylum Streptophyta; class Magnoliopsida; order Asparagales; family Orchidaceae; genus Apostasia; species Apostasia shenzhenica. Next base: position 2,272,830 of record KZ451916.1, read on the forward strand.
GTTACTCAATTTTTTGTATTTTTTTTGAAAATAAGAAATAATCAAAAATAAATTACCAAATATCCTCAAAGTAAATAAGGAACAAATTCAATGCAAAATATAATAGAGTCAGCATAAATATGGTAATTTTTGAATCTTCTCAAATCATCTAGAAATGTTCAATCAACCCCTAAATCAAATCAACATAAAATCTCTAGAATAATTAATCGCATTAGGTGAATTTTTTTTTTAATATCACAGTTTTTTAAATCAAAGTGATGTAGCATGATCCGTACTTGATCTATATGTTGCATTATTGTCCCCACGATCGCTACTTTTAAATGACGTCTAAATATACCAATAGACACAATGCTACAAATTGAGTGCTATACTCATTATAGCTTTACAACGTGAGCTGACTTTGCTAAATACTTTGGAATTCTTTTGCTTTATATTGAAAACTTTTTTGACTTGCAATACATTCCATTTTTTATTTCTGCAATCAGTGGATTATAAAAAATATATATTTTTTCCTGATAGATATTATATTTCTATTTCTCGCGTTCATCATGTTCATTGTATTTCCTTTGTGTAGATTCTTGGTCTTTTACCCCGACTTGTTAATCTTTCATTGGATAAGTTCCAAGCTGCGCTTGTACTCATATTTCAGGTATTAATTTCTTTGTTGAATGTAGTGTTGTGTGTGCTTTATTGTAATTCATACGAGGTACTGCATCTTATAATGGAAGTTTTCTTGTCTTCTAAATTGCATTGCGAGAGTTTTGCATGCTTCATATAATTTTATATCATATAACAATATTTATGAAAGCTTCCAGGCCGAAAATTTTATTCCAAAAATTCATTTAATTCTAACAAAGAAAACGAAGGATCAATGCCCTTCTTGCAGGTAGACTTTGACCCAAGAATAATTTTATATGGTGAACAAACAGATAAAATACTCTTGCTTCGTTCCTACCATTTTCTTTGTATGGAACGATTTAATTACATGAACAAATTTTGATACACTAGAAAAGCTGTGAGGGAAACATACAACAGTAATATTTAAAAAAAAACTTCCATTGTATAATACTTCTAAAGTTTTCATGGAAGAAATGTGGAGATTTATTACACAACATACAGTTCGAACTTTTTGTGAATGCTTGTTAAACTTTTTCGTGAACATGTGTTTTAATTTAGAAATCATATATACTGTTATGAGCTCATAGACCTGGCTAGGACTGGTTCCACAGTTTCCAAATCCATTAGGCAAAACTATTCTAAATTGATTCCAATCCAAGTTTTATTTTGCCTTATTGATTCCAGCCAGTTCCGATGGATTTTAAGTTGAAGGGCTAGAGAATAAATAGTAAGTCAAAACAATATTATCACACTTGATGGTTAAATTTAAAGAGAGCAGAAATTATCTTTAAGAATAAAGTTCTAAAACTTTAGCAGTGGGACATGGAGGGAGAAAATTGATCTTATGTAATTGAAGGTTATTAACTGTATCCGTAAGGTTGCTTATGATATGCTAGGACAATATAAAGGAAAAACTTCAAATAATAAAAATTCTTGATAGTGAAAAAAATATGTACAAGAAAGATTAAAAAATAAAAAAAATTTAGAGAAGTATAAAATATTTCGATGAGAATTCAAGAAAACACTCTGTAATTCAAAGAATATGATTTTTGAGGATCTATATAGGAAATTGAAGACTAATGAAAGAGAAAGACACATATTAGCTTGCCAAGATAAGAAATAAAAAACTAAAGTCCTTACTCAAATAAAATGCATAAAGAAAAATGTATTTAGCATAAATATATGAATTACTTTGAAAAAAATTTTAATGGCGGTTGTGATAATACTATTAATCTTACTGAATTTAATCATTCAAAAAGAAGATGAAAATTGCTCTTATGTTCAGTGTATTAGTAAAGTTGGAGTTTGAGAAAATTTAAAAAAGATGAAATATAAAAAAGCAATTAGACCGTATGACATTAGAGATAGAGTTTCTTAGCTCATTAGGTCATTTAATATGATTTTGAAGATTAAAAGGATGTCAAATGAATAGAAAAAGAATACATTAGTACTAATTTACAAAAATAAAGATGATATACAAGATTGTGCTAATTATAGAAGAATTAAATCAAGAGTCATATTTTAAAATTTTGGGATAAGGTGATTTGAGTTTAGATTATGTTGTGATACTAAGATATCGCAGAGCCACTTTAATTTTATGTCAGAAAAATCTACTATGAAAATTATTTATTTGTTGAAAGGTTTAAGGTGATGTTTAGGTTGAAAGGAGTTTATACTGCTAACATTCAAATTATTCAAGGCATGTATAAAAAAGACATAAGAGGGTTTGACTATAAATTTTTCTATTATAGTTGGATTATACTAAAGCTCAACTTTAAGTTTATATCTTTTTGAATTGGTTATGGAGATTCTGACTGAACATATTCAAAAATAAGTGACTTGGTGTATGTTTTTCGCAGATAATATTCTCGTTATTGATAATATTAAAGATAGCGATAAGATAAAACTTGAGTCACAAAGGAATATCTTAGAATTTAAATATTATCTTAGTAGATCAAAAAAATCAAATATATGATGTACAAATTTAGTTAAGATAGAAGCATCTGTATTGGTAAAATGACAATCAATGATTTGGTCATCAGGAAGAGCAAGCAGTTTAAATATCTTGAATCAATCATATAGAATAATAGTAAAATGATGATTATATTATTAGCAAGATCTAAGCAGGATGGATAAAGTGGAGAAATGTATTTAGTGTATTGTTTGATAGAAAATTTCTACTAAGATTTAAAGATAAATTTTATAGAATAGTTGTAAGACCAACGATGTTATATAGTGTTGAATGTAAGCCAAAGAGGCTTGGATCAAAATTGATTTCAAGTTGGTATGAGTTTTACATGCCTTGCTTAAAAAATATATCAATATTTTTTTGTATCTAACATCTATACTGTATTGTATTTACCTACTTCTACCTAGTTCTTTTGATCAACCTGGGTAACCCAAGTACCCAATGTTAACAATCTCATGTTCAAATCCCTGTTCCAGCATTAAACTAGCATTATGTTTGAGAGAATATGGAGCAATAACTGTAACGGAGTAAGGTAGATTTTGGGATGGAGTAACGTGGGTAGAGAGGTATATCAATATGATACTTTATGGATTGGTCAGTTTATCAGTAAACTAGATGAGTAAGATCGATAATTCAAAAAAACAATTATAATTACTATGAAGTGTAGGGACTTTCACACTAGGCCCATGATTAACTTTTTTTTTTAAGGTGCCCTTGGTTAACGTTTAAGCAAGGCTCTCTGTCATTAATTAAAGTTGTTTCTGACATTATTAATTAAAGTTGTTTCAAATGAGGAAAAGTGCAAGTACAAATACACCTCTACTCCCATTGTAAACTAACACTAAAGAATGTGTTATAAACCAAATCAGCACAAGATACATGTGCTCCTAATTAAAGCCAATTCAAAACTACTAAAAGCATAGCACAAAGACAAAAAACTCTGTTCATTCGTGAAGTTATAGGTCTATCAAATCTAGGTCATCTTTGGCAGACCTGGTGATTTGGTTGCCACATGTGGCGGATACAAGTTCTTAATGATCTTTTGTCATTCTGCTGCTGTTTTTGAAGCCCTAAATGTTAGCATGATTTGGAGTATATACATTTGTTTTTCTGTAAATAGATATCTCATGTTTGAATTAGCATATTTAACTGTAAATCTTGCTTAGGTTTCACCTCATTCTGGTGATTCCTTGACACCTGCTGAAGTACTTATTTCTATTCATATGATTGATTCGGAGAGACATGGAGTACCTCTGAAAAAGGTTTGCTTCTTCATGTTACTTCTGTGTTTGTTAATAGCTCCTCTAATTGGATGACTTGTGCATAGATTATGGATGCTTGTTCTGCATGCTTTGAGCTACGGCAAATATTCACTCAACAAGTTTTAGCAAAGGTTTTGAATCAGTTGGTACGTTTTGGAGATTTCATAAACCAATGTTTTGTGCTTATTAGATTATTGACTCATATGTACAATTTTCAGGTTCAACAAATTCCTCTCCCTTTGTTGTTCATGCGAACTGTCATACAAGCGGTTGGCACTTTTCCTGGTTTGGTGAGCACTCATTTTGTACTATATGTTGTATTTTGTATCTGCTAATATTTGTTTCTGGTTAAAATTGTTGCTGTGAAAATAAATGTTTACTGAAATGTTTTATCCTAATTATGTAACATCTTGTGTTGTATCAAGATGTATTTTTAGTGTAGGAATTATTCAGATGTTTCATCTGCCTTTATGCTCGATGAAAAGATTATCACCAACATTTTAGATTTATGCATTGGATAACTATGTTTTTCATTGGTAGTACAGATTTACAGCTGTTGAGGTATGTGGAGGGCCTGAGGTTTGGTAAAGATTGAACCTTAAAGAGAAAATATGGACTATTAGCATAATCTGCAGTATGTTTGTTCTAGTGAAGGAATACCATATATGGATATATTAGCTATATGATTGCTTTTTCTTGTTGTTTCAGATGAGGTTTGTGATACACTATGCTACTTGGTTAAAGAAACAGAAGTAGAAACAGAAAGCCGTGCAGGATACCTTATGTTGCTAATTGTAGTGGTTTGTATAACAAATAACTAACATCTCGTGATCTCAATGTAGAGATATTGTCCGCTTTGGCTTTAGGAAAACTGCGTGACTTGAGTGCTTCCCAGGAGGTCACTCATCCCAATGTTACTCTAGCCCAAGCATGCTTAACTACGGAGTTTTCTATCACTAGCCTCACGATTTTGTCCTAAAATGCGCCTCTATAATTTGCATCTCAGTAGATCAAAAACTGAATATATGGAGTGCACATTTAGTCAAGATAGAAATACTTATATTGGAGATGTGACAATTGGTGATCAAATTGTCAAGAAGAGTGAGCGCTTTAGATACCTTGGATCAATTATACAAAATGATCTTAGTTACTTAAACTTAGATAAGAATTTGGTAACTGATAGAGCGCAATGGAAACAAAGGATTCATGTAGCCGATCCCACCTAGTGGGATTAAGGCTTGGTTGTTGTTGTTGTTGTTGTTGTTGTATTTGCTTATACAGCTCATAATTTTCCTCCCTTTTCGATGTGAGTCGATTCATTCTTGTGCCCCTCTCACCATCATTATTCGGCCTAGAAGCCTGTCAGGAGTCGCATTCTACACCAGTGATTCCCCTCTCTTGGGACATCACTCGGCGAATACTCTCCCCCTTTTTCGGCCACGAGCGTCGCAGGCCCACCATCTTTTGCCTGGTTCGTCCTCGAACTACATCGTACTGCGGGAGGTTGGCTCTGATATCATATTGTAATATCCGGTCCAATTGAAATGCACAAACTGACATGGGGGATAATTTTTTAAATCACATGATGTTCTTGGGACCAAAATGCAACTAATTCGAATGCTAGGGTATATATGAAATCAGGCCCCAACCTTAAGAACCTGGATGCAATTTACCTTTAAATACGTGGACGTTGCATGATTAAAGGGAAATAATACTGGGATAATAAGATTGGAAGATAAAAGAAAGCATCCTTTTTTTTAAGTAAAGAAAGCATCCTGATTACATGTTAGAAAAAAAATTAAAATAGCTTATGATAAACACTTGTCCTTGTGCTTCGTAATACATGAATGACTGGAGCAAACGAATTTGAAATGCCCACTCCAAAATGTTGGGATAATGATGATAACTGTACTTATTTATGCAGCATATTACTTATTTTGTTATTTTTGTAGGTGGACTTCGTAATGGAAATCTTATCACGTCTTGTAAGCAAACAGGTAGCTAGTTGATTGTCCTGATATGCTCGTTTTCCACTAGGGTATCCCGTTCTTTATCAATCATACTAAGCAACCTGTACTTACCCTACTTCTAGATATGGAAAAATCCCAAGTTATGGGTTGGATTCTTGAAGTGCGCCATCCAAACAATGCCTCAATCATTCAATGTGTTGTTGCAGGTTTGTTATAGTTGCTTTGTATTTACGCTAGAATTTATTTTTTGACATTCATTGCAATAGATCAACCGAGCATAATGTCTGTGCTAGGCCAAATTATTCTTACCTCTCTCCTTTGGTAGTTATGGAATCACACTGGCGCTATATTCAGGATCCGTCTTTTCTGGGTTACATCAGAAAATTAGCGAACATATTTCATACCACCAATCTGTATAGGTGGGATTGGGTGTTCTTGCTTTATTGTGTACTCCAGCTTATGGTTTTAATTAAGGAACGTCATATAATACTGATGTAATAATTGTCAAGAGTGGGAGTGCTACTTTAACATACTTTATGTAGGTTAGTTCTCTAATGTACACACGTCTGCTCCGAGGGACAAGTTTGCTATTTGTTAATTGGAATGTAGTTCACTATTTAGCACATTTTCTTATAGATATTAGACATGCAAATCTTTTATATTTATATCCAAAACACTAAAAAGCTGCATCAGCACCTATTGGACACTTCTATTACCTCTACCAATTCAAGTTTACTAAATTTTTTATCCTAAGTTTATGCTCTACTTGTTTCTCCATTTGTGACCTGAAAAAAATATTTGCATATTAAACACACAACTCTTACTATTTCATAAATGTCCTCATTTTTCCATTCATTCAATCCGATCCTACCACCAACTATGAGATCATAAGCTACCAACAAGATAAAAATAACCGTCAATTCAAGAAGCTGAGATTCATGTCCCGGCTATGGTATAGATTGATTGAATGTTCTCTTCTAAATAAGATGAAAAATTATCCATTACTGGAATATCCCAGATATCATTTCACTCTAATTAACTATAGTATCTAATTTGTGCTATTTTGAAATTTTTCAATATTTTAAAGATAATATGAAGGTTTGAAGTCTTAGTATCTATATAAAGGCTTGATCCTCTGTCATTCATTCTACTTTCTCTATATGTCACGTTATTCTGTGCAACATTTATTCTGCAACCTAGGCTTCCCGTCTGCTACTCAGTGGTGGTTTTTACTAAATAGTCCCCAAGGTGTTCTAATGCAACATTCTTTCCAGTTACCTGCTGCACAGCTTGAGATTGCCCTGAACAAAAATCCAGTGCTGAAGCCTCCATTGGTGGAGCATGCTAGTCAACCAAACATAAAATCAACTCTGCCTAGGTGTCAAAGCTTTTAATTCTCCTTTGTTTTTCATAATTACTTTTTTTGTCATTAATTTTCATATTTTATGTTCCCTATATTTTATAGTAGTGTTTTTCTTTTCTTCCCTTTAGGTCAACACTAGTGGTTTTGGGGCTGGTAGATGATCCCCAAAAGACAGAGCAGGCTCCTCAGGCTTCCCAAACATCTGTTGTGGTATCACAGACGAGTCAAAGTCAGGCTGCGGACACGGCCACTTCAGTTCCCGATCAAGCGACTGAGGTAACTCAAGAATCCAGTGCTGTCAGCTGACTCCATCCTGTACAAATCCTTGTGTATTTTATCTAGTTTCTTGATGATAAACTTCCCTTCTTTTACTTCTTTACTAACATAATTAGTACATTTATTCAGGTCCAGTTTCTTTTCGAATTGTTTCACATAATTATTTGATGTCTTCTAGTTTTTTCATGCAGGTCCTGTGAAACTTTTCTGTAATTTAGTATAAAATGCCCCTATTCCCTTTTAACCTTAACTCTGCTCTGGGGAGAGAGGGGAGAAGCATTAGTAAATTACGCAACTATAAGATCATGGATGAAAACCTGGGACCTAATGAAATTTTTTAAGAAAATGATGGGGAGAACTTGCATGAAACAATTCAAATTATATGGACCTATGTGAAAGTTGATCTAAACTTAAGGGATCCAGTTATAACATCCTAGGATTCTTCATTTGATGCATGATCAAATATTTAAATTATTTGATCGGGAGATTTACATACATGACATAAAACTGCCTTATTTACTTATTAGACTCTCAGTACAAAAAGTTTGCTCCAGAAACACCCTAAACACATTAATATTACTCGATCCACACTATAGTCTCCATGAAACAATCTTGAAATTTTAAGTTATGTGATTATGAAATAATATTACTGCTTCAATTTTGAAATATTATGTTCGTGTTGCATAGTATTTATGTGAACAAACCATGGTCGGCAACTAACCTAACTATGATCGATAGCTAATCTAACTCTGTAGTTTTATATGTTATATATTTAAATCCCCCTATTTAATGTGTATGTTATTCCTTCACAAGGAGGCAGGAGAAACCTGGAAAAGTAATTCAGGGTGTAAGTAATGCTTTTGAGTCCACTGCATCCGCTATGTTCTTGCTGATGTTTGTAGCCTATAGGAGCATCTCGGGTTCACCTGGCATGAACTAGCGCACGAGAGGGGATTAGTCTAAAAGCTTCAGCTCTACTCTCGAATGCTATTGTCAAAAGTAAGGTTTTCAGAATTGGACCGCACATGTTTAGTCGAATAGGTCAAAAATAAAAATAGTTTACTCGTGACCGTCCAATTTATTCCGGTTCACTGGTTGAACTGGAATTAATGTAATCGTTATGATAATTTGTGAAGCTTGCATGATGTTACAACAACAACAACAATCAAGCCTTAATCCTACTAGGTGGGGTCAGCTACATGAATCTTTTGTTTCCATTGCGCCCTATCAGTTACCAAATTCTTATCTAAGTCTAAGTAACAAAGATCACTCCTTATAGTTTCTTGTCATGTTTTCTTTGGTCTCCCTCTTCCTCTTTGTATATGGGCAAAATCCAATAGCTCAATTTTTCTAACTGGAGCTTCAATCGGCCTACGATTTAGATGTCCAAACCATCTAAGCCGACTTTCTCTAAGTTTATCCTCAATTGGTGAAGCTTGCATGATGTTAAGTGATGTAAAAGAATCTATCATTACATGAAATCATGAGTAGACATAGTTTATTGTACTTTTTTTAGAATTTCAGTGTTAGCTATTTAAATTTTAAATTTTAAACCATTTTATTCATTATTGTGATTTTTTTTTAAAAAAAATATTTATTAGAAATTAACAGTCTACTCAAACTTAAAGGTTAATTTCATAAAATAGTTGTGAAGCCAACAATATTATATGATGCTGAATACTGCCCTACAAAATAGAAATAAAAATGTTTTGGTAGATGAGTGAATGTATGCGAAAGAGTTTAAGATGAGAGATGAGCATATTTGCAAAAGTAGCTTCAATTGAGGATAAATTTAGAGAATCGGCTAGGTGGTTTTGACATATAAATCGTAGGCCGATAAAAGTTTCTATAAAAAAAATTGAATCACTGGATTTTGCTTATGTAAAAGGAGAAAGAAGGCTAAAAGAAATGTAAGAAACTATAAGGAATAATCCAACATACTGGGAGTTAAAAGAGAATTTATTATTTGATACAGTGCAATGGAAATAAATGATTTATATAACTCACCTCATCTAGTGGGATAAATATTTTAATTTATTGTTGTTGTTATTGTTGTTGTTGTTGTATTAGAAATTGACAGTGATATTCAGGTTGTTAAAAATTGTGAAACCCATCCATTGAACTGGTAGACCATGAACTTGCCGGTTAGATACCTACCATGATGAGGTACAGCATTAGCAATTATAAATAAACAGTAAGGTGTGTTTGTTTGTAAGGTTAAATTTAAGAAGATTAAAATTAAATTTGAATAGAGATATTTTTTATTGAAAGTTGTGAATGATGTGAAATAAAGTTAGTTATTATATTGGGATATGTGAAGGATGTGATATAAAGTTGGTTATTATGTTGGAATATGTGAGTGATGTGATCGTA